>CM040424.1:17588494-18049245 GCA_022702705.1 Papilionanthe hookeriana x Papilionanthe teres | reverse complement strand
TTTGCGATAAAGTAAATTGCGATAATGTAAATTGCAAGAAAGTAAATTGCGATAAAATAAAAGCGTACTGGAGGGTCTTCCCGTCATCCAGCATTGCACTTAAAACACGATTAGAATATTTAAGCGAGTTCCTAGGTAAAGGCTAAGGAAAGGTTATGGTTTTCTACGCAATTCACTAATCCTATAGCTAGTCATCTCTTTATGACGTCTAGGTTCTTTGGGTTTTGGTTTAAGGACGATTTTCTTCATCGAAGAATAATCAAATTCGATTGTTCTTATAAATATCCTATCATATTGAGGAAGTGCTTAAGAAGAATCTTAAACATCTTTTCGATATTTCGAGGATTGTTTTAAGTACGAATGAATTTAATTATATAAATGAATCGATCGTCGAGGGTTTTCGAGTCTTGTTAACTTGCTCGGTGAACTAGGACATTTGAATATCCTATGAGTGAGATAACACTTCATTTGATGTTCCATTTAGGAGTTATAATAATCGAAGCTTTCGAGGGTAAATTAGTATTGAAATGATTTGATTTAAGTTAAAGGGTTTAAATTTGGAATAGTGTTGAGTTGCTTTATATTTAGTTTAATTTAATTTAGGTGATGTTATATTTGATGTTAATTAATTTAATTTGAGTTTTAATTTAATTTAACATATTTAATTTAATTTAATTTAGTGTTTAATTTAATTTGATTTGATTTAATTTAATTTAATTATTTAATTTAATTTAATTTAATTTAATTTAATTTAATTATTTAATTTAATTTAATTATTTAATTTAATTTAATTTAATTATTTAATTTAATTTAATTTAATTGTTTAATTTAATTTAATTTAATTGTTTAATTTAATTTAATTTAATTTAATCTTAATTTAATTTATCTTTAATTTACTTTATTTTTAATTTTAATTGAAATTTGAAAGAGTTTAATAATTTAATTAAGTCTTTTAATATTTTAAATTTGAGTTATCATTTTAATTAAAAATTGAGTATTAGTTGATATAATTAATTTAGGGATTTTTAAATTAAAGAATAAATCTCTTCCTAATAAAGATCCCTTATTTTAATAATTCCAATTTTATTATTCTTCCAAATTTAATCTATTATTTAATTAAAGTTTAATCATTTTAAAATTATTTAATGGGTTTCTACCCTTTAATTATTTAAATTTCAATCATCCGAATCAGATTAAGATCAAATATTTTACTTGTTGACTTTTTATTAAACCTAAAGTTTTAATTAAGGGTTAAAAGTTTAATTACCATTTTACCCTTTAAGCTTAATAATTTCATAACTCACTAAATTGAACTCAAATGAACTTGAAATTTTTATGTGACTTCACTCATATGTCGATAAAGACATGAGAGGAGAAAATGTGATTTTTCTGTATTTAATTTATTTATATAATTATTTTTGGTGGAAAATAGAGATTTTCGAGGAAAATTTGATAACATGACCAAGGGAAAGTTTCTGTCCTTAAGAAAATTAGGGGACATTCCTAATGACCAGAGAAGCACTTGGACCAATTTTGGTGATTTTTTGAATTATATTATTTTTATTATAATTATTTTGAGTTTTGGAGTGTTAATTAATTTAAAAATAAAATAAATGTTGAAAAATGAATTTTATATTTTTCAAAAATCTCTCTGATATCAAGGCAAATTTTGCAATTTTCTGATTTTTCTATGATTTATAATAATTATTTTAGTGAAAATGCTAGAAAATACATTTTTTTAATTTTAAAATTACCCTAGGGCTTTAAAATTCAATATCTCACTAAATAGACCTAGGAAAAATGTGGGATTTGTTCCTAAGTGATTAAAATTCAAAATGTGACATTTTGGTGAATTTTATTATTTTTGTGATTTTTATTATTTTTTAATTATTAAAAATATTAAAATATTATTAAAAATCAACTTTTTAGAAAATTGAAATTTTAATTTTCTTAGGTTCCCCTGATATCAGAGAGGCTCCAAAACCAATTTGGTGAATTTTTAAAAAGTATTTTAAAAGTTATGAATTTTTAAAGTTTAAAATGGGTAAGTGACTTAATCGACCGATTAGTGGGGCTAACCAAGTCCAATTGACTTCAAATTTTTATGGTGGATTCCTCGATCCTAAAGGTCAGTGGAGAATTGATTTCAAGTCAATTTGATACCTGGTTAACTCTAATTAATTAAAGACCTATTTTGGGTGTTTAAGCGATTAGGGTTAATGCGAGTGAATTAACTCGAGTCCTATTTTTCCTAGAGTTCTCTGGTCATAAGGAACATCACCAAATATTTCTAGAATTTATTTCACAACATGCTAATTTTTGGAATTAAAATACTCAAAACGACAACATGCATTTGAAAAATAAATAACTTTTCACAGAGATGGCCTACGACCTTGGAAAATTCGGGGAATGTTCCCGAGTTCGGAGGCTTCAACTCCTATGGTCTCATGCCATGGTGAATTGTATACATGCATGGAGAATTAAATGTATGCGAGAGAGTAAATAAATCATAAAAAATAAAATACTTAATGAAATTAAATGATTTCTTTTCCACATTATTCTCCTACGTTCCTTTGAGCGAGAGGGTATTTTTATTTTATTTTTGTGATTTTTCTACACAAAGATATGGATTTTTGAAGTTTAGGGAATTAAATAAATAAGAAAATACCTAATTTTCTATTTATCCGCGCGGCGCCGGCGAAACCTCGGCGACTCACGAACGCACGCGCGTCGCGCTCCGGTTCGACGCCGCGCACTGAGTCGGCGGCCGGGCCCGCGGTTCTCGTACGCGTCTCACGGTCCGGCGCGATCACTGGCCGTCCGTGCGCGCGTGTATCGAATGGACGGCATCCGTTCATCGTCCCCGAGTGTTCTCGCCGAGAGCCGTCCACACTAAATCCACTAAGATCTCGCTCGATTCTCGATGGATTTTCATGTTCTTATGCTACATGGATTCGTCTTGAAGAGACGAACACATCTATACGGCTAACATGCATTGAAACTAAGGCATTCGAAATGAAGAATCTCCGAAGCTCGGGATGGAGAGTTAGCTCGTACCTTGGCTCGGAGAAGTGTGGCTTGATCGAGAGTTGTTGCACCTTCGATTGGGTCCGTGAAGCTCCGGATGAAGTCTCTGAGGTGCAGTGAGTTGTACGGATATGATTTCGACCAAGCCAGATCCACAAAGCTTGGAGGTTGGAGCAGGCTGGGTGGCACTGGAGATGGGGCTTTTGGTGGTGGACACCTTCCCTTGGTGCGGTGAAGGTGTAGAGCCGATCGATTTGGGAATTGGCTCATCTGTGGAGAAGTGTCTTGGTTTTTGGGCTAAAGTTTGAGCTCGAAATTGGGCTCAGTTAGAAGGAATTGGTGGAATTCGGTGGGGATCGGGTGCTCTATGTGTAGAGAGTGATGCGGAGTGATTTTGGCGAGTTTCCTTAAGGTTTTGTTTCGGCTCCTCTCATGGCCGAGAGGGGTGGAGTTTAAATAGGAGAGGGTGGAAGGCCTCTCGGAGGGAGTTAGGGCTTGGGATCGAGTTGCTGCTGGTGAGGAGAAGATCGGCCATGGTGACAGCTAGGCATGGGGCGGCTCGGCCAGTGAGAATTTCGATGTTGGCTCACATGTGAGCTCTCGGCCATGGTGTTTTCCGGCGGCACGGTGGCCGGCCGGCCGAGCGATGGTCACCATCTTGGTCGGGTGGGTCGGGGGCGGGGTTTAGTGTAGGCGATTGAGGTTTGACATGTGTAAAGGAGTTTGATTTAAATGGAATGGGAGAAGGCTCACTTTGGCTTGGTTTGGGTCAACCCACCATTTTGGGCTTGGTGCACCCTTCCAAGCTCGATTTTGGTGAGGAATCATTTAGGTCGGCTTAGAAGGAGTGGTGAAGTCTCGATCCATGATGAGGTGGCTAAACATGGTTTAGTGTGTGACATGATTAAGGTAAAAAGGGTTAAAGGAGGTTTAAGAAAGAACCCCCTCTTCTTGCCATAAATGGACTAATGACAAGTCGAAGCCCTCATGGCTTCATGTGGCTTGAGAATGGCTTGTTCATGGCTTCATTTGGCTTGGGAAAAGGTTGATTTGTTTCATGAAAAGGGTTTTAAGAATTTTGGATGTTTTGATGGAAATTTGTATGAAACTTGATTTGGAATAATTCGATGGTGATTTTAGGACTTAGGTAATGGATTTAATTAAATGGATGACAAATGGAGATGTCATGTGGGCTTTAGGGTAGATTTGGGCTTTTGAATTTTGAAGGAAATGGGCTTTTAAGAAGGTTTAAGGGAAGTGGGCTTTTAAGTTTAAGGATGTGTTCATGGATGGGAATTTTTGTAGAAGTTTGGGCCAAATAGTTGTTGGTTTTGGTTTAGGGATGTTTCATGAATAACTTGAAGCAAATTTGGGGTAGTTTGGGCTTGAATTGGGTTGAATTTGGGTTTATTTGGTAAATGGGCCGATGTAGGTCGAATTGGGCTAACTTGGGCCAATGTTGGGCTAGGGTTGAAATTGATGTAAAATAAATATTAAGAAATGTTTATGGGAGTGTTTCAAAGAGGTTTTGGCTTTGGTTGGGTTTTAATTTTGAGGTTTGGGCCTATTTGGGTTAGATTTGGGTTTAGGTCGAAATTGGGCTTTTTGATTTTGGGTTGAATTTGAGTGGGGTTTGGGTCAAAATCTTGGGCAAATCATGTTAGTGTTTTGTTTATGAGGATGTTAAGGAAGGTTTAGAAAAGATTTGGGGTTAATTGGAGTTGAATTGGGTTAGTTTGGGCTAAGTTTGGGTCATGGGTCCAAATTTGGGCTTTAAGGCCCAAAGTGAAATTGGATCCAAATGTCAATCAAATTGGACTTGGATTTGGTCTAAATTGGTATTGGGAATGTTGAATTGAAGTTTAGAATTGAATTGGACCAAAATTGGGGTCAATTGGGTAGGTTTGGTTTGACATTGGGTCACTTTGGGTTAAAATGGGTCGATTTGGGGGTTTTGACAAAAGTAGGGTAAATTGACAAAATTGGCCCATGGTGTAGTTGGACAAAATGAAATTGGGAATATTTGGGATTTTCTGGAATTTTTTGGGAATTTTCTGAATTTTTGGATTTTTAGGCCAGAAGGGTATTTTGGGTATTTGGAGGGTATTGGGAGGTTTTCTTGGAATTTTTGGTATTTTTGGGTATGGATGATCAATTTGAGTGATGTGGAGGTGTTTGGGATTGATTTTGGAAAATTTTAGGTAATTTGGAAATTTTGCGAAAATTTGGGTAATTTGAGGGTTTTGGGTAGGTTTAGTAGGTGTAGGGTCCGGGGGTCAAAAATTGAAAATTTGGGAAATTGAAGATTGGGTGAATTTGAGTGGGGTGAAATCATTTTGGTTGAGCCATGAAGCCATTCAAGCCCATATGAGCCATGAAAGGACTCATTTGAGGCATTCATTATGTTGTTCACAACCTCTTGCGAGGGCTTAGGGGTTAAGGACCATCCATGTGAATCACCTACATGAGTCGGGAGGTCGAGTTGGGTATGGGTGTGGTTTTAGGAAGTGTGTGGAAATGTAGTGTGTAAGTGTAGTGTATGTCGGCCCCTTCACCGAGACCGGGCCGCCCGGGCGATCCTGAGGCGAAGAGTCCTATAGGAACTCGTCCTTTAAACTTCCACATTTGATTTCGACCCTCACAGGTGATTAGGGGTCTATAGTCGAGTTTGTGGAGTTTGCGGGGAGTTTAGAAGTGGTTTGAATTTCTAAAAGGCGGGTCCCGATTCTAGTCCTCTAAGATGAGTCGAAGGAAAAGCTAAGGCTAGATCCTAAGCATTAAAAGAAGAAAGGAAGACCTCATCGAAAATGAGGTCGACAAATGGACCCCCGATAGGTGTGGTGGGTGACGGAGCACACCGCGCGTATTGGTGTTGGCCGAGCGATCAACAAAACCAGACACGGATGTCCAGTGACGAACTTAGGACGAAGTAGAAGAGTTTCTGTTGAGGAGTGTCGAGTATATCTGCGGAGCCAGGAGATTCTTGAACTCTCGGCAGGGAAAGGAAAAGGAGGTAAATCCCGAAATCACATGATGCGAGGGAATTTCGATTTAGATTTTATTTTGTTTCAATTTATGTTTTGATGTGTGAGTTTAAATTTTAGTTTGGAGTTTCGATTTAGATTGAAGTTTTGTCGAAAATTAATTTGAAGGATTTGATTTGAAATGAAAATTGGAATTACGAGGTTTTAGATGTAACATCTTGACCTCGAAAGAAAATTGAATTGATTAGATTGAATCGTTGCGATGAGAAGAGATCTCGGAAGCAAAGCGGTGTTGGATGTAAAATCCTTAACCTCGAGAGTTTGATTTTGATGTGATGTATTTCATTGCGATAGGGAAAAGATCTAAAGACGATGCGGTCTCGGATGTAAAATCCTCGACCCCGAAAGGTTGAATTTTGATTTGATGTATTTCGGTGCGATAGGAAGAGAATCCTAAAGCGATGCGGTCTTGGATGTAAAATCCTCGACTCGAAAGTTTGAATTTTGATGTATTTCGGTGCGATAGGAAGAGAATCCTAAAACGGTGCGGTCTTGGATGTAAAATCCTCGACCCAAAAGTTTTGAATTTTGGTGTATTTCGGTGCGATAGGAAGAGAATCCTAAAGCGGTGCGGTCTTGGATGTAAAATCCTCGACCCGAAAGTGTTTGAATTTTGATGTATTTCGGTGCGATAGGAAGAGAATCCTAAAGCGGTGCGGTCTTGGATGTAAAATCCTCGACCCGAAAGTTTTGAATTTTGATGTATTTCGGTGCGATAGGAAGAGAATCCTAAAGCGGTGCGAGTCTTGGATGTAAAATCCTCGACCCAAAGTTTTGAATTTTGATGTATTTCGGTGCGATAGGAAGAGAATCCTAAAGCGGTGCGATCTTGGATGTAAAATCCTCGACCCAAAAGTTTTGAATTTTGATGTATTTCGGTGCGATAGGAAGAGGATCCTAAAGCGGTGCGATCTTGGATGTAAAATCCTCGACCCGAAAGTTTGTTTTGAATTTGATGTATTTCGGTGCGATAGGAAAAGAATCCTAAAGCGATGCGGTCTTGGATGTAAAATCCTCGACCCGAAAGTTTGAATTTTGATGTATTTCGGTGCGATAGGAAGAGAATCCTAAAGCGGTGCGGTCTTGGATGTAAAATCCTCGACCCAAAAGATTTGAATTTTGGTGTATTTCGGTGCGATAGGAAGAGAATCCTAAAGCGGTGCGGTCTTGGATGTAAAATCCTCGACCCGAAAGTTTTGAATTTCGGTGTATTTCGGTGCGATAGGAAGAGAATCCTAAAGCGAGTGCGGTCTTGGATGTAAAATCCTCGACCCAAAAGTTTTGAATTTTGGTGTATTTCGGTGCGATAGGAAGAGAATCCTAAAGCGGTGCGGTCTTGGATGTAAAATCCTCGACCCGAAAGATTTGAATTTTGGTGTATTTCGGTGCGATAGGAAGAGAATCCTAAAGCGAGTGCGGTCTTGGATGTAAAATCCTCGACCCGAAAAGTTTTGAATTTGATGTATTTCGGTGCGATAGGAAGAGAATCCTAAAGCGGTGCGGTCTTGGATGTAAAATCCTCGACCCAAAAGTTTTGAATTTGATGTATTTCGGTGCGATAGGAAAAGAATCCTAAAGCGGTGCGGTCTTGGATGTAAAATCCTCGACCCAAAGAGTTTGAATTTTGATGTATTTCGGTGCGATAGGAAGAGAATCCTAAAGCGAGTGCGAGTCTTGGATGTAAAATCCTCGACCCAAAAGTTTTGAATTTTGATGTATTTCGGTGCGATAGGAAGAGAATCCTAAAGCGGTGCGGTCTTGGATGTAAAATCCTCGACCCAAAAGTTTTGAATTTTGATTTAGATCTAGAAGATTTGATTCGAGATTTGGATAGAGATTGAATTTGAATTTGATTGAGACTTGAAACTGCGGAAAGATTGAATTTGGAAATTTGGAAATTTGGAAGGATGAGTTTGAACTCGATTGAAACTTGATTTAAGATTTGATTTGAAATTTGAAAGATCGAGTTTGAAACTTGATCGAGATTGGATTTGGATTTTGATTGAGAATTTGATTTGAGATTTGGGAAGATCGAATTTGAAATTTGATCGAAGTGGATTTGGAATTTGATTGGTTTGATGAATTTGATTTTGAGAGTTTGAAAAGATTGAAATTTGATTCGGAATTTGGAAGGATGGAATTTGATATTTATGTTGATTTCGTTTATCTTTTAATGGTTAAATTTTATTTTGTTGTTTATTTAATGTTCATGTGAACTTGGTGTTTGTCATTTTTCGGATTTTTTTTTTAGAGAGTTTTCTTTTATTCTCTTTTTTTCTTTTACGATTTCTTTGTTCGAAGTTCATTTAACTTTAATGGCGTTTCCCGATCAATTTGCACTAAAAGAGGTGAAGGCCAAAAACGTGACATGGTCGCTTTCATTCCAATCATGTTGAAAATACGTCGTACGACTCGATGCGGAATATATTTCATACAATCCATGTAGACTCGAAACGAGTTGTGTATGATCTTTGTTGATCCATCGAAAGAATCATCAGTCGAAAATCCATGTACGAATAGTGAGGTACATGGTCGATAACATCACCTTCCAAGCCATCCTTGGCGAGGATGCCGAGTTGGATGTACGTTGGAGGTGTGATATTTCCCATGTAACTCGCGGCTCGTAAGGCGGAGGTTCTCCAGCTACTGGATACGGTTGGAAATGGTAAGGTATTTCTTTGTCGTCCATCCTCACGAAAGTAGCGAGATTCGCTCCATGGCACTCATGGTATGCGATGCTTTGCGATATACGCTCCAGTTACCTTGCGATATCATGACGGAACCCACGGTAAAGGTATCTTTCTTGGCCCTCGGAACTCCGCCGGAACTGTTATCCGGAGGTCGGATCCGAACATGATGTTGCACTCATTCAAGAAAGAGACCGTGCGAAGGTCGACGAAGTCGTGGTGATCGATATGTGGGGGTATGCGGTCACCTGTTTGTAGATGTTGATAATGCGGTTATTGGGTATGCGATATCTGTTGGCGGTACCCTCCATGTTATCAATCTTTTTACCATTCTCTTGATAACTAATGGCATCGGATCTACTTGCCCATGACGAAGTATCCACGGTGGGTTTCCTTTCATGTCTTGACAAAGTTGTAGCGGCATCCGCATTGTATTGTGATTCTTCCTTTCCACGGCATCCATCTCGGGGTTCGAGTATGTGTTTTCCCTCGGGCGGCTGCTCGGCCCATTCTTTTCGGATCCGGATACGATCCACGATTTGTTGTTGTTCGTACTGCGAGAATACGTCGGTGTGTAGCTCGAGGCCTTCAGTATGTTGATTCTTCTTCCTTTAATTCTCTCGAAGTATTCGAAAGTTTTCTTTTCAACATTACGCATCCTCTCCGGCTCGTATTCCGGAATGATGCGAGATGGCGAGGCCTTGTGACATATTGTGGGATATATGGTTCGATCCCTTCACGTTCCCACGCACACCTCGGCTCCTCGGGGATGATGCACGTCGGGACATCCCCGGGGTTGCTTCGCAACAAGGTCATGCTACTTCTTGGTGGTTCTATCCGGTGGCGTGGTAGCCTTCTTTCTTCGATCTTACGGAGATTTCCACAGTTCTTTACGTTATTCTAGGAGTGGCCTCCTTTCTTCGGAGTTCTGGTGAACCGGTGTCCTTGAAATGTGCGTGCGGCATTAGCGAGTTGTCTCGTCGCGTTGGTCCGCGGCTAGTTTTGTTAACATTTTACGGATGCGGCGATTCTTATTTCTTCGTTGCGTGGGCGTGAGAGTAGCCCTCCGAACTTCTTGAATCTCTGCGGCGCGGCGGCGGCAAGCTTGCCCTCATTGTAGTGACTACGGACTTCATTTTCTTGTCTTCTTCGATGTTTGCTTTTCTTTTCTTGTTGTTGGATTGGTGGCTTGGGCCACCCACTTTCATCAGCTTGTACTGTCGGGCAGTTCTTCTCGGTCGGCGGGACCCGGTCACTTTCCTCGTCTTGTAGGCTGTTGGTGCGAAATGCGAGTCGATCTCGATTATCGCTCCATCTTTCACCCTCTTTTCATCGAGTGCGAGGCTTACGCCATTCTTAAAGTTCAAAACCGACCGCCGGTTCGACATTTCCTGCGAAAAGACAAGGAAAAGGATCGGGGGCATGTACTAAGAACAAGAACATTAAGAAAATGTTTATTAAAGATACATTTTTTTATTATTCTTATATTTTGAAATTTAACGGGAATGAAGTAGGATAAGATGAGGGAAGAGATTTTGATTTGAAAAAGAAAACAAGGAAAACTTAATTATCATGATTTTATTTATCTTAGCACATTTTATTATTTTTGGGTTCGGACCCGATCATAAGTAATTACTTCACCGTGTTTCTTAGGGATGAAGAATTCATTCCTTCGAAACATCGGGTAGCGTAATATTTTTTCGAAGTATCGTCCGTTGATTGGAAGCATATGTCGTTCTCCCTGGCGATTCACTAGGCGGTAGGAACCTCACGAGTATCTTTGCTTGACCATGAAACGGTCCTTCCCGAGTGGGTTCGAATTTTCCTCTTATCTTGCGGTGTGCGAGAATAGGTCTCTTGAGAACGAGAACTAAGTCACCAACTTTGAAGGTTCTTGGGCGGACCGGTTTGTCATGGGCTTGAACCATCTTAGCTTGGTATAGTTCTAAATTCGTTGCTGCTGCAAGTCTTTTCCCTTCCGAAGCTTTCTAATTCTTCGAGTCGTAATCCGGCGTTTTCTTCGTCGTGATCTTGTTTGCGATTGCGATTACGAGTGAAGGAAAGCTGAACCTCTAAAGGTAACACTTTGCCTCGGACCCATACACCGGAGCGTAAGGTGTAGCTTGAGTAGGGGTTACGAAGGTTGTCCGGTAGGCACGTAAGGCTTCTAACAATTTCTCGTGCCAATTTCTCTTATTATCGTCCGGGGTTTTCTTTAAGATTTGAACGAGAGTTTTATTAAAAGCCTCGGCGAGGCCGTTTGCTCTTGGGTAGTAAATTGTCGAGTATCGCCGGTCGATTCCGTGTCTCATGACAAAATTGTTGATTTGTGTGCTTCGAATGCGGCCGTTATACGAGATGATCTGCGCGGCACTCCGAAACGGTAGACGACTTGGTTCTTGAAAAGCTGCAGCACGTGGTGTGCTTTCACTTCTCTAAGTGGAGCGCTCGCCCGCTTGGAAAAGTAGTCTGTAGCTGCAAGAATGAAGCGATGTCCTTTTGAAGATGGTGGTTCATCGGACCCACTATATACGTGCCTCGACATTCGAATGGCCGCGACGCGATTGTCGGGTGTAGCACATTTGGAGGTTGGTGTAGAACCACTCCGTGCACTTGGCATTGATGACGGCTCTTGGCGATTTTCATGCGGTCGGTCATCATCGAGGGCCGGTAGTACTCTAGTCTTTTAATTTTCATTTTCATCTTTGGACCGGTGGTGAGCGCCACGGAGTCTGAATGCACCTCTTTAACGATTTCACGGGCCTCGGACCCGCTTAGGCACCTTAGCCGCATTTGATCGAAAGACCTTCGTATGATGTGTTGTTTATTAATGCGTAGGACGAGTTCTTTTCTTGATACGATGGGCTAGCGACCTATCGTCTGGTAGCTTTCTGTTTGCGGGTAGTCATCGATAGGCATCGCTCGATCTTAGTGTTTTACGTCATCCTTCTTGCTAGTTGATTCTTTTTCTTTTTCGATTTGTGTATTATGTACTATGTCAGTTTGTGATAGGACTGACGTCAGTGAGCTGACACTTCCATCTGATTCATCTTGCGAACAGGCAAATTCTTTTGCGAGACGGGCTAAAGCATCTGCTTAAAGCATTCTCTTTTCTAGGAATTTTGTAGATTGTCACATTTGGAATCTATTCAGCAATTTGTATATGCATCTTGGAAGTATTGTTCGAGTCTTGGCTTTAAAGTGCTGTATTGTCCGGTGATACTGTTGAATGATTAATTGTGAATCCCGTAGATGTTGATGTACGTTATCCCCATTTGAATGGTTAATTCCGATCCGTTATGAGGGCTTCGTATTACCGCCGTTGTTTGTACACGGTTACGTCGAGTGGTAGGAGTATCTTAACATCCCCGCTCAGGTGTTATAAAGATTAGCCGATTCCTGCCTTACAGGACACTTATCACTTGCGATTCTTCGTCTTTGTGTCTTGAAGATGCTCCGTCGAAATATAATTCCCAACGTCGATCATCGGGGTCTTCTAGGCTCATTATTTGTTCATGCGGCGGATCGTCATTGAGAGGAGATTCGGCCGGCGAAGGGTGTCTTTGCGAGGAAGTCTGCTAAGACTTGTCCCTTTACGGCACGCGGAGGCACGAAAGTTATATCGAATTGCGATAATATCATTGACCATCGGCAAGTCTGCCGGAAAGTGTTGGACGAGTCATCGAGTATTGCGATGGATTAAACTTCGAAATCGAGTTGACCTTATGAGAAAGCATGTAGTGCACGAGCTTTTGAGCGGCGAAGATCGGGGACGAAACAATGCTTTTCGATTGCGGGATACCTTACTTCAGTCGGGAGTAAACGACGGCTTAAGTAGTAAAGAGCATTTTCTTTACCCTCATCATTGACACAGAGTTAACGGGGCTCCGAGAGAGTCGTCTCAAGCCGCGGTGTAAAGTATCGGTGATGCACTGAGGCTGGGGCTGCTAAGACGGGAGGTGTCATTAAATATTGTTTAATGTCTTCGAAGGCCTTCGGCATTTCTCTTCCCAAATAAATTTGGCGTCCTTTTTAACTAGTGCGAGAAAGTGACACCTACGACGGAGTTTGAGATAAAGCGTCGAAGATATGCCGGCTTCCCTTGAAAAGATCGTAGTTGTTTTAAGGTTTTGGGAGGCGGCATTTCTAAGATGGCTTTAATCTTCTCCGGGTCGATTTCAATTCCACGATGTCGGACAACGAATCCTAAGAATTTCCGGAGGTGACGCCGAAGGCGCATTTTAAGGGATTCATCTTAAGGTTAAATTGTCTTAATCGTTCGAAAACAATTCTCGAATCATACGAGGTGGTTTTCCTTTACTTTGCTTTTGATGACGACATCGTCCACGTAGCACTCGACTTGATTGTGGATGAGATCATCAAAAATTCTTGTCATTGCTCTTTGGTAAGTTGCTCTGCGTTCTTCGGTCCGAATGGCATCCTTTGTGTAGCAAAATACTCCGATCGGCGTTACGAATGCTTGTAAGCTTTTCATCTTACGGAGCCATTTTTATGCGGTTGTATCATGAAGATCCATCCATGAATGAGAATATTTCATGTGTCGAAACGATATCGATCATCGATTACTGGAATCGGTAGAGGGAATTCATCTTTTGGACATGCCTTGTTTAAATCTCTGAAGTCCACACAAATTACGATACGACCATTCTTCTTTACGGCGGCACTACGTTGGCTAGCCGAGTCGGGTATTGTTCTTCGCGGACAAATTTAGCGTACTATTAGCTTTTTAACTTCGGTATGACTTGTTGTTCGATTTCCGGACGCATTCTTACGGGACCTTGTACGGCGGAGCGAAGTAGGATCCACTCTAACTTGTAATTTACGACCTGCGGGAGCTAATCCTGGCATTTCATCGTAGTTCCAAGCAAAACGAGTCCTTAAATTCCATTAACAATTTGATTATTTCTTCGGAGTCTTCTTTATTGAGTAAGGAGCTAACAAAGGTAGGTCTAGGCTCTTCGTTAGTACCCGAGTTAACTTCAGTTAACTCATCATTGTAGATTTGATTTCTTCTTCGAATTACGGTGGAGCGTCTCCGATTTGTAAATCTTCGAGTTTGTACGTAGTTTCCATGCGGTTTTCATTGGACTTGCGAGTGACAACCAAGCAAAATTCGGTATCGTCGGCGACCCTGCGTGCGAATCCGAGTCCATACTTTGAATTGGGAGGACGGCGGAGTTATTCCATAACTTTTCGAAATGTTGTGATTGGCCTTTTGTCCATTGTCGAGGTAAGAAACCACGTTGAATTAAATTTTGAACACGGGGAGAGTACCACTCGAAAGGTAATTCCATTAATTCGATGAAGTGACATCTTCGAATTGTACATTATTTTCGGTTTTGGAGGAAGAAGCACCGCGGTAGAATTTGATCGGCTTTGCACAGTCACTACGTACCTCTTTGACCTCCATACCCTCGATCTTATTAGAATGGATCGGAGTTAGGGTCATAGTATGTACGTAGTGGTTAATCTTCTCGTACATTGATTTGTATTCTTCGTTCTTTTCATCTTCGAGGGAGATCTTGTATTGCGGCTTCTTTCGACTTATTGTTCTTGCTTCTTGCTTGATTTCTTTTTCTTCTTCGAGCTATCATCCCGATCGACATTGATGGTTGGTTTCTTCAGTCCGATTGTCCTAGTGTCTCTACCACGGCCTCGTCCCCGGCCTCGACCTCGGATGCGAGTTGTGGAGAAACCTTCACCATCTCGCCGGAAGGGAGTGGTGAGTGGCTGTTGGACTAGAACTTCGGGTTCTTCGTTGTCTCGAACTTTCTTTGCTTTATTTGTTATGGTATCTACGGAGAAGATTGTTTTCTTTGGCGGTGCATAATAAGGTTGCATCTTCATGGACTCCGATCTCATGTACGGAGAATGGTTGTAAGTCGCCTTTGATGCCGCTGTTCCCCTCCATCGTAATACTTGATGCACGTTGGTGTAGAGATGATGGTACCATCCTGTTTTCATGTATCCATGGTCGGCCTGATAGAGCGTTGAACGACGTTTCGAATCGATTATATGAAATTTTGCGGTTGTCTTTGCTAAATCACCGGTCTTCATCGGTAGCGTTATTGACCAGAGGGCTCTTTCTCCTTTACGGTTGAATCCTCTTAATAACATTTTGTCGGCCTCGAGCTCGCGAGCATCGATTTCCAAGTATGCTTAGTGTTCGAAGACTCATTATATTGATTGATGCTCCTGGATCCACCAATACTGCGGAGAGCGTAAACTTCCCGATTGTGGCTCGAAATGTACAACGGTCGGTTGTGATCTGCTATCCCCAGTAGTAGGTCATTGTACGTGAAGGTAACACCTCGGTTGTTCCTTTAACGAGCGAAACCTCATCTAAGGAATCTCCCGGCCATTTGAGCTAAGCGAATTTCGGATCGAAGTAAGGCCTTGATCGGAGCTTCCCTCATCTCCTTTGATAAGATGAGAGCATCGTAAATGCTCGGTTTGGCAGGTAGTTTCCTAAGATGGGCTAGCACGTTGTAGTCACTTTGTTCTCCTGTGTCTCGGCTTCTTCTCGAATGGGTATTTCTTCTGCTGGGGTTGGTTCTTCTTGAACAGACCACACCTTTCCTTTGTCTTTTGGACCCATTCTTGGAGGTAGAACTTTTCCACTTCTTAGGTTGACTTACGTAATTTCTTCGAATCTAGTATTGAGTTTGTCGGTGTCTCCTCTGAATCGGAATGGCTGGCTCTTACGGATTATCTTCCAAATGCGAAGGCTCTAACTCGTTATAGCTGGAGCTCCTCGAAACTCGCGAGATAGATCCGTTGCTTGTTGAACTCTCGTAGCCTCCTTGATGGATGCCTTCTTCGTCATTTTGATCGTCGAGATCTTGTATGATTTGAGAATTGTTGTTGGTATCGAAATCGACGCCCGGATTGTCGCTAGTTACGTAATCGTTAGAAACGGTCAAAACGTAGCCAACGCCATCACCCTTATCATTATATGATCCCACCGAAGTGAGCGAGATAATCATACAAAATCGAGAGGTTCGAGGGATTTCTCCCCAGAATCGGAAACAACTATCTAGGATAAGCGGCCCCCAGTACAGCCTTAGGAATCTCGGTCCCCTCTTCTTCGTCGATTTTCTTCTTCTCTTCGATTTTCTCCTGTCGAGGTGGTTCTTCTATCGCGAGTGATAGTACGGACTAACGAGGTCTCGAACTACGAATTGAAGCTCGCACGAAGCGGTTCGGATGTTGTGCTAAAATCTTCTTCGAAGATCTCGTCGAGGCGGTAGTCCATCCATCGTTGGTTGCATAGGGATCTATCGGAATGACGGGATCGGTTGAGATAACATTGACGGAACCTCCTTTACGGGGTTCCTTCATGTACTCCTTCGGGATTGTTATATTTCCTTTCCGAAGGTTGTCGTTGAGCTGACTTTTGAAGGTAATGCGGTCTTACATCTTGTGCCCGAGCATCCGATGGTAGGGGCGAAAGTTGGGATCACCTTTCTTGTTGACTTCCTACTGGTCTTTTGGGCTACTGGCGGTGGAAATGCGGAGTTTTTCATTAAGCTACGGAACATCTTTGGTGCTTGCTTCATTCTTGAACGGATATTCTCGCTCGAAGCTCCCTCGATGTACGTTGCGGACGAGACGGTTGTTCATCTTGCGGAGGCAGCGATCAGTTGGACCAGGGTTCTTGGTAATTTTGTTGTGGTTCTTGCGGCCGTTACGGTGGTATTTGCATCGGTTGTTTGCCTTTGTCAAGCTGCTGCAGCGACCAGAGATTTCTTTTCGAAAGTCTTCACTGGCTACGCTTGTCAGTCTTGTCGTGAAACTTAATTGCTTCGCCTCTTCTTGCAAGCTTCCGGCCTTGCTTAACAACTTCTCGAAAGTCTTAATAGTGAATCCCTTGAGGAGAAGTGCTTTATCGGGCCGTGAATGCTTTTAAGCGAGATGCGCATTGCATGTTGTTCTTGCGGTTGTGGTTCACACTTCATACTTAAATTTCTCCATCGAAGTATGTAATCCACTAGAGTTTCATTCGGCCTTTGTTTCTCTACCACTAAATCACCTATAGTGATGTGGTGCGAGCTCCGACAAATCGCTTAATGAAGAGGCTCTCTAGCTGCGAGAATGTCTTTACGGATCCGTTGGGTAATTACGCATACCGGTCGAAGGCGATTCTGACGGAGCGCTAACGAGCTGTCGGAAGAGTAGCGCATCGCTCCCGCCGGCATTGCAACAAGCTGGCACGAAAGTGTGCAACATGCTTGTCGGGGGTTCCGGTTCCGTCGAAGGTCTTAAACGAGAGGTGGTACGAAGCCCTTTGGGTATTGGACGGCGTCGAATTCTTCGGGTAAGGTGCTACCGTCCGAATAGATGTCCGTTCTTCGATTGTGCTAGGGCTTCTCGCATTTCTTTGTTCTACCAAGTTCTTGATATCCTTTTCGGGGATCATACTTTGTGTTGTATCCTTTTCGAGTTGGTCATCCCCATTGACGGATGTAATCTCCTTTCCTCCGTCTACGATGTGAATGACTTACGGGGGTGTCTCTACATGTGGTTGTACTTGACTTTGGAGAGTGGCTAGAGCTACGGCCATCTCTTCCATCCTCTTCGCCATTTGAGCGATCGTGTCGTCCTTTTCCTGAAGGTTGTCTCTTCATCGGTTCCGGCTCCTCTCTTCTGCGCGGCTGCGGGAGCACCTTGAGAAGATGATGAAGCTCGTGTCTCAACCATGTTGATTTCTGCATATTCGTTGTCCATGAATTCCGATGAGTCGATCTCATCTCAGAACTTTTCTTCTCTTTCTTTTGCCAACCGTCGGATGTCGGTTCTCAACTTTTCCATGGCATCTTCTAGCGGAGCTTTCTGTGTATCTTTGTGGTTGTCATGCGATGGTTGCCGGGTCCTTTTTCACGAGTCCCCTTCATCGCGGTAGCACTTTCTTCGGATTCCGGCCTCTGGCGAGACTTTCTTTCTCGAGGCTGCTTTGTTTCGGTCTCAGCTTGCCCCGTAGTGGGACGCCACACCATCCTTCAGCGACGGAAGGTCTGTGACCGGATGGTGCATCGGCCGAATGCTTTGGAAGGTGGTATCCTCCTGTCTGCAACACGATACTACGACGGGCGGGCTAGCCTTCATTCTCTTGCTTGGCTTTTCTATCATGACGGCGGGTTCTACTCGGGGCCCGAGACGGGATTTGGCGGCACCCGCCACTATCCTTCGTAGAATTTCCGACACGGGGCGATTTTCCTTCTTCGCTAGCTTTTCTACCAAAGTTTGCGGTCGAGCGAAACGGCGTAGTTCTAGTTCTTTTCTTGCGGCTATCGTTGTAGTATGCGGGCTGTGGTAATGTGGCGACAATCTTTCGAACATTCTCCTCGTCCTCTGCGGCGGAGAGGGGATGGAACTCGCTTCCTCCCAAAAGTGGTATGTAGTCGGGCGGTGGTGTATATTACGGTAACGGTGTATATTACAGCAGCTGCGGAATTTCCTCCGGGAAGGCGATCTCGGCGGCTACGGCTTCCACGGCGATCCTTCTATTTCTATTTCTTCTTTGGGTCTTTGTCGGCGAAGGAATCTTCGAGCTGGACCCGATTTCGAAGACGAAGGTCTTACGGGAAGATCCGTACCCTCCGCGGTAACGGAGTTTACCATAGTTACGGATTTCTTTCCCCTTTGATTTGGCGAGAGTCGGGGTAGGTGCGAGAAGCGACTAGACCGGTGGGGGTAGTGAGAACGGTCCTCCTGCGGACGGCGGTACTCCTCTAGTCGGGACCCTTTGCGGGGAGGAAACTCTTGGGTCGACCTAAGGTTGAACTCGAGCGGTGGTTCCTCGGCTTCGGATACCTTGTTTGTCGGTGCGAAGAGGGAGACGTCGGTGACCTTGACGTTCGTGTTTTCGAATCCTGTCCGAATCGGATGACCCCATTGTCGGGCGGTTCATCCTTATAGACGGCGAAGTCCGGTCCGTTGGTGAAGGAGAAAATCGGTTTCGGGGCTTCCATTTCATGAGGTAGATTACGGTTTGTCGGTCCCGAGTTATGCTTCTTTTCTTTAGGACGAAAAGGAATTGAAAAGAGTCCGAACTCATTCTTTGTTCATGTATTTATAAAAAAGAATCATTTGTTAAAAGAATCACTTATTAGAGGGTTTGTTTATTTAGAACGGAATGTTCGAAAGGTGTAGAGAAGGTAAGGAATCCGATTCGGAAAGGAAAAGAAAGTCTTAAGCAAGACTTCTGAGCTCGAAGGATCACTCTAAGCTAACACTATTGGGGGTCCACCCCGCCTCGGAAATGAGGTAAAAGGATCTCGGAACCTCTCTGTTTAGGGGTGTTTAAACGGTGGCTCCTAAATCCGAGAGAATGTTGGCTATGCTTGTTCGAGATAGAAATGAACATAGTATTCCAACGGAAAGAAGGGTAGTTTGATCCATTAGGGACATGGATACACTACCGATTTTTGAAAACGAAATTATTTGATTATAATGGAGAGAGGAATTCTCCCCAGGCGGAGTCGCCGGAAATCCTGTCGGCATATTTTTAGGTCGTGTTTTATTTTGAAGAGGGGTCGCTAACGAAATCGTCGGCGAATTTTTAATTTAATTAAAATAAATAATTTGAAAAGTAGTATTTGATTTTGAAAATAATTTTAAATTTGAAGGTTTTAAGATATGAGATTAAGCCGACCTCGCATCCCAAATAGTTTATATAAACGAGCACCGCACCACGAGCCGTGTATCTATCCTGAGGATAGACACTGCTGCTTGATGGTGGGGCTTGATTAAATAAACTAGAAGATTAGTGACATCCGTTTGGTATGCGAACCGATTTTATAAGCTGAACAAGTTTCCACTGCTTAATATGAAAACATTAAACGGGGTTTATATTACACAGGTTCTTTAAAATTCCCTATAAGGGCGAGCCACTATAGTTAATTACATCTTAAGTGACGGGAATCACCTAAGAAAACTCTCGATAATAATCGATGATTCTGCTCTCGAGAATTTGAAAGTTTAAGGTTTTCGAAGATTGAACTTTGGAGTTTCGATAGGGAATGGATCGAATTTTTGGAACATTTTGTTTTGTGAATCGAAAGGAAGAAAGGTAGGAGAAATCAACGATTCGAAGTGAACTTCGATAATTTCCGACTATCTATCGTTTGGCTTGAATTTAGGAAAGTCCTAATGTTTATTTGATATTTCGATCTTGCCGATTTCAATTAATTAGGGCTTATATTTGTATGATAAAATCAAGCAAATAGCTTTAGAAGATGTGAGGGTTTATTGTCGTATCGGACGGCTACCTCGGAATCTAAGACCGGTTAGGGCTTAATTTGCAATACGAAATGCACAACGAAGAGTTGAGGATTTATGTTGCACTAAGCGAAGCTACCTCGAAGTCCTATGGCTCGGTTGTTTTAATTCTAGGAAAGTTTCTTTGAAGTAGACTCGGGTTTCTGTGATGACGATGGTCGTCTTTGCCTACCATGCTCAGAGCTCCTTGTTGTTGCGAAGGTTTAGTTTTAGAAATCATAAATCGGGAGTTGAGAAAAGTGTTTTGGTTTAGAGAAAGTCTTAATTTCCGGGTGTTCTTTATGTTTTATTTAAAACAAATCTTAAAGTTGATTATAACGACACAGGTTAAGATCCCGCGGTTCCATCCTTAGGCATCATTATTTTTATCGGATTCACTTAGTCCGGATGAATTTGCTAAACTAGTTGAATGAGTTCCACACTTTCATTTAGACGAGTGGGAAATCCCGTTAGCGACACGTAGGTTACATCATCAGAGGTATTCCGATCATCCAACGGGACGTTTTAATTTAGTTGTAATTGTAGTTTTGTGTTACTGTTTGTGATTAAATTTTGAGTTGTTTTATATTTTGAAATGTTGTGGCGGTGAATTTTATCTTGCAATGACTTTTAACTTAATTTTGGTTTCGGTTTTAGGGTACTATCCTAAAGGTGTGGGTTTTCAATGCAACGGTTGTTTTATCGTACGAGAAAAGTAAAGTGCATTTGCGATAAAGTAAATTGCAAGAAAGTAAATTGCAGAAAGTAAATTGCGATAAAATAAAAGCGTACTCGGAGGGTCTTCCAGTCATCCCAAGTTGCACTTAAAACACGATTAGAATATTTAAGCAAGTTCCTAGGTAAAGCTAAGGGAAAGGTTATGGTTTTCTACCAAATTCTAATCCTATGGCTGAGTCAGTCTCTATGACGTCTAGGTTCTTTGTGTTTTGGTTTAAGGACGATTTTCTTCATCGAAGAATAATCAAATTCGATTGTTCTTATAAATATCCTATCATATTGAGGAAGTGCTTAAGAAGAATCTTAAACATCTTTTCGATATTTCGAGGATTGTTTTAAGTACGAATGAATTTAATTATATAAATGAATCGATCGTCAGAGGTTTTGAAGTCTTGTTAACTTGCTCGGTTGAGCTAGGACATTTGAATATCCTATGAGTGAGATAACACTTCATTTGATGTTCCATTTAGGAGTTATAATAATCAAAGCTTTCGAGGGTAAATTAGTATTGAATGATTTGATTTAAGTTAAAGGGTTTAAATTTGGAATAGTGTTCAAGTTCTTTATATTTAGTTTCTTTTATGTCTTAGGTGATGTTATATTTAATTTAACATAATTTAATTGAGTTTTAATTTAGTTTAACATAGTTAATTTAATTTGATTTGGTGTTTAATTAATTTGATTTGATTTAATTTAATTTAATTATTTAATTTAATTTAATTTAATTTAATTTAATTTAATTATTTAATTTAATTTAATTTTTTAATTTAATTTAATTTAATTATTTAATTTAATTTAATTTAATTATTTAATTTAATTTAATTTAATTGTTTAATTTAATTTAAATTTAATTTAATCTTAATTTAATTTATCTTTAATTTACTTTATTTTTAATTTTAATTGAAATTTGAAAAGAGTTTAATAATTTAATTAAGTCTTTTAATATTTTAAATTTGAGTTATCATTTTAATTAAAAATTGAGTATTAGTTGATATAATTAATTTAGGGATTTTTAAATTAAAGAATAAATCTCTTCTTAATAAAGATCACTTATTTTAATAATTCGATTTTATTATTCTTCAATTTAATCTATTATTTAATTAAAGTTTAATCATTTTAAAATTATTTAATGGGTTTCTACCCTTTAATTATTTAAATTTCAATCATCCAAATCAGATTAAGATCAAATATTTTACTTGTTGATTTTTTTATTAAACCTAAAGTTTTAATTAAGGGTTAAAAGTTTAATTACCATTTTACCCTTTAAGCTTAATAATTTCATAACTCACTAAATTGAACTTAAATGAACTTGAAATTTTTATGTGACTTCACTCATATGTCAATAAAGACATGAGAGGAGAAAATGTGATTTTTCTGTATTTAATTTATTTATATAATTATTTTTGGTGGAAAATAGAGATTTTCAAGGAAAATTTGATAACATGACCAAAGGAAAGTTTCTGTCCTTAAGAAAATTAGGGGACATTCCTAATGACCGAGAGAAGCACTTGGACCAATTTTGGTGATTTTTTGAATTATATTATTTTTATTATAATTATTTTGAGTTTTGGAGTGTTAATTAATTTAAAAATAAAATAAATGTTGAAAAATGAATTTTATATTTTTCAAAAATCTCTCTGATATCAAGGAAACCAGAGAATCAAATTTTGCAATTTTCTGATTTTTCTATGATTTATAATAATTATTTTAGTGAAAATGCTAGAAAATACATTTTTTTAATTTTAAAATTACCCTAGGGCTTTAAAATTCAATATCTCACTAAATAGACCTAGGAAAAATGTGGGATTTGTTCCTAAGTGATTAAAATTCAAAATGTGACATTTTGGTGAATTTTATTATTTTTGTGATTTTTATTATTTTTTAATTATTAAAAATATTAAAATATTATTAAAAATCAACTTTTTTAGAAAATTGAAATTTTAATTTTCTTAGATTCCCCTGATATCAGAGAGGCTCCAAAACCAATTTGGTGAATTTTTGAAAAGTATTTTAAAAGTTATGAATTTTTAAAGTTTAAAATGGCTAAGTGACTTAATCAACCCGATTAGTGGGGCTAACCAAGTCCAATTGACTTCAAATTTTTATGGTGGATTCCTACTGATCCTAAAGGTCAGTGGAGAATTGATTTCAAGTCAATTTGATACCTGGTTAACTCTAATTAATTAAAGACCTATTTTGGGTGTTTAAGCCGATTAGGGTTAATGCGAGTGAATTAACTCGAGTCTATTTTTCCTAGAGTTCTCTGGTCATAAGGAACATCACCAAATATTTCTAGAATTTATTTCACAACATGCTAATTTTTGGAATTAAAATACTCGAAAACGGCAACATGCATTTGAAAAATAAATAACTTTTCACGAGAGATGGCCTACGACCTTGGAAAATTCGGGGAATGTTCCCGAGTTCGGAAGGCTTCAAAGCTCCTATGGTCTCATGCCATGGTGAATTGTATACATGCATGGAGAATTAAATGTATGCGAGAGAGTAAATAAATCATAAAAAATAAAATACTTAATGAAATTAAGTGATTTCTTTTTCACATTATTCTCCTACGTTCACTTGAGCGAGAGGGTATTTTTATTTTATTTTTGTGATTTTTCTACACAAAGATATGGATTTTTGAAGTTTAGGGAATTAAATAAATAAGAAAATACCCTAATTTTCTATTTATCCACGCGGCGCCGGCGAGAGCCTCGGCGGCTCACGAACGCACGCGCGTCGCGCTCCCGTTCGACGCCGCCACCCGAGTCGGCGGCCGGGCCCCGCGGTTCTCGTACGCGTCTACTGGTCGACGCGATCCGGCCGTCCGTGCGCGCGTGTATCGAATGGACGGCATCCGTTCATCGTCCCCGAGTGTTCTCGCCGAGAGCGCGTCCACACTAAATCCTCAGATCTCGCTCGATTCTCGATGGATTTTCATGTTCTTATGCTCTATGGATTCGTCTTGAAGAGACGAACACATCTATACGGCTAACATGCATTGAAACTAAGGCATTCGAAATGAAGAATCTCCGAAGCTCGGGATGGAGAGTTAGCTCGTACCTTGGCTCGGAGAAGTGTGGCTTGATCGAGAGTTGTTGCACCTTCGATTGGGTCCCGGCAAGCTCCGGATGAAGTCTCTGAGTGCAGTGGATTGTACTGGATATGATTTCGACCAAGCCGATCACAAAGCTTGGAGGACTGGAGCAGCCGGGTGGCTTTGGAGATGGGGCTTTTGGTGGTGGACACCTTCCACTTGGTACGAGTGAAGGTGTAGAGCCGATCGATTTGGGAATTGGCTCGCTTGTGGAGAAGTGTCCTGGTTTTTGGGCTAAAGTTTGAGCTCGAAATTGGGCTCGGCTAGAAGGAATTGGGTCTGGAATTCGGTGGGGATCGGGTGCTCTATGTGTAGAGAGTGATGCGGAGTGATTTTGGCGAGTTTCCTTAAGGTTTTGTTTCAGCTCTCTTCATGGCCGAGAGGGGTGGAGTTTAAATAGGAGAGGGTGGAAGGCCTCTCGGAGGGAGTTAGGGCTTGGGATCGAGTTTGCTGCGGTGAGGAGAAGATCGGCCATGGTGACCACTAGGCATGGGGCGACTCGGCGAGTGAGAATTTCGATGTTGGCTCACATGTGAGCTCTCGGCCATGGTGTTTTCCGGCGGCACAGTGGCCGGCCGGCCGAGCGATGGTCACCATCTTGGTCGGGTGGGTCGGGGGTGG
Source organism: Papilionanthe hookeriana x Papilionanthe teres (assembly GCA_022702705.1). Classification (NCBI taxonomy): domain Eukaryota; kingdom Viridiplantae; phylum Streptophyta; class Magnoliopsida; order Asparagales; family Orchidaceae; genus Papilionanthe; species Papilionanthe hookeriana x Papilionanthe teres. Next base: position 18,024,751 of record CM040424.1, on the reverse strand, counting down.
GGTTTAGTGTAGGCGATTGAGGTTTGACATGTGTAAAGGAGTTTGATTTAAATGGAATGGGAGAAGGCTCACTTTGGCTTGGTTTGGGTCAACCCACCATTTTGGGCTTGGTGCACCCTTCCAAGCTGCGATTTTGAGTGAGGGAATCATTTAGGTCGGCTTAGAAGGAGTGGTGAAGTCTCCATCCATGATGAGGTGGCTAAACATGGTTTAGTGTGTGACATGATTAAGGTAAAAAAGGGTTAAAGGAGGTTTAAGAAAGAACCCCCTCTTCTTGCCATAAATGGACTAATGACAAGTCAAAGCCCTCATGGCTTCATGTGGCTTGAGAATGGCTTCATTTGGCTTGGGAAAAGCTTCATTTGGCTTGGGAAAAGGTTGATTTGTTTCATGAAAAGGGTTTTAAGAATTTTGGATGTTTTGATGGAAATTTGTATGAAACTTGATTTGGAATAATTCAATGATGATTTTAGGACTTAGGTAATGGATTTAATTAAATGGATGACAAATGGAGATGTCATGTGGGCTTTAGGGTAGATTTGGGCTTTTGAATTTTGAAGGAAATGGGCTTTTAAGAAGGTTTAAGGGAAGTGGGCTTTTAAGTTTAAGGATGTGTTCATGGATGGGAATTTTTGTAGAAGTTTGGGCCAAATAGTTGTTGGTTTTGGTTTAGGGATGTTTCATGAATAACTTGAAGCAAATTTGGGGTAGTTTGGGCTTGAATTGGGTTGAATTTGGGTTTATTTGGTAAATGGGCCGATGTAGGTCGAATTGGGCTAACTTGGGCCAATGTTGGGCTAGGGTTGAAATTGATGTAAAATAAATATTAAGAAATGTTTATGGGAGTGTTTCAAAGAGTTTTTGGCTTTGGTTGGGTTTTAATTTTGAGGTTTGGGCCTTATTTGGGTTAGATTTGGGTTTAGGTCGAAATTGGGCTTTTTGATTTTGGGTTGAATTTGAGTGGGGTTTGGGTCAAAATCTTGGGCAAATCATGTTAGTGTTTTGTTTATGAGGATGTTAAGGAAGGTTTAGAAAAGATTTGGGGTTAATTGGAGTTGAATTGGGTTAGTTTGGGCTAAGTTTGGGTCATGGGTCCAATTTGGGCTTTAAGGCCAAAGTGAAATTGGATCCAAATGTCAATCAAATTGGACTTGGATTTGGTCTAAATTGGTATTGGGAATGTTGAATTGAAGTTTAGAATTGAATTGGACCAAAATTGGGGTCAATTGGGTAGGTTTGGTTTGACATTGGGTCCACTTTGGGTTAAAATGGGTCGATTTGGGGGTTTTGACAAAAGTAGGGTAAATTGACAAAATTGGCCCATGGTGTAGTTGGACAAAATGAAATTGGGAATATTTGGGATTTTCTGGAATTTTTTGGGAATTTTCTGAATTTTTGGATTTTTAGGCCAAGAAGGGTATTTTGGGTATTTGGAGGGTATTGGGAGGTTTTCTTGGAATTTTTGGTATTTTTGGGTATGGATGATCAATTTGAGTGATGTGGAGGTGTTTGGGATTGATTTTGGAAAATTTTAGGTAATTTGGAAATTTTGCGAAATTTGGGTAATTTCGAGGGTTTTGGGTAGGTTTAGTAGGTGTAGGGTCCGGGGGTCAAAAATTGAAAATTTGGGAAATTGAAGATTGGGTGAATTTGAGTGGGGTGAAATCATTTTGGTTGAGCCATGAAGCCATTTCAAGCCCATATGAGCCATGAAAGGACTCATTTGAGGCATTTCTTATGTTGTTCCTAACCTGCTTAGCGAGGGCTTAGGGGTTAAGGACCATCCATGTGAATCACCTACATGAGTCGGGGAGGTCAAGTTGGGTATGGGTGTGGTTTTAGGAAGTGTGTGGAAATGTAGTGTGTAAGTGTAGTGTAAGTCGGCCCCTTCACTGAGACCGGGCCGCCGGGGCGATCTAAGGCGAAGAGTCCTATAGGAACTCATCCTTTAAACTTCCACATTTGATTTCAACCCTCTAGGTGATTAGGGGTCTATAGTCGAGTTTGTGGAGTTTGCGGGGAGTTTAGAAGTGGTTTGAATTTCTAAAAGGCGGGTCCCGATTCTAGTCCTCTAAGATAGTCGAAAGGAAAAACTGGTACTAGATCTACAGCACTAAAAAGAAGAAAGGAAGACCTCATCAAAAATGAGGTCAACAGTAATTAAATTATGGAAGGAATTTGTGTGAAGTATATAAGTTTAATGTTGGAACAGGTTGTGATGATTTATTTCCTTTCACTTAATTTACTTCTTGATTTGGCCAATTACGATGTTAAAATTTATTGTGAGATTATGTAAGAACCAATGTGATATTGTCTCAATCAACAATTGGAAAGAAACACATGCAATTGTATTGATGAGAATTATATTTCATATAATTGAATGCAAATATATAGGGAGATATGTTTTTAATGGGAAGTAAAATTAGAGGACTTTAGAGTGACAGGATAAAGCCCTCTAACTTGGTTTGAGGTGAAACATTTTGTCATGAGATGTTAGCCCAGGTGGAGGGAATAGAGGGAACTCTAGAGTGAGAGTTGGTATCTTCCACTTGCTAACCCATCTACAAAATTTCAAAGCTTGAATTAACCAATGTTCTTTATAGAACCAAGTAAAGGTAAAGAATATAGTTGCTCCTATTGGGCACAACATATTTTAATACTTCCACAACAAAACTCCATAATTATTACTAATTCATTAAAGGAGGAAAAATATATTTTATTCTCAATGCTTTCATATAATGTAGAAGTCTTGTTAATCTTAGTTGCTTTGCTTACCTTTTATTAAAAAAACATCAAAAATAATTTTCAAATTATCTATTTTAAAACATTCTTTACAAAATCAATTTAAAAAGTAAAAAAAGTTAATTTTCTTATTTCTTTATATTTTTAGACATTTCTCAGTGGGTTCGATATTTCGGGCTTAATCAAAAAGTCTTATATTACTTGATAAACAATACGTATACTTGCGTAGAATTTCATATTATAAAACAATTAAAATATATTTTTTACTTGCTTCAGAATCAAGTTTTTGGCACTATTGCAAAGAAAGAAATATTATCATTGAAAAAGAAATATAAAGTGAAAAATGTGAGCATAAATATTCGTGGATCACAAGTACATATTCCAATTCCATCCAAGGTAGATTTGCATAAAATTCGCTAACAGTATCCATAATAATATTAGCACTAAAATAACAAAAGGTTTTCCAATTTTGATCAGAAATTAAATGCTCTATAGATCTGCCCAGATTTTCAAAAGCCCGGTCTTGAATACACTTTTTGTTGTATAGGAATGAATTCAAACGGTATTATGCATTCACATTAACAAATCTTTCTTCATCAAAATCCAACTTTCTCTTACCTTTACTTGTTCTAGGAACCATGTAAAATTGTCTAAAAATTTGCAAGAAAATCCAATAAATTTCAAAATCATAATGTAGGAGACTCCTAAAGCAAATCTAAGTAAGTAAGAGCTTAAATTACTATGGAAAATCTCAATACTTCATCAAAAATTCCAAATTTTTGGATCTAAATAATGTAAGAAATTTCCATGGTGAAAATAAAAAATTTTTAGTTTAAGGTGAAGCTCTTACCAAGAGAAGACAATATCCACACTTTTTAAGCCTTGAAATCAACTTAAATCCATGATCTAACAAGCTTTATATCTCAAAAATGTATTGGCTGGAGGTAGAAGACGATGGAAATTAAGAAAATGGCAAGTCCCAGGGCAAAAATCTCGAAATAAAGAGGGTTTCAGGCCATTTCTATATTCGGGCGCCGGCGGCGCTCTATTTAGTTAAATTATCCAAACTCTATGTATTTGGACATCGGTGGCGCCCAATCTAGCGACGGCTGAGCCAGTTTAATTTTTGGGTCCATAAAATTTTTGCAATTTCGATCGTTTCAACGTTACACCATCACATAATTAGCCTCTTTAAGCATTTATTTCATAAATTAAGCAACTTACTAAAAAAAATCTATACAAACAATACAAATCATCACTTTAATAAATAAAACCCACATTTCAAACATACACTTTTAAGCATTCACATATAAGTTCATTAAGCCATATAAATTTAGTGTCGCAAACATACTACGATACTTTAACACTGAAAACTAAGTAGAAACACAGAATCCAAGCATAATAAGTTCAAATACACACTACATAATTAATCAAACCAAAATCAATCACACCAAAGCATAATAAAAATACCAAATACTAAATGTAAAGCAAAGTCACTACTCATCGTCAGTCTCAGTACTATCTTCTCCTATGATATCTCCAATAGATTGATGATGCACAAAAAGATTGTAGAAAGGACGATACTGGAATTCATGAGTCGAATCCTCAGCAATCACAACAATTTCATCACATTCACCAAACTATCTTCAATTTGCCCGGTGTGGTCAAATTGTTCTTTCAACCTCCAATCCAAGTGATGAAATAAATCAGAGATAATATTAATAGCATTCATAAGATTCTATACCTCTTTCTCCAACTTCTTAATCTTCTTCAAAATCACTTGGGAACTTTCAGGAAAGTAAGGCTGAATAGGTTGTGAACTCTGAGTTGGTTGATCTGCAATGAGGCTCATGTCATTCTCATCTCCCATTGCCTGACAGTCATAAAGATTAGTTGGGTCTATAGGCCTCAAGGAAGAAGCACTTTTTGCAAACTTTCATATGGAACCTGTGACTGGCTACAAAGAAGAAATATGGACAAAGGATGTCTAAGACTATCTTTTGATCCATGAACAATGAATCCCAATACAGATTTCACAATTATATAACCAATATCAAATGGCCATCCAGTTTGAATACAGTAAATTAAAATGGAACTTTCCTTTGTCACTTTGCTAATTTTCAGAGTAGGAAGTAATTTTGCAGAAATGAAGTAATTTCATTGCTTCGACACTACATTTAAATATGCAGTAGAAAAACTTACAAATTCATTGTCTCTTATCTCCCAATCTTTACTTTCATCCATCAAATAGCGATAAATTTTATTCATGTTGTCCCTCGTCACATCAAGATTCATATAGTGGCAGATAGGCACATTTTCAATCATAAACAAATCATTAATCTTCGAAGGAGTGAATGGTACAAACCAACCTCGCACATAGAAGAATCCTTGGTTGATTCCATAAAGATTTGCATAAAACTCTTTCACAACAGAAAAGACAACAGCGGCAGTAGTGTAGCATAAAACTTCTCAATGCCTCTACACAATAATTTCTTCTACACGAGTATTGGGAGTATCCATACCTCGATTAACAAAGCATCTTTCTTTGATAATCCTCCTCTTCATCATCACTTTGTTGAATAATCACTATGCCTCGAAACTGATGTATTTTTATCGGGTGAAAGCTCTAAATCTCAAAGTTTCTACGGAGTTGGAATCCATTCGATGTGAATTTGGAATGAATCCTTTCATTTTTCTGGAGTTTAGGGGGTTAAAAACACATTTTGGGAAGTTATTAGGATGAAATCCCGCCCAAAACTGCCAAAAATCATGATTTACAACTTTAAGAACTGTCTCCAGACTTTTGGAGTCGGCAGCACCGGATAAGGCATCGGTGGCGCCCAAGTCCCAAAATATGGTGTTGTTTTCTGGAATAGGTGATGCATCAAAAATGTATACGGTTTTTGCTATATAACTTTTCCCATTTTTGGTGATATTGCACTGTAAAGAAAGAAATTTTTCATGATTTGTTGCAGGTATGATGATTTTAAGTGATTGAAGCGAAAAGAAGCGAAAGGAACGAATTCGGAGCAAAAAGGAGCAAAAGGAGCAAAAAGGAGGAAAATAGGTTTTGGCGCCGCCAGTGCCCAAAGTCGGTGGAATTCAAATTTGAAGAGTTTTGGCAACTTTTTGTAGGGATGCCTATGGAAACTCTTGAGATTTCGTCCCTAACTTATAAGTATCTATTTTTGGACGAAAATAGGGGGCTCTCTTAGTTTCTATTGCTCTCTCTTGGTGGTTTTAGAGTGTGTTAAGTGTTAGGGTTTAGGAGAAGAGTGTGTAGAAGTGAGGATTTGAGAGGAATTCTTCTCTAAGGAGTGAAGGAGAAGAAGTAAAGTGAGAGATTGCTTATTCCTTTCCATTCTAAAGAGGGAATTAAGTGTTGTAAAGAAGAGACAAAAGGATTCAAAGGAACTTCAAAGAAATTGCATTGGGGATGAGAAAGAGATAAGTTATATTTTCTTTTTGTGGTTTGTATGACTTTTCTTTTATATATAAAATCCATGTTTTATTGTATCTTCTTCATGAATTCTGAGTAGTCTCCTTTGTATTTCTTCTTGCATGGAGATGTGATAATAGATTGATGTGGATTTGATTTGCTTTTAATGTATTTAAGAAATTGTGATGGTTTTTCATTTTAAACTTAATTTACTTTTCGATTTGGCCAATTGAAATGTTAAAATATGTTATTGAACATTAATTCTGAAATGATTTAATGTCCTATAATAATAATTAAGAATCCATTCAAATTCTATGGATAAATTGCGTAGTTCATGGGAATTGAGTGCAAATAAATAAGGAAATGTGTTTTGATGGACTTCAATGTGGAGATTTCAGGGTGACAGGCTGAAATCCCCAAATTGGTTCTAAGATTAGTAACTAAACATCGAAGGTTAACCTTCAGCTGAAGGGTGAGTGGGAGCTCTGTAGTGATAGCCGGTATACTCCCAGCTTAGCCTTAGATTTCGTGACTAAACTTAGAATATGTCAATGTTCTTTTCATGATTAGAAGAGGGGGTACTCTTTTAAGGGAAAAGAAACATCTATGCTCCTATTTTGCACAATAACATAGATAATTGTTCCATATCAATCCACACATCGTATTCTCATTGTAAGAGGAAAGATACTTTTCTCATATATCAAAAACCTTTCAAATACATAATTTAGTGTGTCTGTTAGTTAATTTTGTCTTCAAAGTTGTTAGAAGTAATTGTAGTTTAATTAATTGTAATTGTTTTATGTATTGTGGTAGTAGAAGTAAGTATTAAAATTTAAGTTCAACTTGAGTATCGGATTTCAATACTATATTATATATATTGTGAAACACTTTCTTATACTCCGTACTTTCCTGTGGGATCAATAAACAGGACTCCATTAGAGCCCTGTATTACTTGATACGATACGTATACTTGCATTGAGTGGTTGGACTTTACAAAATCATTATAAATATATAAATTAGAGTTCTTAAAATCTTGCAAAAATATAAGTCCCGCATCATGTTTTTTGCGTCGTTGCTAGAGAAGGTAACGAAGTAATTAAGTAAGTATAAATGGTATTTATTGATAATATAGTAACAGAATACCTTTATTTTGTAGTGTGTAATTGTGTGTTTGTTTACTTTTTAAAAGTATTTGTGTGATTGTATATGCGTAGTAGTGGACTATTGATCCATGAAAAAAATACCTATTTTTATGCCTTGATTTTTATCAATTTTTAAGGATATTATTCTTTAAAGAAAGGTATTTTTGTGTTTTGGATGTAGGTGATGCAAAAATGTTCAAGAAGGAAAAAAGGATTAAAAAGGAGCAAAAAGGAGCAAAAATGGAGCCAAAATGCAAAATTCAAAATAATTGGCCTGGCGCCTAGGCACTAGAATCTGACGCCTAAGCGCCAGTTCAATACAAAATTCTGTAAGATGTTTGAAGACTTTTGGACGGTTATTTTGACGGTGTTAGCGGTTATTGGACCATCTAGAAGATTGGCAGATATTCCTGGAATATAGGACATGTGATACATTGTATTTGAAGGCTTGGAAACGGTTAGGATCTCGAAGAGGTGTGATCTAAAGTGAAGAGGTGCGAAGAACTAGACGCAGAGTGCGCCTAGGCGCCAGACACACCTTTTAGAAGATTCATTGAACATGGACACATTTTGAAGAGGTGCCTTAAGGCAACCCTTGAAGCCTATAAATAGGAGGCTACTCATTCAGAGAAAAATGTCAACAAACCACCAATGCCCAACCTAGTCCCCTAGCCCCATAGTTTCATTTAGAGAGAGAAATTAGAGAAATATTTTAAGGGCCATATTTATAGTTTCTTTTATTAATTAGTGAGTTTATTTAAGAGTTTGTATTGAGAGTATTTGAAGAGTCGGTGCTTTTGAAGTCTATTTACTTTGGAGTCAGAAGGATTCAAAGGTTCAGTTGAAAAAACACTTGAGATAAGTATTTGTATTTTGATTCAAAGTTTTATTTATATGTTTTATTGTTTAAATTTAATGTGTTCTGAGTAGTTACTTTACTTTCTTCTTTCAATTATGAAAAGATAAATAAGATAATATAAAGTTCGTTGAAGAATTAAAAACTATATATATATATATATATATATATATATATATATATATATATATATTAAACATTGTGATGATATTAATACCGGATCTTAATTTACTATTTAAATTGGCCATTTAAATTATTAAAATTTGTTGAAGAATTTTGACACCTAGAAGGAGATGAATTCTTAACTAGTAGATATCACATGAATCCTTGGGTAGTCGAAGGCCTTGCACGGGTTATTCAAGGTAAAGTGCAAATAAATAGGAAGATATTATTTAATGGGCATAGAATTGATAAGTTTTTAGAGTGACAGGCTAAATTCTTGTAATTTGGTTTATAGAGAATGAAAGGGTCACTAGTAGGGCCGATCATAGCCACCCTTGGACATTTAGTAGTGTGAGCCTAGATTAACCCATTCTACTAACAATACATCCGGACCGATCTATGGATTGCCTGATGTTCTTTATATTATCGAGCGAAGGTAAAGAATAGCAATGCTCTATTTGGAATAATACCATAAATTTATATTCTCCACGAATATTACATTATCAAAAAAGTCTTGGATTAATTGAAAGGAAGAAAGTTGTTTGCTTATTTTTATTTACATCAATCATTACTTTATTACTACTTTATTTCTGCATTTAGTAAATTAAATATCAACTTTTTAAGAAATACATAAAAATAAAATCAAAATATTTAAAAAAAAAATTATAATCCTCCTTGTGCGATCGATACTGTGGTCTTTATTTATTACTTGAAACAATGCTTATACTTAAAAAAAATTTATTACTTGAAACGATGTGTATACTTGCGTAGTACCCCTAGTGTCTAAAATATTTTCCAAAAAATTATATTTATATACACTAGCCGCTATTATTATTTGAGACAAATTATTGGCTATAACATATTTTTGATAGCATAAATTACAACATTGTTTGGCGATTGCAAACCAAGTTTTTGGTGCATTGCTGCGGATCGAGAGTCAAGTTTTTGGCGCCGTTACCGGAGAGGCAAAATTTATAGATTCTAAATATTTTATTTTATTTATTTCTTTTATTTTCAAAAATATAATATACAAAAATATTTAAAAAAAATAAAAATAAAAATAAAAAATTAATAATTTTATTTCTTGCTATTTTACTTTTTATTTATTTTTTATGCGTAGTTCTGGATCTAAAGGATTATTTCCTTTAGATTCTGAATTAGAAAGAACTATTAGAAGAATTAAAAAAAGGAAAACAAATTCAAAAATATCAAAAGATGGCTAATTTACATAATAATTTACAAAATCCAATTGAAATTAATGAACAAAATGTTTACAAACCATTAAGGGATTATGCAAACCCTACAGTTGATGAACTTCATAGTAGTATTCAAATACCTACTGTAGATGCTAATTCTTTTGAGCTTAAATGGTCTATTATTCAAATGGTTCAAAATAATCAATTTGTGGGAACACCAAATGAGGATCCAAATTTACACCTTGCTAGTTTTTTAGAACTTTGTGCTCCCTTTAAATATAACAATGTTTTTGATGATGCTATTAAACTTAGACTCTTTCCTTTTTCTTTAAGAGATAAAGCAAAGATGTGGTTGAACTCATTAGTAACAGATAATATTAAAACATGGGCTGAAATGGCACAAAAATTCCTTGCTAAATATTTTCCTCCTTCTAAAACGGCTAAATTAAGAAATGATATTACTTCATTTAGTCAATTTGACGGGGAGACAATTTATGAAACTTAGGAAAGATTTAAAGAACTATTAAGAAAATGTACTCATCATGCTTTAGTTGATTGGTTAATTATTCAAACATTTTATAACGGACTAATTGGATCACTTAAATCAATTATTGATGTGCTGCTGGAGGTTCTTTAATGGCTAAATCATTTGAAGAAGCTTATACTTTAATTGAAGAAATGGCTAACAATAATTTTCAATGGCCTTCTGAAAGGATTAATCCTAAAAGAATGGCAAGTATTCATGATAACGAAGCCTTTTCTATCTTAGCTTCACAAGTAGCTGCAATATATAAGAAATTAGATAATTTTGCTATCAATATATCACATAACAACTCTGCTAATATTAAAGATTCTCAAACTATTGAAACTTTACAAGCTATTGCTAGTAAAAACAACCCTTATTCCAATTATTATAATCCTGGATGGAAAAATCACCCTAATTTTAACTGGAATAATTCACAACAACAATGGGGTAATAATCAATCCCATCCAACTACAAATTGGAACAATCAAGTAAATTCAAACTATAAACCACTTGGATTTAATAATCAACAGAAAAGTTATTTATAGAAGAATTAATTTTACAACTAAGTAATCAATTACAAAATCAAAACACTACTATTCGTAATATTAAGAATCAAATGGGACAAATCGCTAATTTAATTAATTACAGACCTCCAGGAACACTTCCTTAGTAATGTTGAAGTCAATCCAAAAGAAACTAGAAAAGAACATGAACATGTTAAAGCTGTGCAACTTAGAAGTGGAAAGGAATTAAAAGAAAGAATGCAGAATGAAATTGAAAATGAGATTGAGGTTGAAGAGATTGAAAAACCTCAAGAAACTCCTTTTCCTAGTCAAGATCAATTGTTATTCCTATTAATGTGGAAGTTGAAAAACCACCACCACCTTTTCCTCAAAGACTAAAACAGCAGAAGCTTGATCATCAATTTTCTAAGTTCTTTGAAATTTTTAAGAAACTTACCATTAACATACCTTTTGCTGAAGCTTTGGAACAGATGCCAACTTATGCAAAATTTATGAAGGATATTTTAAGTAAGAAACGAAAATTTGAAGCTTTTGAAACTGTTGCATTAAGTGAAGAATGTAGTGCAATAATTCAAAAGAAATTACCTCGAAACTTAAAGATCCCTGGAAGTTTCACTATACCTATGTGCTATTGGAGAAAAATTTTGTGGAAAAGCTTTATGTGATTTAGGAGCAAGTATTAATCTCATGCCATTTTCTATTTTTCGAAGGTTGAATTTAGGAGAGATTACTCCCACCTCTATAACCCTTCAGTTAGCTGATAAATCTATCACCTACCCTAAAGGAGTTATAGAAGATGTTCTTGTTAAAGTGGATAAATTTATTTTCTCCTTGGATTTCATTGTACTTGATATGGAAGAAGATAAAGAAATACCAATTATTTTAGGGAGACCTTTTCTAACTACCATACGAGCTATGATTGATGTGCAAAAAAGAGAATTAACCATGAGAGTTAATGATCAAGAGATTAAATTCAATGTTCTTAAATCAATGAAGTACCCTGATAAAGAAAAATGTTATTGAATGGATATTATTAATTATATAATTGAAAAACATTATCAAGAAAGATGTAAAGTCATTTCTGAAGAAAAAATTGAATTATTAATTGATGAAAATGAAGAACTAAAAGAAGAGGAATTATCTAAAGTAACTCATTATATTAAAGATAACTTGAAAATTTTGGACATAACACAAAATGATATACTTTTGCCCTCAATTAAAAAAGCCCCTGAACTGGAATTAAAAATGTTACCTTCACATTTAAAGTATGCTTTTCTTGGAAATTCATTAACTTTACCTGTTATTACTTCTTCTAAACTAAGTTTAGATCAAGAAGAAAAACTTATAGGAGTGTTAAAGAATTATAAGAAAGCTTTTGGTTGGACAATTGCTGACATAAGAGGAATAACCCCTTCCATCTGTATGCATAGAATTTTAATGAAAGAAGATTTTAAACCTACTATTAAACCTCAAAGAAGATTAAATCCTATCATGAAAGAGATTGTTAAAAAAGAAATTTTAAAATGGTTAGATGCTGGAATTATTTATCCTATTTCGAATAGCCAATGGGTAAGTCTTATTCATTGTGTTCCGAAGAAATGAGGAGTAACTGTCATTGTTAATGATAAAAATGAACTAATTCCTACAAGACAAGTTACTAGATGGCGAATTTGCATTGATTATCGGAAATTAAATTAAGCCACTAGAAAGGATCATTTTCCTTTACCTTTCTTGGATCAAATGTTTGATAAATTAGCTTGACACTCATATTTCTATTTTCTGGATGGATATTCTGGTTATCATCAATTACCTGTCGCTCCTGAGGACCAAAAGAAAACAACATTTACAAGTCCTTATGGAACATGTGCGTTTAGAAGAATGACTTTCGGTTTATGTAATGCACTCGCAACTTTTCAAAGATGTATGATGTCAATATTTTGTGATTTGATTGACAAAGGAATTGAAATATTTATGGACAATTTTTCAGTCTTTGGAACTTCTTTTGAATCTTGTTTGGAAATTATTTCCAAAGTTCTGAAAATATGTGAAGAAACAAATTTAGTTCTGAACTGGAAAAAATGTCAATTTATGGTCACAGAAGGCATTGTACTTGGTCACAAAATTTCACAAAAAGGGATGGAAGTTGATCAAGCAAAAGTGAAAATTATTGCTGAACTGCAACCACCTACTACTGTTACTGATGTGAGAAGTTTTCTGGGTCATGCTGGATTTTATAGAAGATATATAAAGGATTTTTCTAAAATTGCTAAACCTCTTAGTCATTTATTGGAAAAAGAAGCTAAATTTGAATTTAATGAAGACTGTATTAATGCTTTCAATATTTTAAAAGAAAAATTAATAATTGTACCTATAATTATTGCACCTAATTGGAATAAACCCTTTGAATTAATGTGTGATGCAAGTGATTTTGCAATTGGAGCTGTATTGGGACAAAAACATGAGAAAATTTTCAAAGATATATATTATGCTAGTAAAACTCTTACTGAAACTCAAAGAAATTACACTACTACTGAAAAAGAGCTTTTAGCTATAGTCTATGCATTTAATAAATTTAGACCTTATCTTCTTGGTACCAAATGCATAGTTTATACTGACCATTCCGCTATTAAATATTTAATGACAAAAAAGATGTTAAGCCTAGACTGATAAGATGGGTTTTACTTCTACAAGAATTTGATTTTCAAATAGTGGATAGAAAAGGAACTGATAACCAAATTGCTAATCATTTATCTAGAATTAAGAATGATATTATTACTGAGGAAATATAAATGAGAAATTTCCTGATGAACATTTATATGTTATTCAAGGATGCCAAACACCTTGGTATGCAGATATAGTTAACTATTTAGTTAGCAATATTCTACCTTATGGATTGAATAACAAATAAATTAAGAAATTTAAAAATGATGCTAAATCTTATATTTGGGAAGATCCTCATTTATTTAAATTAGGAAGAGATTATGTAATTCGAAGATGTGTACCTTATGAAGAAACTTTTGCTATTATTCAAAAATGTCATGATTCCAATTTTGGAGGACACTTTGGAGTAGATAAAACTGCATTTAAAATTTTAAATTCAGGATTTTATTGGCCTACCTTATTCAAAGATGTGAGACATTATGTGAAACCATGTGATAGATGTCAAAGGATGGGAAATATATCTAGAAAAGATGAAATGCCTTTAAACTATATATTGGAAGTTAAAATTTTTGATATATGGGGTTTAGACTTATGGGACCATTTGTACCATCATCTGGAAAGATTTATATTTTATTAGCAGTCGATTATGTTTCAAAGTGGATTGAAGTTGTAGCTTTACCTAACTGTGATTCCAAAAGTGTTTCAAAATTTTTAAAGAAAATGATTTTTTCAAGATTTGGAATGCCTAAGGTTATTATCACAAATGGTGGAAGTCATTTTAGAAATATAAGAATTCAATCATTACTGGACAAATTTGGAATAAAACGCAGAATTGCAACTGCGTATCAACCTCAAACAAATGGAATGGCTGAAGTATCAAACAAAGAAATTAAAAGAATTTTAAAGAAGACTGTTAATCCTAAAAGAACTGATTGGGTTGATAGACTTGATTCTGTATTATGGGCTTATAGAACAGCTTATAGGACACCAATCGGAATGTCACCATACCGGTTAATTTATGGTAAACATTGTCACTTACCTGTTGAATTTGAACATAAAGCTTATTGGGCGATAAAGGAGTTTAATTTTGATTTGAATACTGCAGGAGAAAAACGATTATTACAATTAAATGAGATGGATGAAATAAGAAATGAATCATATGAAAATGCAAAAAATTATAAAGAGAAAATGAGATGTTACATGATAAAAAGATTTCAGGAAAAATATTCGAGCCTGGACAAGAAGTATTATTATTTAATACTCGTTTAAGACTTTTTCCTCGAAAATTAAGATCTAAATGGATGGGACCATATATAATTGTGAAAGTATACCAATACGGAGCTGTGGATATTAAAGACCCCAAAATAAGAAAAAATAATTAAAGTTAATGGATTAAGACTGAAGCCTTATTTGGGAGACATTAAAATGATTTATAAAGAGGCTTACGAGTTGAGTCTACCTGATTAAAGACTTAATTAGGTCAGGCTGACGACGTTAAACCAAGCGCTTTGTGGGAGGCAACCCATAATTATTTTTGTGTGTTTTTACATTTTTAAGGTAAGGTTATGCCTCGGTCTGACTAATTTTATATAACTTTAGAAAATTGGACGCTAACAAGTCTTCATTGACTTTAGCTAAAGATTATCTCGAAGTTTATAAAGTTTGGACTTTGCATCACTCCATTTCATATGTGAGTAAAAAGGAGATCAAGTTAACCTTCCTTATGATTATTTATAATTTGTTTTACTAAGTCTATATTGATTTTACCATTCTAATTTACCTATTTTGGAGAACAAAACTTTGAAATTTGACGATAGGCGAAACGGAGTCGAACATGGTTCCGGCGCCTAGACGCCGAAATTTGGCACCTAAGCGCCAGAATAAAATTGTGTATCAATGGGTCCGGCGCCTAGGCGCCAGATTTGGCGCCTAAGCGCCATAGTTACTGGATCGTGTAAAAACCGAAAATTTTCAGTTTTCACACGATTTTCTCCTTTAAATTACCCAATCTTCATCCCCAATCCCTAAGCAACCAAAATTACGACCTAGACACTTCATTCTTGAAAGATTAGAGAGGATTTTTGAAGAAATGGAGAGAAGAAATCTTGTAGAAGAGGCTAGAGACAAAGGTTCAAAGGATCCTTAACCCTACTTCAATGGTTTTATCGCTCTAAGTTTGGAGAAAATTTCAAGTCGTCTAGATAAATTTGAAGCAGAATTCAAAAGTATTGGAGATCACCTCCATGAGATGTATCATCAAATTGAAAATCTGGAATGGCAGGTGAAGCTTCAATATGATCATCTAGCAGCTTATCAAGATGCTCAAGTGGAGATGTACGCTAAGAACAAATGGATCGATGAGAAAACGGCTACGGATTTTTCGAGGGCATTAGTATTCTTCCCAAGTAGGCCTAGTAATCTTCCTTGCTAAAAGAATGGAAATTTCTAATTTGAAGATTAGATAGTTATTGTGGTGTGATCTAGACTTTTACTAGTTTGTCCTTGTATCGATTTGGTAAATTGATTGTATTGTTTGTGTGTTTGTTTTATTGTTCAATGTGTGTTGTATTTGCTTTGAAATTGTGTAGTTTTATTGTTTGTTAGGACTTGAATCATATTACTATACTTATCTGTATTGTATTGAGCCAAAATTGAAGATTATG
Organism: Papilionanthe hookeriana x Papilionanthe teres; assembly: GCA_022702705.1. Classification (NCBI taxonomy): domain Eukaryota; kingdom Viridiplantae; phylum Streptophyta; class Magnoliopsida; order Asparagales; family Orchidaceae; genus Papilionanthe; species Papilionanthe hookeriana x Papilionanthe teres. The sequence continues at coordinate 18,008,840 of CM040424.1, read as the reverse complement.
AATGGAATTAAAAGAGTTTGATTTAAACCTTGTATTTAATTGGTGGATTTAATTTTTAATTTTTAAAATTTTTGGGAAATATTTTGGAAGTTGGAAACTGAAGCACTACTCTAATATGAGTAATTGGAAGTTAAATTTATGATTTTTGGAGGAAAATAAAATTTTTAAAGTGTTTTTTGTGAAAGGCGAGTCTGGCGCCTAGGCGCCGGTTCAGCCTGCTTACCGAAAATTAGCATTTAAATCCCATTAGCCATGGTTGACGCCTAAGCTTCATCCCCTTCCTCTTTTTTGCGAAAATACACCCCCTAAATCCATCTTGAGGTCAATACATCAAGTTTTTGAGCCCGAAATCACTTGATTTCTTCATCTCGATGTCAGATCTACCTTCTAATCCATTTATTTTTTATTTTTACCATAGTTTTTCCTAATTTTTTTGCTAAAAAACCAAAATTTTTAGAAAAATTTTGATTTTTAGAGTTTCTCCATTGATTTTTAAACTCATTTTAAGTTTCTCAAGCTTAAAAAGAGTTTAAATATTTGATTCCTAAATTTATTTGTGTTTTCTTTCACGTTTAGATGGCACCAAAATCTAAGCGAGGAAAGGCACGAGAAAATTTCGACAGCAGCAAGTTTTCGACTGTGGCAGCGCATTTTAATTATCTCGAATTTGCGACGTCGAGAAAGTTTATCTCAGATCGCAGTTTTTACAATCATGGTGAAATGATTGAGAACACAATCGTTGCACACAACTGGCAACGATTCTATTATTTCACTGCTGTTGCCGTTATTCCTATTGTACGCGAGTTTTATGCCAACTTTTTGGATGCGGAAGACTACGAAGTCTTCGTTAGAGGTGTCAGAGTAGGATTTATTCTGGAACGAATCAATATTTTCTACGGCCTGCCACCTACCATCGAGTGCTACTATTCTGGTTTATCTCCATCTGAGGGAGATCTTGAGATGATTATTGCATATCTGACTGATGGCGCTGGAGCTTAAAAGATCAGGAATGACAAATGAGTAAAACTTCAAATCTTCTAAGCTAAATGGTATTTTAAAGGCATTACATTATTTATTTCTGCTAGACTTCTACCTTCCAACCACCTGAGTGAAGTTACCAGAGATTGAGTTATCCTGAACTACTGCATTCAGGAGAGGAAGCCGATAGATGTTGGCAGTATTATTTATGATTCAGTGGAATCTATTGCTAGATCCAGCACTTCTGTGGGATTAGGATTCCCATCCTTGATTGATTCTTTATGCATGAGCAATGAAGTTTCTGATAAAAAATATCAGAGGAGAAGTTGAAGACTACAAAGACAATTGGGCACGAGTGTGTTAGCATTTATGATCCTCTTCGAGGGAAGAGATCTGCTGGTCCTTCTACTTCTATACCTACTCTAGGTAGAGCCTCTACTTCTAGACCTTCTACTTCTACTGCTGAGCTACCATCTAGTTTCTAGGAATCGATGCATGATCAATTTCTGGAGCAGCAGAATGAGTTATTTCTAACTCACTACAGAGTAGATACTATAGACAAGAAGATTGATCATTTATCTGAGTTTACCCAAAGGAAAAGTGAGTATGATGCTGAGTATTCAGAGTCTTTAGTGAGATTCTTGAAGGGTTGTTGACCTCATTTTTGATGAGGTCTTTTCTCTTCTCTCTCCTTAGTACTTAGGATCTAGCCTTAGGCTTTCCCTTTGACTATCTTAGAGGACTAGAAATGGAGCCCACCACTTAGAAATTCAAACACCTCTTAACTCCCTGCAAACCCCATAAGTTTGGTTGTAAACCCCTAAGTCACTTGGAGGGTTACAATCAAATGTGGAGGTTTAAAGGATGAGTTCCCTAAAGGACTCTTTGGCCTTAGGACTACCCTGGGTGGCCTGGTCTGGTGGGGGCTGACTTGCACACATTACACTTTCACACACATTCCAAATCCTAAAACCATTAATACCTAGCTTGACTTCCTGACTCATGTAGGTAATTCATATGGATGGACCTTAACTCATAGGCTCTTGGCTAAGAGGGATAGGAACAACATAGTGAATGCCTCAAATGAGTCTTCTCATGGCTCTTGTGGGCTTGATATTGCTTCATGGCTCAACCAAAGTGATTCTATTCTACTCAAACTTGATCAATCTTTATTTTTCCAAAATTTTAATTTTTGACCTCCGGGTCCCTACACCCACCAAGCCTACCAAATATCCTTGAAACTGCCCAAAATTTGCAAAATCACCTAAATTACCCAAAATTCCTCAAAACCAATCCTAAAAATTTCCCACCATTCAAATTGATCATCCTTAGCCAAATATATCAAACATTCCAAAAATACCCCCCAATACCCTCCAAATACCCAAAATACCCTTTTAACTCAAAAATTCCAAAAATTCAGAAAAGTCCCAAAAAATTCCAGAAAAGTCCCAAAAAATTCCAGAAAATCCTAAATATTTCCAATTTCATTTTGTTCAACTACACCATAGGCCAATTTTGTCAATTTAGTCCACTTTTACCAAAACCCTCAATTTAACCCATTTTTAACCCAAGTGAACCCAATGTCAAACCAAACCACTCCAATTAATCTCAATGTTGATCCAATTCAATTATAAACTTCAATTCCATGTCCCTAATATCAATTTAGACCAAATCCAATCCCAATTTGATGAACATTTGGATCCAATTTCAATTTGAAGCTTAAAGCCCATTTTTGGACCATGACCTAAACTTAGCCCAAACTAACTCAACTCAAGTCCAATTAACCACAAATCTTTTCCTAAACCTTCCTGATATCCCCAAAAACAAAACACTAATAAGATTTACCCCAAATTTGAGCATAAACTCCACCCAAACCTAACCCAAAACCAAAATCTCCATTTTTGGCCTAAACCCACCATAAACCTAAATGGGCCCAAATCTCAAAATCAAAGCCCAACCGAAGTTGAAAACTCTTTGTGACACTCCCATAGACATTTCTCAACATTAATTTTATATCAAATCTAACATTAGCCAAACCTTAGCCCAATTTGACCCACTTTGACCCCTCAACCAAAAAGTCCCAAGTCAAACCCAATTCAACTCCAAATCACCTCAAATTTGTTTCAAATCACTCACGACACATCCATAAACTAAACCCAACATTTTTTTGTACAAATCTTTCACAAAATTTCCATCCACCAATTTGTTTTCAAACCTAAAGGCCCGCTTTCTTAAACCATTCTAAAAGCCCACTTCCACCAAATCAAAAAGCCCAAAAATTCATTCAAAGTCCATATGACACTCTTCTTCATCATGCATTCAATTAAAATCATCCCTAAGTCCTAAACCAATGACCAAATAATTCTAAATAAAGCTTCATCCAAATTTCCATCAAAATATCCAAAATCCTTAAAATCCATTTTTATGAAATTAACTAAACTTTTTTCAAGCCAAATGTGAGTCATTGAGCCATGTACAAGCCACATGGAAGCCATGGAAGCCACTTTCCGCCTCACCGAGCCATTAATGGCAAGAAGAGGAGATTCTTTCCTAATTCTTCATTAAGCCCTTTTAACCATATTCATGTGACACTCTAAACCAAGCTTAGCCACCTCACCATGGAAAGAGACCTCACCACTCTCTCTTGCCTGACCCAAATGATTCCTCCCAACCCAAGTCAAGCCTTAGGGAGGTGCACCTAGCCTAAACCATGCCTTGGACCAAATCAAGCCAAAATCAGCCTCCCCACCTTTCCATTTAAATCAAATCTTAGACACTTGTCCAAAGCCAATTGACTGCACCAAACCCCAACCCTGACTCTCCTGAGTCAGATGGTGACTTCACCCTGGCCGGCCAGCCACCAGGTCGCCAGAAAACACCATGGCCGAGGTGCTTGGGATGAGCCAAAAATTCAAATTTCACCTGCTGAACTTCCCCACTCCAATTGGCCACCACAGCTCTTCATCTCCTCCCCTAGGCAGCTGATCCCAGTCATCAATTGCCCCTGGGAAGCTCTGGCCATGGCTATTTAAACAAGCCACCCCCTCTCAGCCAAAAGGTTGGCTGAAATCAACCTTCGCTGCAATTCCTCCAAACTCCTCACGAGCTTCCCCTAGCCAAGAGCAATTCATCCCCACTCGTTCTCCTGCCCTAAACCCCATTGATTGAGCTCAATTTTGGAGCTCAATTCTCAGCCAAGAACAGGACATCCCTGGAACCTCCACCAAAATCAAATTAAACTCACCCACACGTACACAGGACCAAGAGAAGGAGTTCCCCAGTTGAAGTCCCTTTACCAGGCTAGCCATTCTCTCTATCGGACAAGCTTTAAAATTGGTCTTGGTGGAAGTTAAACTTAGACAATTCGACAGGGCCAGAGGCTTCATCCCTAGGCTCCTCCAACTCCAGCGAACGTGTCGAGCACATTCAGTTGAGGCCTCACCTTCTGAACCAAGGTATGGACACTCCTCCTCCCCGAGAGCTTCCAGTGATTCTCCATTTCGTTTGAGTTGATTTCAATGCATGTAAACCATATGGATGTGTTCTTCTCTTCAAGACGAATCCATAGAGTATAAGAACATAAAAAGTTGTTGAGAAATGAGAGAGATCTTAGGGTTTTAGTGTGGACGGTCACGGGTGCACACCAGTCGTAGAAGATGACCAGGCGCCGTCCGATCACGCGTGTATGGAGTGGACGGCTCAGATTGCATCGGACCAGAGAACAGTACGTGAACCGCCGGCCCCCGGAGCGCTGAGTCAGATGGCTGCATCGAATAGGGAGGCGACGCGTGGGCTTTCAGAGCTGCCGAGGATGAGTCGGCACCGCGCGGATAAGTAGATTAATATGGATTTTTTGATTTAATTAAATACCTTAAACTTAGAAAATTCATATCTTGGTGTAGAAAAATCGCAAAAATAAAATAAAAATATCATCTTACTCAGTGAATAGAGGAGAATAATGTGGAAAAAGAATTGAGTTAATTTGATGAGTATTTTATTTTTAATTAATTATTTAATCATTTCAGTATTTTAATTCTTCATTTGCATAGACAATTCACCATGGCATGAGACCATAGGGCTTTTGAAGCCTCTGATCTTGGGAACATTCCCTGAATTTTTCAAGGTCAGAGGCTATCTTTATGGCAAGTTATGTATTTTTCAAGCCAATGTCACAGTTTTTGGTATTTTAATTCCATTAATTAGCATATTGCTTAGAAAATTCTAGGAAAATTTGGCGAGGTTTCTTAGAACTAGTGAACCCTTGAATAATTATGTTTTGAGTTAATTCATTAAGAATAACCCTAATTGGCCTAATTACTCAAAACTGAATTTTAATTAATTTGGGTTAACCATACATTAAAATAACTTAAAAACAATTCTCTACTGATCCTTAGGATCAGAGGACCCCATATAAAAATTTGGAATCAATTGAAAATGTTTAACCCCACTAAATGGATTAATTAGGTTACATGAGTAAAATTAAACTTTAAAAATTCATAACTCCAAAAATACATTTCAAAAATTCACAAAATTGGTTTTGTGGGCTCTCTGATATAATAGGAGTCTAAGAAAACTAAAATTGTAATTTTTCAAAAATCTTCATTTTTCTCCATATTTTAATATTTTAAATAATTAAAAAATAATAAAAATAAAAAACATAATAAAAATCGTAAAAATGTCATATTTTAACTCCTAATCACTTAGGAACAAACCAAATATTTTTCCTAAGCCTCAAAGTAAAGATATTGAATTTTAAATGCTTAAGACTTTTTTTAATATTAAAAATGGATTTTTCAACATTTTCACTAAGTTAATTCTAATAAATCAAAGAAAAATCAAAAAATTATAAATTTTTTTTTAACTCCTTGAGGTCAGAGAGATTTATGAAAATATAAAACTTAATTTTCAACCTTTATTTTATTTTATAATTAATTAAAACTCTAAAACTAAAAATAATTATAATAAATAAAATATAATTAAAAAAATCACCAACATTGGTCCAAGTGGTCCTTTAGTCAGTAGAAACACCCCATAATTTTCTTAAAGGCAGAAACCTTATCTTTGTCATGTTGTTTAATTTTCATTGAAAACCCTTATTTTTCACAAAAATAATTATATAAATTAAATTAAATTTAGAAAAATCACATATTCTCCTCTAATGTCTTGATTGACATATGAGTGAAGTGATATAAAAATTTCAAGTTCATTTGAGTTTAATTTGATGAGTTATGAAATAAATAAGCCAAAGGGGTGTAAAGGTAATTAAAGGATTTTAACCCTAATTAACATTTAGGCCTAATCAAAATTGGGGGTTGAAATGTCTGATTTTAAAATTTTCATTAGAAGATTGAAACCTAGAGAATTAAGGGGTAGAAACTCATTAATCATCTTGAAAATATTTAAAGTAAATTTTAATTAATTAAACAATTTGAATTTTGGAAGAATAAGTTAAAATTTGGATTATTAAAATGGGGATATAATTTAGAGAGACTATAATAACTTAAACTAAAATCTCTAAATGAATCACTTTAATAATATTTAAATTTTAATTAAATTCAAAGTGATAATTGAAATTAATAATTAAATGATTAAAAAGAAAATAACCCTTAATTAAATTATTATTTAAAATATTAAGTGATTTAACAATTAAATTAAATTAAATTTATAAATTAATTCAACATCACTTAATAACAAACTTAAAGAAAATTTGAAATATTAAATAATATTAAAACAATTCATAATTAAGCATATAAAACAAATTAATCTAATCAAAACTAACCTAAAATATCATAATTAACCTAAATCAAACCATCAAAAATATATGAATAATTCAAACACTTCTAAGTAAATTTAAAAAACATCAAAATTAATCTGAAACATTAAGATAATAAAAAAGGGTTTAAAGATTTAAACTAAATTTAAAACAATTTGAACACTATTCCAAACTTAAAATTATTAAAATTTTATAACTAAACTAAATCACTTTAAATCACCAATTCTAATTTTAAATCATTAAATTCTTTAATAAACTGATTTGCCCTTAGAGGCTTTGTTGACTTCACTTTTGGTTGATGTCTAGTCTCTCTTTAGAATAGCCTAGGGTCTAGCCATAGGACTCTCCTGGTGACTTTCTTAGAGGACTAGTCATGGAACCCTTCCCATAGAAATTCAAAACTCTTCTTGCTTCACTAGGGGGTTTTCATATGCTTAAGGCCTAACCTCCACCTTTTGGTAGGAAAAAGGCAAGCATAAGGAATCCTAGGGGAAGTCTCCTATAGGTGGTCAGACCTTAGGATTTGCCCTGAGGGAGGTCTGGAGATCACCACTCATATACTTCACATTCACAACATACACACACTGCACATCCTAATTTCAACCCTGAACTCTTTGGAAACTCATGTGGATAGCCCAACCCTAAGTCTATGACTACGTGGTAGGGACCAATACATAGAGGTCCAAATGTAAGTGATCCTTGGTCATTAGATCCTGCTCACCTTGAAGCCACCTTCAAATTTTTAAAGTTTCAATTTTTGGCCCCCGGCCTCCCAAAATGTCCGAAATTACCCAAAATTCTTCAAATTCACCAAAATTCCCCAAAAATCATTCCAAGATATTCCTTACCACTCAAATTGACCATTCATGACCAAAAATTCCAAAATTTCCAAAAATACCCCCCCCAATAGCCTCAAAATACCTAAAATACCCTTTTTGCCCAAAAATCCAAAAATTCCAAAAAATTCTCAAAAAAATTCCATAAAATCCTAACAATTCTCAATTTCATTTTGTTCAACTACACTATGGGCCAATTTGTTCAAATTAATACACTTTCAATCCAAAATCCCAACTTCGCCCATTTAACCTAAAGGTGCCTAAATCAAACCCAATCTTGACCCAATGGACCTCAATTTTCATCAAATTCCAAAACAAAATTAAACATCCTCAATATCAATATAGACCAAATTTAAGTCCAATGTGACCCACATTTGAATCCAATTCCACTTGAAATCTAAAATACCCAATTCTGCCTAAATAACCTAAAACTCCTAAAGTGACCCAATGTCAATCAATTCCTCCCAAATTTCAATTCCAAACTCTTTATAACACATCCTTAAACTGAATTGGATCATCAATTTCCCATAATTTGAGCTCAGGTCTTACCCAAATCCATTTTGAACAAAAAAATGTCAATTTTAACCCAAGCTGAACACATGTTTTAAATCCACCAATATGACCCTCTAAACCTTGTCAAAACCATTTTATGTCTTCGTTTAAATTATTTTAGACAACCATATCTACATTATTATTGAAGATCTCTGAACCCATTCTCACTCAAACTCAAGATAACTTGACCCGAACCCAACATGGTCCAAAATAATCAAAAATCTAATCCATGCCAAAATTGAACCTCCAAATGAGCTCAAAATCATTTCATGTATTCATGAAAAATCTTCATTACAATTATATGAAAAATATTGGTCAAGGTACCTAGAGCTCATTCTCACTCAAACCCAAGTTTAGTTAGCACAAACCCAAATGAACCTAATTAAACTAATAATTCAAATCAAATCAAATTAAACCAAAAATTAATTAAATTAACTTCATGACATTCCGAAAATAATTACATATATAATAAAATATATATATATATATATTAAATAAATAAAATAAAATAAAATAAAAAGAAAATTTATCCCTCAGCTCCCCCTCATCCCTCCCTCACCCTACACGCCACCTACACCCCTCTCCATCACTCCCATCACTTCTCCCCTCACCTCCTCACCTCTACCATGTCACCACCACACCTCCACCTCATCTCATTCCACTCTCCCCCACTCCTCTTAGCTGTGAGCCTTCCCCATTAAAAACCCACTCACCACTTCATTTCACACCCCCTTACACACTCTTGCACACTCCCTTACACACACTTACTCACTTCACTCACTTCACCTTCCAAATCCTTCTCTTAGCCGTGAGCCTCCCTCCTCTCTTTCGTCTTCTTCCAAGCTAGCCACACTTCATCCACTACACCCAATCCCAACTCCTCCTAGCTGTGAGCTTCAACAAGGGACTTTCCAAAAGTTCTTCCATCACCTCCTCCAAGCAAGGTGAGTTTCTTCCCCCTCCCTTTTATTTTGTGAATACTTAAGCTTATAAAATTTTTTTCTTCATCCTTCTCATGCATAACCTAAGACCTCATACTTACATGCATGCTTGGTGTTTAATGTTCTTCTTCCTTTAAAAAAATTTTTAAATTTACATACAAGTCATTTAATTTTTCTTTAAATCTTCATGTATGCTTTTTTAAATGTTTCCATGCTTAGCCTTAAGGTTATATTTCATGCAAGCTATTTAAAATAAAGAAAATCATGTGTAGATTATTTCTTTTACAAATCTTCATTTTATTCATGCATAGGCTTAGGATTTTCTTTTTATGCAAAGATATGTAATTATTTAGGCTCATTAGTTTCACTATTTACAAAAGTACCACCTAATCTTTTCACCTAGTTTTTATTACCTTAAAAAATGAATTTTAAAATTTTTAATACAACATAAAGGAAATAAAGGTAAGAGAAAAGAAAATAAACATAAAGAGGAAATAAAAAATAATAATAATAATAAAAATAAAAAGAAGAAAATGAAATAAAAATCTAAAATAATATATAACATACACTATGTAAATTATACATATGTAAATTAATAATATACATAAATGTAAATAAATATATACTAAATAATATATAAACCTAATGTTAAATATATTATATACACTAAATGAATAATGTTTATAATAAAGTAAATAAATAATAAATAACAAATGTAAAAAAAACATAAGTGATAAAATAATTGTGAATTTAAATAACCTTACTAAATTTCAATAAAATAACTATAGTAAAATTTTAAATACCTAAAAACATTAAAACTTAAAATATAACTATACTAAAAGTAAAATAAAATATAACCATACTAAATGTTAAATAAGAATAACTACACTAACTTTAAAATAATATAACTACTAAAATATAAATAAATGAATTATATATATATATATATATATATATGTAAATTAATAAGTAAGATAAATAACGAAAATAAAGGAAGTAAGTAAAAGTGTTTTTTTTTTGAATATATACACATGTAAATAATAATTTTAAGAAATAATAACTTAATACAAATGATAATAAGTTTAAATAAAGAAAAGAATATTTTAAGAGAGAGAAAATGAAAAGTCTTATAAATAAATAAATAATAATAAAAATGATAATAATATTTAATGTAAATTAATAATATAAATTAATAATAATAAATCAATAATATTTAGGTAATAAAAATGTACATATAATTAATTAAAATAAAATAACATATAAGGGATAATAAAAATAAATAATACATATATATAAAAATTGAAAATAATTTAAATAATATAAACGAATAATGAATTGAATTTAAAAAATTAAATAGTAATTAAATTAAATAAATTAAATTAAATTATAATTAAATTAAACAAATTAAATAAAATAATAATTAATTAATTAAACTGAAAACAATTAAATAAATAATAGTTTAAATTAAAATAAATTAATTAAATAAATTAAATAAATCAAAATTATATTAAATTAAATTATAATGTAAATAAATAAATAATTTAAAATTAAATTAAATTAATTAAATTAAGTTAAATAAATTAATGAAAAGCTGAATATTAAGTTAAAGTTAAATAATAATTGTAAATAATAATAAATTAAATTAAACTAATTAAATTAAAGAAATCAAATCATATTAAATTAAATTAAATAATAATATAAATAAAAATTAAATTAAATAAATTAAATTGATAATGTAAATAAATAATAAATTAAATTAAACTAAATAAATTAAATTAAATTAAATAATAATGTAAATAAATAGTAATTTAAATTAAATTAAATTAAATAAAACAAATTAAATTAAACAATAATACTTTACATTAAATTAAATAAATAAAATAAATTAAATTAATAATAATTGTACATAATAATTAATTAAATTAAAATTAAAATTAAATTAAATAACAAAATAAATTAAATAAAATTAAAGATAATAATTTAAATAAATAAACATTAAGTTAAAGTAAAATAAAATAAATTAATTAAATAAATAGCAATTAATTAAATAAATAAATAATGATAAAGTAAATAAATCACATAAGATAAGAAATAATAAATTAAATAAACCATAAAGATAATAATAATTTTAATTATACATAAAAGGTAATAATTTTAAATAACATAACAACACATAAATAATAAACAATAACAAAGAATAATAACACATAACAACATAAACAATAATAACATATAAATAACAATCACATATAATCATAACTATAATCCCAACACAACAACAATCACAACAATAATAACAATAACACAACACAACCATCACAAATCACAACAATCACAATATACAACAACTGTCCCAACCATAATACAATACCAACACGATAACAATCAAACATAGGATAGGCCTCCTGAGGCATGGTTCATTTTTCCCTTTATAAAGACCCCTAGGAAATCACAACTTGGCGTAGAAAACATAACAAGAATACCCTTATGCTTAGTGAATGCATGGGGTAACCCAAATTTTTACCCGATGTCCACATAACCTTCCCAATTCATATTCCAAACTCAAAATCCCTAGTTTCAAATCCCAGCACAAATCAAAACCAAAATCAAACTCAAACCAAACCAAAACTCAAACCAAACCAAAACCAAAACCCAAACCAAAACCAAAACTCAAACCAAGCAAAAATCAAACCCAAACCACACCTAAACCCAACTTCCCCAACCTACCCCGAACAACTGTGTTCATTAAGCATAAGGGTATAGGTAGGGTGAATTGTTAAGCAACATAATAAGTCTAAATGAGCCCGAGACTTTTCATCAGGATATGAGAGGGAAGCATGGATCTTCATCCTTCTTTGACTGTTTGGATACCTCAGAGGTCTATTAAACTTAATATGTCTTCTTAACGAAACCATCCTCAATTAAATTAAACAAAGTTTATTGAAACACAATATAGGAATTCACGTAGACATCATAGGACTTGGTAGAAAACCAGGACATTTACATAGATATCATAGTATTGAGTAGTTACTTCTTGTTAGTTCTACTTCTTCCTGTTTTCTGGCATGCTTTAATTTCTGCAAAATTATAAACACATATATACAATGCAATACTAAAATCTCAGCTAGGAATGACGAGAAGCCCCTCCAGGTACGCTTTTACTTTATTGCAATTTACCTTATTGCAATTTATTTACCTGCACTGCGTTTTACTTTTCTTGCATGATAAATAAGATTGTTGCATGAAAACTAAAACCTTTAGGATAGCCACAAAACTGAAACCCAAAACTAAATTAAAAGTCATACAAGATAAAATTTACCGCCAGAACATTTCAAAATATAAGACAACTCAAAATTTAATCACAAACAGAACAACAAAAATTACAATTTTAACTAAATTAAAACGTCTCATTGGATGATCGGGAATCCCTCGGATGATGTAACCCACATGTTGCTAACGAGATTTCCCACGGTCTAAATGAAAGTGTGGAACTCATTCATTTGAGTTTAGAAAATTCATCTGGACTAAGTGAACCCGATGAAAATAACGGTGCCGGGATGACGGAACTGTGGGATCTTAATCGGTTCTGTTTAATCAACTTTAAGATTTATTTTAATTAAAACACTAAAATATTTGGATTCTAAGACTTTTTTAAACCAAAATACTTCTCTCATCTCCTGATTTATGATTTCTAAAACTAAACCTCTGCAACAACAAGGAGCTTGGAGCATAGTGGGCAGCACGGCCATCTTCATCAGCAAAACTCGGATCTACATCAGCTAAACCTTTCTTACAAATTAAATAACAAAGCCATAAGACTTCGAGGTGGTTTGCCTAGTGCAACATAAATCCTTAACTTTTCGTTAGGCATTTGCATAATCATATTATGAAAATTAAGCCCTAACTGGTCTTAGGACTCCGAGGTAGTCGTTTGGTATGACATAAGCCCTCACATCTTCAAGGCTGTTTGTATGATCGTGTCATACAAATATAAGTCCTAATTAATTAAAATAGGCAAGATGAAACATTAAATGAACTCCCAAATTGAAGCCGAACAATAGGATAGTTTGGGAAGTTGCCGAGATTTTTCTTGGATCTTCGACTTCTCCTACTTCTCTCTATTGGACTCTTAAAATAAAGCGTTCCAAACTCGATCCATTCCCTATTGAAATTCCAAAATTCAATCCTTTGAAAACCTTAAACTTTGAAATTCTTGAGAGAAAAACCACTGATCATTATCAAGAGTTTTCATAAATGATTCCCGTCATTTAGGATGTAATTAACTATAGGGGCTTGCCCTTATAAGGAACTTTAAGAACCCAGGTAATATAAACCCTGCTTAATTATTTTATATTAAGCAGGGGAACTTGTCGGCTTATAAAATTGGTTCGCAGACCAAACAGATGTCATAAATCTTTTAGTTTATTTAATCGAGCCCCATCGTCAAGCAGTGTGACTATTCCTCGGGATAGATACATAGTTTGTGGTGCGGTGCTCGTTTATATAAACTATTTGGGATGTGAGATCACTTTGATTTCATGTCTTAAAATTTTCAAACTTAAAATTATTTTCAAAAATCAAATGCTACTTTCCAAATTATATATACTTAAATTAAATTTAAAATCTAAAAATATGCCGACAGGCTTTTATTATCATAACTCTTAAATGGAGCATCAAGTGAAATGTCACTTTACTTATAGGATAATCAAACATCCTAATTCACTGAGCAAGAAATAAACTAAACTAAATTTCTGGATGATTGATTCATCTCTACAATAAAAGTTCATTTAGACTCGAAATAATCTCAGAAGTATTGAAAAGATGTTTAGAACCCGTTCTAAACACTTCCTCAATACAATGAGGTGATTTAAGAAGAATAATTGAACTTAATTGTTCTTTGATGAAGAAAATCATCCATAAAACAAAAGAACCTAGACGTCATATGAATTGACTAGCTATAGGATTAGGATTTTGGTAGACAACCAAAACCTTTCCCTTAGCTTTACCTAGGTTTTTGTAAAAAACATTTAAATGCTCTTAACATGTGTTTTACAGGTAGCTTGGAATGACGGGAAGACCCTCCAGGTACACTTTTATGTTATTGCAAGTTACTTACATGTACTGCGTTTTACCTTTCTTGCATGTTAAACTAGATTGTTTCATGAAAACTGAAACCTTTTAAGATAGCCACAAAACTGAAATCAAAACTAAATTAAAAGTAACAACAAGATAAAATTCACCACCACAACATTTCAAAATATAAAATAACTCAAAATTTAATCACAAACAGAACACAAAACTACAACTAATAACTAAATTAAAACGTCTCGTTGGATGATCGGGAATACCTCAGATGATGTTACCTACGTGTTGCTAACGGGATTTCCCACGGTCTAAATGAAAGTGTGGAACTCATTCAGTTGAGTTTAGCAAATTCATCTGGACTAAGTGAATCCGATAAAAATAACGGTGTCGGAATGATGGAACCGTGGGATCTTAACCGGTGTTGTTATAATCAACTTTAAGATTCCCCTAATAAAACACTAAAGACATTTGGATTTTAAGATTTCTAAACCAGAACACTTTTCTCATCCCCTGATTTTCACCTTCTAAAACTAAAACAATAAGTAGCTTGGAGCATAGTGGGCAGCACGGCCATCGTCATCAGCAAAACCGGAGTCTACTTCAGCAAAACTTTCCTTAGAATTAAATAACCAAGCCATAGGATTTCGAGGTAGTTATCTTAGTGCAACATAAATCATCAACTTTTCGTTAGGCATTTGCATAACCATATTGTGCAAATTAAGTCCTAACCGGTCTTAGGACTCCGAGGTAGTCGTTCGGTACGACATAAACCCTCACATCTTCGAGGCTATTTGTATGATTATGTCATAAAAATATAAGTCCTAATTAATTAAAATTGATAGGATTAAAATATTAATAAATTCCCAAATTGAAGCCAAATAATAGGATAGTTTGGGAAGTCCAAGATTCTTCTTGGATCCTCAGCTTCTCCTACTTCTCTTCCTTTGGACTCCTAAAATTAATTGATCCAAATTTGATCCATTCCCTATTGAAATTTCCAAAATTCAATCCTTTGAAAACCTCAAACTTTGAAATTCTTGAGAGCAAAACCACTGATCATTATCGATAGTTTTCTTAAATGATTCTCGTCATTTAAGATGTAATTAACTATAGGGGGTTGCCCTTATAGGGAACTTTAAGAACCCAGGTAATATAGACCCTGCTTAATTTCTTTATATTAAGCAGGGGAACTTGTCGGCTTATAAAAATTGGTTCGCAGACCAAACGGATGTCACAAATCTTCTAGTTTATTTAATTGAGCTCTATCATCAAGCAGTGTGTCTATTCTTCGGGATAGATACATGGTTTGTGATGTGGTGCTCATTTATATAAACTATTTGGGATGTGAGATCGGTTTAATTTCATATCTTAAAATTTTCAAACTTAAAATTATTTTCAAAATTAAATGCTTATTTCAAATTATATATATATATATATATATTTAAATTAAATTTAAAATCTAAAATTCGCCGACAACTTCGTAGGCAACCTCCTTTTCAAAACACACCAACCTAAAAATATGCCGACAACTTCGGCGACTCTACGGGGACTAGTTCTTCTCTCCATTCTGATCAAATGGTTTTGCTTTCGTAAATCGATAGTGAGTCCATATCCCTAGTGGACCAAACTATCATTCTTTCCGTTGGCATACCACGTTCATTTCTATCTTGAACGGGTATAGCCGGCTTCCCTCAAATTTAGGAGCCACTGTTTAGACACCCCTAAACAGAGAGGTTCTAAAATCCTTTTACCTCTTTTCTGAGGTGGGGTGGATCCCCAATAGGTGTTAGCTTAGGATCTGTCCTTCGGGTCGAGAAGTCTTACGAAACTTTCTCTTCCTTTCCAATTCTGAATTGGGTCCTTTACCTTTTCTATACCTTTAATCATTTTGTTCCTAACAAGCAAATCCTCTAATAAACAACCTTCTAATAAACAAATTCTCTTAAAAATCACAAATACATTAAGATAAACGAAAATGTGTTCGGACTCTTTCTTTTTCGTTCTAAGTTTTGTGACAAAGGGAAGCATAATTTGAGACTGACATTCAGAATCTGCCCTGCATAAAATGACTGCCCCAAAGTTAATCTTCTCCTTCACCAACGGACTGGACTTGGCTGTCTACAAGGATGAGCTGCCTGACAATGGGATCATCTGTTTCGGACAAGGATTCGACAATACAGAAATCAAGTTCGCTGACGTCACTTCTTTTACACTAATGGACAAAGCGCCAGAAACTGAGAAACTCGTGCTTGAGTTCAACCTGAAATCGACTCAATAATTCCCTCCCCTGCAAATGGTTCCAGCTGAAAGAAGTACTGCTATTCGTAGGAGGACTGTAATCTCTACCCCCACCGGTCCAGTCGTCTCTACACCTGCCTCAATTCCCGCCCAGCTGAATGGGAAGGGAGTCCAAGTTTATAATGAACCTCGCCACCAGTGGAGGTTACGGATTCGTGCTGCAATACCATCTATTTTTGAAATCGGGTCCAGTTTAAAGTTTACACTCCTGACTCGGACTTAGAGAAGAAACAGAGGCAGAAAGACCGCCAGGATCGAGAAAGCCAAAGCTGCTGAAGTTGTTTTTCTAGAGGAAATTTCAGAGGAAAGAGAAGAATTGCCTGAGTATATACCTCTGTTGGAAGGGAGTAGGTTTCACCCCCTCTCTGCTGCATCGGATGAAGAAGACGTCCTAAGGATTGTCGCTACATTACCTCGACCTGCATACTATAATAACTACAAAAGAAAAAGGGTTAAGACTACGCCATTTGCTCGGCTACAAGCTGTGATAGAAAAATTGGCAAAGAAAGAAAGATGCCCCATGTCAAAAATCCTAAGAAGAATGAGACGAGTGCCAGCTAGATCCAGCCTCAGACCGCAAGTAGAACCTGTCACTATCGTAGAGAAACCAAGGAAGAAAATAAGAGCTAGTTCACCTGTTGTATCGGGTCATCATTTTAGGGAGGACACCACCTACCAGCATATAGTCGATAGACCGTCCAGTCCTAGGCCTTCTGCTGTAAGAAGGATGGTGTGGCGACCTATTATTACCGAGCCGAGACCAACGCAACGTCCTGAGAGGAAAAGCCTCATGAAAGAGCCTGAATCAGAAGAAAGTGTTGTTGCAATAAAAGAAACTCCCAAAAAAGACGTTCAACAGCCATCACACGACAACTGCGAGACCGTCTGGAAGAGACCCCTCGAGGATGCTATAGGAAAGCTAAGGACGGATATCCAACGGTTGGCAAAAGAAAGAGGGGAAAAGTTGGAAAATGAAGTTGATTCATTAGAGTTCGTGGATGAGGAGTATGTCGAGATCAACATGGTTGAAACACGAGCATCGTCAGCTTCGCAAGGTGCTCCGGTAGCTGCGGAAAGCGACGAGCCGGAAGTGATGAGAGCACAACTTCAGGAGAAAGATGACACAATTTCCCAGATGGCAAGGAGGATGGAAGAGATGGCTGCTGCTTTAGCCACTCTCCAAAGTCAGGTGCAACCTCAGAAAGAAACACCCCCAGAAATCATCTATATTACAGATGGAGGAAAAGAGATCACATCCGTCAGCGGAGATGAGCAACTAAGGAAGGATTATGCACAGAGTATGATTCCCGAAAAGGACATTAAAAATATGGTAGAACAGCAGGTGTGAGAAGATCTAGCACAATCCAAGAGTGGAGCATCTATTCAGACTGGTAGAACATACCCTGAAGAATTTGATGTCGTCCAATACCCAAAAGGCTTCGTACCACCTCTGTTTAAGATTTTTGATGGAACGGGAAACCCCCGACAGCATGTCGCACATTTTTGTGCTAGTTGCTGCAATGCCGGTGGGAGTGACACTTTACTCTTACTTCAGTTCGTCAACAGTTTGTCAGGGATCGCCTTTAACTGGTACGCAGAATTGCCAAATGGTTCAGTTAAGACCTTTGCAGAATTAGAAACCTTTTCGTTAAGCGGTTTGCCAGAGCTCGTCACCACATCACTATCGGTGATCTAGTGGTGGAGCACCAGAAACCGAACAAAACTCTAGTGGATTACATACTTCGATGGAGAAATTTAAGCATGAAGTGTGAACCACAACTTCAAGAACAGCATGCGATCGGTATTTTGCTGAAAAGCATCCACGGCCCTATAGCACTTCTCCTTAAAGGATTTACAATCAAGACTTTTGAGAAGCTGCTTAGCAAGGCCGGGAGCTTACAAGAGGAAGCAAAGCAGCTAAGTTTTGTGGACAAGAACGATAAGCAGAAGCCCGTAAAAGCATTTGAAAAGAAGTCTGAAATCATCGCGGCAGTAGATAAGGGCGAGCGGCCGATCGCGAAATACGACGGAGCGGCCACGGCCTAGCTATCAACCACCGCAACGTACTTACCAACAACCTCGGCAGGGTTATCGACGGCCTCGACGGAGCTATCAATCGCCTCGGCATTATGAACAACTCGCCTCGTCCACAGCCGTACCTCGAAAGATTTTCCGAATAAGGAATATCCATTCAAGATCGAAGCAATAGCAAAGATGTTCCACAGCTTTAATGAAAACACCGGATTTTCGACTACCAGAGCCCAAGAGGCTGGAAGAAGTCAACAAGAAAGATCATCCAAACTATTGCCCTTACCACCGGATGCTCGGGCACAAGATAGAGGATTGCATCACTTTCAAGATTTGGGTGGACGACAATCTCCGGAAAGGGAACATAACAATCCCGAAGGAATACATGAAGGAACACCAAAAGGGAGGTTCCGTCAATGTTATTTCAACGGATCCTATTGTTCTGATAGACCCTTACACGACCCATGATGGATGGAGTACCGTCTTGACAAAGTCTTCAAAGAAAATCTTGGATCATATCCAGAACACTTTGGTGCACTCTTCAACTCAAAGTTTGAAACCTGCCGAGCCGGCACTATCGCTTGCAATTGAAGAACCGCTCCAGAAGGAGGAGAAAATCGTAGAAGAGAAGAAGATCGAGGCTCCGAAGGGTAGACTAGGGGCTGCTTATCCTAGGATAGTTGTTTCCGATTCAGGGGAGAAATCCCTCGAACCTCTGACTCTGTATGATTATTTGCTCGCCCTGGCGGGATCTTATAATGATAAGAGTTTTGGTGTTGGCTACGTTTTGACTGTTTCTACTGATTACATAACTAACGACAACCAACCTATCCGGATCTCGATTCCGATATAAATAATGATTCTCAAATCATATTAAACCTCAATGACCACGACGAAGGAGAAGATGTTGACAAGGATGGCTACGAAAGCTCAACAAGCGACGAGTCTATTTGTGAATTTCGAGGAGCTCCAATTGCAATAGAATTAGAGTCATCAGATTTTGAAGCAACTGCAGAAGATCCAGTGATTCCAATTCAAGAGGATACACCGGCAGATTCAGTACCAAATGCAGAAGAAATAACAGAAGTTAATTTAAGAAGTAGGAAAGTTTTACCCCCGAGAATGGGTCCAAAGGATAAAAGAAAGCATGTGGTTGCTCAAGAGGAGCCAACCCCAGAAGAGGAATTGCCCATTTGGGAAGAAACCGAGGAACATGGTAATAAAGTGGACTATAACGTGCTAGCCCATCTTAGGAAGCTACCAGCCAAACTAAGCATATACGACGCTCTGATCCTGTCAAAGGAGATGAGGGAAGCTCTGATCAAGGCTCTACCTGATCCAGAGATTTGTTTAGCTTAAATGGCCGATAATTCCTTCGATGAGATTTGCTCGTTAAAAGAACAGCGAGGTGTTACCTTCACGGACAATGATCTACTACTGGGAACAGCAGATCACAACCGACCGTTGTACATTTCAGTCATTATTGGAAAGTTTACGCTCTCTAGGGTGTTGGTTGATCCGGGAGCATCAATCAACATAATGAGCCTTCGAATGTTAGCATATTTGGAAATTGATGCTCGTGACCTCGAAGCAGATAAGATGTTATTAAGAGGGTTCAATCAGAAAGGAGAAAGAGCTCTTGGATCGATAACACTACTGATGAAGACCGGTGATTTAGCAAAGACAACAGCAAAATTCCACATAATTGATTCTGAAACATCATTCAACGCTCTACTGGGTCGGCCATGGATCCATGAGAACCGGATGGTACCGTCGTCTCTGCACCAGTACATAAAATATTATGAAGGAGGAGAACAATGTATCAAAGGTGACTTGTAGCCGTTCTCCGTACATGAAATCGGAATTCACGAAGATGCAGCCTATTACGCACCTCTAAAGAAAACAATATTCTCTAGAAATGTCATACCAAATAAAGCAAAAGAAGTGCAAGACGACAAAGAACCTGAAATTCTAGTCCAACAATTACTCACCACTCCCTTACGGCGAGATGGTGAAGGTTTCTCCAGAACTCGCACCCGAGGTCGAGGTCGGGGATGAGGTCGTGGAAGAGACGTTGGAATAGTTGGACAGAAGAAACCAGTCATCGACATTGATTGGGAGAACAGTTCTTAAGAAGAAGAAATCAAGATAGAAGCAACGGCAATAAGTCGGAAGAAACCCCTGTTCAAGATCTCTCTCGAAGATGAAAAGAATGAAGAATACAAATTAATGTACAAGAAGATTAACCATTATGTGCATACTATGACCCTGACCCTTATCCATTCTAATAAGATCGAGGGTATGGTGGTCAAGGAAGTACGTGGTGGTACTAAACCGATCAAATTCTACTGTGGTGCTTCTTCTTCCAATAATGAAAAAGATGTACAATTTGAAGATGTTACTTCCTCTGAATTAATGGAATTGCCTTTTGAGTGGTATTCTCCCTGTGTTCAAAATTTAATTCAACGTGGTGTCTTACCTAAAAATGGACAAAAAGTCGATCACAACACTTTAAAAAATTATGGAATAATGCCAGTCGGCCTCCCAATTCAAAACGTGGTCTTGGATTCGGCATGGTAGGGTCAGTTGACGATACGAGATTTTGCTTGGTTGTCACTTGCGAGCCTAATGAAGACTGCTTGGAAGCTTCAGAAGATCTCGAAGATCTGCAAATCAGAAATGCTCCACCAGAATTTGAAAAAGAAATTAAATCTACAATAGACGAGTTAATGGAAGTTAACTTAGCTACTAGCCAAGAGCCTAGGCCGACCTTTGTTAGCTCCTTACTCAATAAAGAAGACTCTGAAGAGATAATCAAGCTATTGATGGAATTCAAGGACTATTTTGCTTAGAGTTATGATGAAATGTCAGGATTAGCTTCAGAAGTTGCAGTTCACAAGTTAGGAGTAGATCCCACTGCTGTTCCAGTCAGACAAGCTCTGAGAAGAATGCGTCTGGAGATTAAACAACAAGTAATAGCAAAAGTTAAGAAGCTAATAGATGCTAAATTTGTCCGTGAGGAATAATATCCAACTTGGTTAGCCAATGTGGTACCAGTCAGAAAGAAGAATGGTCAGATCAGAATCTACGTGGATTTCAGAGATTTGAACAAAGCATGTCCAAAGGACGAATTCCTGCTACCCATTCTAGAATTGATGATCGACATTGCTTCAACACATGAAGTCTTCTCATTCATGGATGGATCATCAGGATACAACCAGATAAAGATGGCACCAGAAGATGAAAAGCTTACAGCCTTCAGAATGTCGATCGGGGTATACTGCTACACAGTGATGTCGTTTGGATTAAAGAACGTAGGAGCAACCTATCAAAGAGCAATGACAAGGATTTTTGATGATCTCAT
Organism: Papilionanthe hookeriana x Papilionanthe teres; assembly: GCA_022702705.1. Taxonomy (NCBI): domain Eukaryota; kingdom Viridiplantae; phylum Streptophyta; class Magnoliopsida; order Asparagales; family Orchidaceae; genus Papilionanthe; species Papilionanthe hookeriana x Papilionanthe teres. The sequence goes on along the minus strand of CM040424.1, from coordinate 17,986,985 downwards.
TCACAACCAAGTCGAGTGCTACGTGGATGATGTAGTCATCAAAAGCAAACTAAAAGAAGATCATCTGTATGATTTGAGAATTTTTTTCGAGCGGTTAAGACAATATAACCTTAAGATGAATCCCTTGAAATGCGCATTCAGCGTCACCTCTGGGAAATTCTTAGGATTTGTTGTTCGACATCATGGAATTGAAATCGATCCAGAAAAGATTAAAGTTATCTTAGAAATGTCGGATCCCAAAACCTTGAAACAACTACGATCCTTTCAAGGGAAGTTGGTGTATCTTCGACGCTTTATCTCGAATTTGTCAGGAAGGTGTCAGCCTTTTTCTGCTTTGGTTAAGAAGGATGCCAAGTTTACTTGGGACTCCAAATGTCAATATGCCTTCGATGACATTAAACAGTATTTAATGGCACCTCCTGTTTTAGCAGCCCTAGTCTCGGGTATACCGTTAATACTTTATACCGCAGCTCTAGATGACTCTCTCGGAGCCCTGCTAGCCCAGGTCAATGACGAGGGAAAAGAAAATGCTCTCTACTACTTAAGTCTTTGCCTAATTCCGACGGAAGTAAAGTATCGTCCTATTAAGAAGCACTGTTTGGCCCTGATCTTCGCCGCACAAAAGCTCAGACATTACATGCTTTCTCATATGGTCAACCTTATTTCAAAGTTTAATTCGTTGCAATATTTGATGACCTGACCTACGCTTTCCGGCAGACTTGTCAGGTGGTCAATGATACTATTGCAATTCGATATAACTTTTGTTCCTCTTCGTGCCATAAAGGGACAAGTCTTGGCAGACTTCCTTGCAGCACACCCTTTACCGGCAGAATCGCCTCTCAAAGACGACTTGCCAGACGAGCAGATAATGAGCCTAGAAGACCCCGATGATCAGTTTTGGGAACTGTACTTCGACGGAGCATCTTCAGCACGTGAAAGATAAAGAATCGCAAACAATAGTGCTCGGTAAGGCGAGATCGGACTAATCTTTATAACACCAGAGCGGGGGATGTTAAGGTATTCTTATCACCTAACAGAACCATGTACGAACAACGAGGCAGAATACGAAGCCCTCATAACAGGATTTGAATTAACCATTCATATGGGAATAACAGATATCAATATCTATGGAGATTCACAGTTGATCATTCAACAGGTCGCCGGATAGTACAGGATTTTAAAACCAAGGCTTGAGCAGTATTTCTAATATGCCATGAAATTGTTAGAGTAGATTTTGAATGTAACAATCTATAAGTTTCCCAGAAGAGAAAATGCTCTCGTAGATGCATTAGCCCGCCTTACAAAAAAATTTGCTTGCCTACAGGATGAGTCAGTTGAAATGACAGTTCAAGGACGACAGGTCCTATCACAGCTCGACATGGATACGATACACATATCAGAAGGAAAAGAAAAAGAATCGGTTGCAGCAGTAACAGAAGTTACAGAAGATTGGCGGCAACCACTAATAGACTACTTGCAAACGGGAAACCTACCGAATGATAAGTCGATGGCCATCAAATCAAGAAAAGAAATCTGTCTTACGCATTAATAAACAACACATTATACAGAAGGTCTTTCAATCAGATGTGGCTAAGGTCCCTGAGCAAGTCCGAGGCCCATGAAATTGTTAAAGAAGTACACTCAGGACTTTGTGGCGCTCATCAGTCAGGTCCGAAAATGAAAATGAAGATTAAAAGAATAGGGTATTACTGGCCCTCGATGATGGCCGATTACATGAAGATCGCCAAGAGTTGTCACCAATGCCAAGTGCATTGAGTGGTTCTACATCAACCTCCAAATGTGCTACATCCGACAATCGCGTCGTGGCCATTTGAGTGTTGGGGCACAGATATTGTGGGTTCGATAGAACTGCCTTCTTTAAGAGAACATCGCTTCATTCTTGCAGCTACAGATTACTTTTCTAAGTGGGCAGAAGCGGTACCGCTCAGAGAAGTGAAAGCACATCATGTGCTACAGTTCTTCAAGAATCAAGTCGTCTACCGTTTTGGGGTACCGCGCAGAATTATCTCAGATAACGGGTCCGCATTCAGAAGCATGAAGATCAACAATTTTGTCAGAAGACACGGGATCGTCTAGCGCTATTCAACAATCTATTACCCGAGAGCAAACGGCTTAGCCGAGGCCTTTAATAAAACTCTCGTCCAAATCCTAAAAAAAACTTTGGACGACAATAAGAGAAATTGGCACGAGAAGTTGTTAGAGGCCTTATGGGCCTACAGGACGACTTTCAGAACTCCCACCCAGTCTACGCCTTACGCCTTAGTGTACCGGTCCGAGGTCGTTCTACCCTCAGAGGTTCGGCTTCCGTCTCTCGAATTGCGATTGCAAACAAGATCACTACAGAAGAAAATGCCAAATTACGACTAGAAGAGTTGGAAAGCTTGGAAGGGAAAAGACTTTCAACACAACAGAATTTGGAACTGTATCAAGCCAAGATGATCCAGGCCCATGATAAATTAGTCCATCCAAGGACATTCAAAGTCGGTGACTTGGTTTTGGTTCTTAGAAGACCTATTCTTGCACATCGCAAGATAGGTGGTAAATTTGAATCGACTTGGGAAGGGTCATTCGTGGTCGAGACAGTTTACTCAGGAGGTTCCTACCAGCTTGTAAATCGCCGTGGAGAAAAACATATGCTTCCAATTAAAGGACGATATCTAAAGAAGTATTAGGTAACCTGATGTTTCGAAGGATGAATCCTCATTCCTAGAAGCACGGGTACAGTAATTACTTATGGCTAGGTCCGAACCCAAAAATATAAAAAGTGGACGATAAAGAAAATCGTTTAAAAAAATGTTAAAAGAAAACATGTGAAATCATGATAATAAAGTCTTTATCCTTCCTTTCAAATCGAGTCTCACTCTTGATCTTTCTTCATCTTTTCGTACTCCTATTTAAATTTAAAATAAATAAATAAAAAGCTCTTCATTGATAAACAAATTTGTTTTTATTTTCCTTCTATTATTCTTGATCTTGGTACAACCCCTGATTCTTTCCTTGTTTTTAGCAGGGAAATGTCAAGCAGGCGGTTGGTTCTGAACTTTAAGAATGGTGTGAGTCTAGTACTTGATGAAAAGAGGGTGAGGGATGGAGCCATGATCGAGATTGACTCTGACTTCACACCAGCCGGGCTACAATATGAAGAAAATGATTGGACCCCGATTGATCGGGAAGAGTTCCACAGTCAGACAGTGATGAAATTGGGTGGCCCAAGTTAGCAGTCCACCAGCAAGAAGAGAAAAGCAAATGCCGCTCATGCAACAAGAGAAGATAAGAAAGTTAAGTCCGTTGTTGCTACAGCAGAGGGCAGGCTTGTCAGTGCCATGCCCGCAGAAGTCCAAGGGGTAAGGAGAGCTACTCTCACTGCCACCAAGCGGAGGAACAAGAATTGCTGCATTCGCAAGATGTTAACCAAGTTAGCAGCAGATCAACATGAAGAGACAGTTGCTACCGTCAATACAAATACTCCGAAGAAATTGGTTCGTCAAGAACTTGATAGGAGGAGATCAACTCCAAGGAAAGCTGAGCAGATAAAGGAAATCCCAAGAAGAGCAGAAATAGAATCGGCGCCTCGACGCCAAACAGATGCACAAGTTTTAAAGAGTCTTGTTGCAAAAGCAACCCCGGAGGATGTCCCGACAGAAACTATCCCTGAGGAGCCAAGACATGCAGGAGAGCGTGTCGGGGTTGAACCATACATTCCCCAGTACGTTACTAGACCTCGCCGATTGCAGATAATTCTGAAATATGAGTTGGAAAGAATGCAAAATGTTGAAAAGAAAACTTTTGAATACTTTGAAAAAATCCGTGGCAAGAGGATTAACATTTTGGAAGGCCTTGAGCTGCATACATATGTATTCTCAGACTACGAACAACAGCAAATTGTAGACCGCATCGTTGAGCTTCAGAAAATGGGCCGAGCTAGTCGCCTGAGGGAGAAAACTTATTCAGAACCGCGAAGATGGATGCCAGGAAAAGGAAGAGTTATGATCCAGTGCGGATGTTGCTTCAACTACGCGGTAGACAGAAAAGGGAATCCACCAGGAATACTCCGTCGCATTGAGGTGGATTTGATGCCAAATATTATTAAAAGAATGGTAAAGAGGATGATAACATGGAGAGTATTGCCTGCAGATTGCATACCCAACAGCTGCATCATTAAAATCTACAAGGAGGACGACTGCATACCTCCACACATAGACCATCATGACTTCGTCAGTCCTTTCTGCACAGTGTCTTTTGTCAACTAGTGCAATATCATGTTCGGATCTGACCTCTGGATAGCAGGCCCCGGAGAATTCCAAGGGCCCGTGGAGATACTGCTACCAGTAGGTTCCGTCATGGTATTAAAAGGGAATGGAGCGGACATCGCAAAGCATTGCATTCCAGGAGTGCCTGTTGAGCGGATCTCTGTTACTTTCAGAAGAATGGATGACAGAAAGATTCCTTTTCACTTCCAGCCAGATCAACAGTTAGACAGCCTCCGGCCTTACGAGCTGTGAGTTACATGGGAGATAGCACACCTCCAATGCACATCCATAAGGCATTCCTACCAAGGGTGGCTTGGAAAGTGATGATATTGTCCATGTATCTCACTATTCAGACATGGATTTTTGCAGACGCTTTTAGAAACAATTTGCAAGAATCTTACACAAACCGTTTTGGATTTATATGGATTGTATGAGATATTAAATTCTCAAAGGAAATATCATCATGTTTTAGATCAAGTTTTATGATGTATTTTCAACAAGATTGGAATGAAAGTGACCATGTCATGTTTTGCCTTCACCTCTTTTTGTGCAAATTGACTGGGAAACACCAGTAGATTAAAAGAACTTTGAACAAAGAATAAAGAAAAAAATAAAAATAAATGAAAACTCTCTTTTAAAAAAATTCTAAATGTCAAAACAAACTACAAATAAACACGAACTCTAAATAAAAAATGAACTCTAAATTGAAAAATCAAGCTAAAAAATAAAATTACAACAAGCGACTAAGACAAATTCTTGAGTCTGAAATCCCCAGTCTTCGGCTATTCTCAAATATCTTTTTGACTCTCCATATTTCCTTTCCTCTTTTGAGAAGGTCGACTGAATCTACTGACACAGAACCACGAAAATTTTCGATTTGGTTCTGATGGCATGGATTCATATCCTTTGCCAAATAATCAGACTTTGATCAATCCTCATGGGACGTGAAACACTTTCATGTCTCATTCCAATCTTCCGCTAAACTCAAATCTCTACAGCAAATTTCTACCCTTTAAACCTTCGAGACTAGAACCAAATTCCAGTTCTCTTTAAACCTTCGAGACTGGAACCAGATTCCAGTTTTCTTTAAACCTTTGAGACTAGATCCAGATTCTATTCTAGTTCTCTTTAGACCTTCGAGACTGGAACCAGATTCCAGTTCTCTTTAGACCTTCGAGACTGGAACCAGATTCTAGTTCTCTTTAAACCTTCGAGACTGGAACCGCATTCCGGTTCTCTTTAAACCTTGGAGATCGGAACCGGATTCCAGTTCTCTTTAAACCTTCGAGATCGCAACCGTATTCCAGTTCTCTTTAAACCTTGGAGATCGGAACCAAATTCCGGTTCTCTTTAAACCTTCGAGACCGGTACCGCATTCTAGTTCTCTTTAAACCTTCGAGATCGGAACCGGATTCCGAGTTCTCTTTAAACCTTCAAGACTGGAACCAGATTCCAGTTCTCTTTAAACCTTCGAGACTGGTACCAAATTCCAGTTCTCTCCTTTCAAGGTCGGTACCAAATTCTGACTCTCTTCCCGAGATTGATTCCAAATTTCAACTCTCTCCTTCCGAGGTTGGTACCAAATTCCAGATCTTATTTCGAGATCAGTACTTAAATTCTGATTCTCATCCTTTTCAATCGATACTTAAACTCTGATTCTCACTCCGAGGCTGGTAACTAAATTCCAGTTCTCTTCGCAATCCCGAGTTTGGAACCTAGGTTCTAATTCTCATTTCAAATCCAGATTTCCTTGAATTGATTTTAAATTAAACCTCAATCGAAATTGAAACTCAGAACAAATCAAAATCTAAACTCACAAATTAAAAGAAAACTCGGAATATAAAATGAAATAAAAACTAAATCAAATTTCCCCAGATCTTATGATCTGGAATTCACCTTCTTTTTCTTTTCCCCAGCAAGAGTTCAGGGATCTCTAGTCTTGGAGATATACTCGATACTCCCTAGCAAAATTTGTTTCTACTCTGTTCTAAGTGTGTCACTTAGACGTCTGTGTTGGTTTTGTTGATCTCTTCGGTCAACGCCAATACGTGTGGTGTGCTTTGTTAGCACACCAGACCTATTGGGGGTCCATTTGTTGACCTCATTTTTTATAAGGTCTTTTCTCTTCTCTCTCCTTAGTACTTAGGATCTAGCCTTAGGCTTTCCCTTTAACTATCTTAGAGGACTAGAAATGGAACCCACCACTTAGAAATTTAAACACCTCTTAACTCCCTGCAAACCCCATAAGTTTGATTGTAAACCCCTAAGTTACTTGGAGGGTTAAGATCAAATGTGGAGGTTTAAAGGATGAGTTCCCTATAGAACTCTTTGGACTTAGGACTACCCTGGGTGGCCTGGTCTGGTGAGGTTTAACCTACACACATTACACTTTCACACATATTCCAAATCCTAAAACCATTCATACCTAGCTTGACTTCCTGACTCATGTAGGTAATTCATATGGATGAACCTTAAACCCTAGGCCCTTGGCTAAGAGGGTTAGGAACAACATAATGAATGCCTCAAATGAGTCCTCTCATGGCTCTTATGGGCTTGAAATAGCTTCATTGCTCAACCAAAGTGATTGTATTCTACTCAAACTTGATCAATCTTTATTTTTCCAAAATTTCAATTTTTGACCTCTGGGGCCCTACACTCACCAAGCCTACTAAATGTCCTTGAAACTGTCCAAAATTTGCAAAATCACCTAAATTACCCAAAATTCCTCAAAACCAATCTTAAACATTTCCCACCATTCAAATTGATCATCCTTATCCAAATATATCAAAATTTCCAAAAATACCCCCTAATACCCTCCAAATACCCAAAATACCCTTTTAACTCAAAAATTCCAAAAATTCAGAATATTCCCAAAAAAATTCATAAAATCCCAACTATTCCTAATTTCATTTTGTTCAACTACACCATAGTCCAATTTTGTCAATTTAGTCCACTTTTACCAAAACCCCCAATTTAACCCATTTTTAACCCAAGTGAACCCAATGTCAAACCAAACCACTCCAATTAACCTCAATGTTGATCCAATTCAATTATAAACTTCAATTCCATGTCCCTAATATCAATTTAGACCAAATCCAAGCCCAATTTGATGAACATTTGGATCCAATTTCAATTTGAAGCTTAAAGTCCAATTTTGGCCCATGACCTAAACTTAGCCCAAACTAACCCAACTCAACTCCAATTAACCCTAAATATTTTCCTAAACCTTCATGATATCCCCAAAAACAAAACACTAACAAGATCTACCCCAAATTTGAGCCTAAACTCCACCCAAACCTAACCCAAAACCAAAATCCCCATTTTTGGCCTAAACCCACCATAAACCCAAATGGGCCCAAATCTCAAAATCAAAGCCCAACCAAAGTTTAAAACGCTTTGTGACACTCCCATAAACATTTCTCAACATTAATTTTGCATCAAATCTAACATTAGCCCAACCTTAGCCAAAGTTATCCCAATTTGACCCACTTTGACCCCTCTACCAAAAAATCCAAAATCAAACCCAATTCAACTCCAAATCACCTCAAATTTGTTTCAAATCACTCATGACACATCCATAAACTAAACTCAACATTTTTTTGGCCCAATCTTTCACAAAATTTCCATCCACCAATTTGTTTTCAAATCTAAAGGCCTACTTTCTTAAACCATTCTAAAAGCCCATTTCCACCAAATCCAAAAGCCCAAAAATTCATCCAAAGTTCATATGACACTCTTCTTCATCATGCATTCAATTAAAATCATCCCTAAGTCCTAAACCAATGATCAAAAAATTCTAAGTAAAGCTTCATCCAAATTTTCACCAAAATATCTAAAATCCTTAAAATCCATTTTTATGAAATTGATCAAACTTTTTTCAAGCCAAATGTGAGCCATTGAGCCATGTACAAGCCACATGGAAGCCATGAAAGCCACTTTCCACCTCACCAAGCCATTAATGGCAAGAAGAGGAGATTCTTTCATAATCCTTCATTAAGCCCTTTTAATCATATTCATGTCACACTCTAAACCAAGCTTAGCCACCACACCATGGAAAGAGACCTCACCACTCTCTCTTGGCTGACCCAAATGATTCCTCCCAGCCCAAAGTCAAGCCTTGGGGAGGTGCACCTAGCCTAAACCATGCCTTGGACCAAATCAAGCCAAAATTAGCCTCCCCTTTCCATTTAAATCAAACTTTAGACACTTGTCCAAAGCCAATTGACTGCACCAAACCCCAGCCTTGACTCCTCTGAGTCAGATGGTGACCTGACTCTGGCTGGCCAGCCACCAGGCCGGCAGAAAACACCATGGCCGAGGAGCTTGGGATGATCCAAAAATTCAAATTTCACCTACTGAGCTGCCCCACTCTAATTGGCCACCACAGCTCTTCATCTCCTCCCCTAGGCAGCTGATCCCAGCCATCAATTGTACCTGGGAAGCTCTGGCCATGGCTATTTAAACAAGCCACCCCCTCTCGGCCAAAAGGTTGGCTGAAATCAACCTTCACATAATTCCTCCAAACTCCTCACAGAGCTTCCCCTAGCCAAGAGAAATTCATCCCCACTGTTCTCCTGCCCTAAACCCCATTGATTGAGCTCAATTTTGGAGCTCAATTCTCAGCCAAGAATAGGACATCCGTGGAACCTCCACCAAAATCAAATTAAACTCACCCACCCCTGCACAGGACCAAGAGAAGGAGTTCCCCAGTGGAAGACCCTTTACCAAGCCAGACATTCTCTCTATCAACCAAGCTTTGAAATTGGGCTTTATGGAACTTATACTTAGACAATTTGACAGGGCCAGAGGCTTCATGCCCAGGCTCCTCCAACTCCAGTGAACGTGTCGAGCACATTCAGTTGAGGCCTCACCTCCTGAACCAAGGTATGGACACTCCTCCTCCCTGAGAACTTCCAGCGATTCTCCATTTCATTTGAGTTGATTTCAATGCATGTAAATGAATCCATAGAGTATAAGAACAAGAAAATCCATTGAGAAATGAGAGAGATCTTAGGGTTTTAGTGTGGACGGTCACGGGTGCACACCAGTCGTAGACGATGACCAGGCACCGTCCGATCGCGCGTGTATCGAGTGGATGGCTCAGATTGCGTCGGACCAGAGAACGGTACATGAACCACGAGCCCCCGGAACTCTGACTCAGATGGCAGCGTCAAATAGGGAGGCGACGCATGGCCTTTAGGAGCTGCCAAGGATGAGTCGGCGCCGCGTGAATAAGTAGATAAATTTGGATTTTTTGATTTAATTAAATACCTGAAACTTAGAAAATCCATATCTTGGTGTAGAAAAATCACAAAAATAAAATAAAAATACCCTCTTGCTCAGTGAATAGAGGAGAATAATGTGGAAAAAGAATTGAGTTAATTTGATGAGTATTTTATTTTCAATTAATTATTTACTCATTTCAGTATTTTAATTCTCCATTTGCATAGATAATTCACCATGGCATGAGACCATAGGGCTTTTGAAGCCTCTAATCTTGGAAACATTCCCTAAATTTTTCAAGGTTAGAGGCTATCTCTATAGCAAGTTATGTATTTTTCAAGCGTATGTCACTGTCTTTGGTATTTTAATTCCATTAATTATCATATTGCTTAGAAAATTCTAGGAAAATTTGGGGAGGTTTCTTAGGACCATATGACCCTAGAATAATTATGTTTTGAGTTAATTCAATAAGAATAACCCTAATTGGCCTAATTACTCAAAAATGAATTTTAATTAATTTGGGTTAACCATACTTCAAAATAACTTGAACATAATTCTCCACTGATCCTTAGGACCAGAGGGACCTCACATAAAAATTTGGAATCAATTGGAAATGTTTAACCCCACTAAATGGATTAATTAGGTTACATGAGTTAATTTAAACTTTAAAAATTCATAACTCCAAAAATACATTTCAAAAATTCACAAAATTAGTTTTGTAGGCTCTCTAATATTAGAGGAGTCAAAGAAAATTAAAATTGTAATTTTTCAAAAATCTTCATTTTTCTCCATATTTTAATATTTTAAATAATTAAAAAATAATAAAAATCACAAAAAAAAAATAAAAATCATAAAAATGTCATATTTTGACTCCTAATCACTTAGGAACAAACCAAGTATTTTTCCTAAGCCTCGAAGTAAAGATATTAAATTTTAAATGCTTAAGACTTTTTTTAATATTAAAAATGGATTTTTCAACCTTTTCACTAAATTAATTCTAATAAATCAAAGAAAAATTAGAAAATTATAAAATTTATTTCTCTGAACTCCTTGAGGTTAGAGAGATTTATGAAAAATATAAAACTTAATTTTCAACCTTTATTTTATTTTATAATTAATTAACACTCTAAAACTCAAAATAATTATAATAAATAAAATATAATTCAAAAAATCACCAAAATTGGTCCAAGTGGTCCTCTAGTTAGTAGAAACACCCCATAATTTTCCTAAGGACAGAAACCTTACCTTGGTCATGTTGTTGAATTTTCATTGAAAACCCTTATTTTTCAGAAAAATAATTATATAAATTAAATTAAATTCAAAAAAATCAGATATTCTCCTCTAATGTGTTGATTGACATATGAGTGAAGTGATATAAAAATTTTAAGTTCATTTGAGTTTAATTTGATAAGTTATGAAATAAATAAGCCTAAAGGGGTATAAAGGTAATTAAAGGATTTTAACCCTAATTAACATTTAGGCCTAATCAAAATGGGGGGGGTGAAATATCTGATTTTAAATATTTCATTAAAAGCTTGAAACCTAGAGATTAAGGGGTAGAAACCCATTAATCATCTTGAAAATATTTAAAGTAAATTTTAATTAATTAAACAATTTGAATTTTGGAAGAATAAGTTAAAATTTGGATTATTAAAATGGGGATATAATTTAGAGAGACTATAATAACTTAAACTAAAATCTCTAAATGAATCACTTTAATAATATTTAACTTTTAATTAAATTCAAAGTGATAATTAAAATTAATAATTAAATGATTAAAAAGAAAATAACCCTTAATTAAATTAATATTTAAAATATTAAGTGATTTAACAATTAAATTAAATTAAATTTATAAATTAATTCAAAATCACTTAATAACAAACTTAAAGCAAATTTGAAATATTAAATAATATTAAAACAATTCATAATTAAGTATATAAAACAAATTAATCTAATCAAAACTAACCTAAAATATCATAATTAACCTAAATCAAACCATCAAAAATATATGAATAATTCAAACACTTCTAAGTAAATTTAAAAAACATCAAAATTAATTTGAAACATTAAGATAATAAAAAAAGGGTTTAAAGATTTAAACTAAATTTAAAACAATTTGAACACTATTCCAAACTTAAAATTATTAAAATTTTATAACTAAACTAAATCACTTTAAATCACCAATTCTAATTTTAAATCATTAAATTCTTTGATAAACTAATTTGCCCTTAGAGGCTTTTGTTATCATAACTCTTAAATGGAGCATCAAGTGAAATATCACTTTACTTATAGGATAATCAAACATCCTAATTCACTGAGCAAGAAATAAACTAAACTAAATTTCTGGATGATTGATTCATCTCTACAATAAAAGTTTATTTAGACTCGAAATAATCTCAAAAATATTGAAAAGATGTTTAGAACTCATTCTAAACACTTCCTCAATACAATGAGGTGTTTTAAGAAGAATAATTGAACTTAATTGTTCTTTGATGAAGAAAATCATCCATAAAACAAAAGAACCTAGACGTCATAGCAATTGACTAGCTATAGGATTAGGACTTTGGTAGACAACCAAAACCTTTCTCTTAGCTTTACCTAGGAATTTTTAATAAACATTTAAATTCTCTTAACATGTGTTTTAAATGTAGCTTGGAATGACGGGAAGACCCTCCATGTACGCTTTTATGTTATTGCAAGTTACTTACATGTACTGCGCTTTACCTTTCTTGCATGTTAAACAAGATTGTTGCATGAAAACTGAAACCTTTTGGATAGCCACAAAACTGAAACCAAAACTAAATTAAAAGTCACAACAAGATAAAATTCATCGCCACAACATTTCAAAATATAAAATAACTCAAAATTTAATCACAAACAGAACACAAAACTACATCTAATAACTAAATTAAAATGTCTCGTTGGATGATCGTGAATACCCTGGATGATGTAACCTACGTGTTGCTAATGGAATTTCCCACAGTCTAAATGAAAGTGTGGAACTCATTCAGTTGAGTTTAGCAAATTCATTTGGACTAAGTGAATCTGATAAAAATAACAGTGCCGGAATGATGGAACCGTGGGATCTTAACCGGTGTTATTATAATCAACTTTAAGATTACCCTAATAAAACACTAAAGACATTTGGATTTTAATATTTCTAAACCAGAACACTTTTCTCATCCCCTGCTTTTCACCTTCTCAAACTAAAACAACAAGGAGCTTGGAGCATAGTGGGCAGCACGGCCATCGTCATCAGCAAAACCTGAGTCTACTTCAGCAAAACTTTCCTTAGAATTAAATAACCAAGCCATAGGATTTCGAGGTAGTTTGCTTAGTGCAACATAAATCCTCAACTTTTCATTAGGCGTTTGCATAATCATATTGTTCAAATTAAGTCCTAACCGGTCTTAGGACTCTGAGGTAGTCGTTCGGTACGACATAAACCTTCACATCTTCAAGGCTATTTGTATGATTATGTCATACAAATATAAGTCCTAATTAATTAAAATTGACAAGATTGAAACATTAATAAATTCCCAAACTTAAGCCAAACAATAGGATAGTTTGGGAAGTTGCCAAGATTCTTCTTGGATCCTCAACTTCTCCTACTTCTCTTCCTTTGGACTCCTAAAATTAATTGTTCCAAATTCGATCCATTCCCTATTGAAATTTCCAAAATTTAATCCTTTGAAAACCTTAAACTTTGAAATTCTTGAGAGCAAATCCACTAATCATTATCGAGAGTTTTCTTAAATGATTCCCATCATTTAAGATGTAATTAACTATAGGGGGTTGCCCTTATAGGGAACTTTAAGAACCCAGGTAATATAAACCCTGCTTAACTTCTTTATCTTAAGCAAGGGAACTTTTCGGCTTATAAAAATTGGGACCAAATGGATGTCACAAATCTTCTAGTTTATTTAATCTAGCCCCATCATCAAGCAGTGCGTCTATTCTTCAGGATAGATACATGGTTTGTGATGTGGTTCTCGTTTATGTAAACTATTTGGGATGTGAGATCGGTTTAATTTCATATCTTAAAATTTTCAAACTTAAAATTATTTTCAAAATTAAATGCTACTTTCAAATTATATATATATATTTAAATTAAATTTAAAATAAAAAATTTGCCAACAACTTCTGTAGACAACCTCCTTTTTAAAACACACCAACCTAAAAATATGCCGACAAGGATGAGCATGATGTTCAGTTTCCTACCTGTCCTAGATTTTCTCCGTATGTTGATTCAAAGGATGTGGAGTTTTCTTTTGGTGATGACCATGACGAGGCTACAGATAGTGATTAGTAGCTTGATTTACTCTAAGATGTACATATTATGTTGTTAGTTTATTTCTTGTTTGCTAGTATTGTTTGTTGTTTGTAATTTGTTAGTGTAGATTTATTTATAAAACTTTGTGTGGATTGTTTTATGTTGAGACTATTTTAAATATTTAGTGTATTGTGTTGAAGACTGAAATTTGGATGAATTAATGTTTATTTTTGTTTCAGCCTACAGTTTAGTATTCTTAAATAGTTAGTAATGTTGTTCTGTTTCTGTTACTATTAGTAGTATAGTCATTTAATTCAGCTACTGATATAAAAAAAAAGATGATGATCCTGCTTACTTTAATATATGATTCGTTATTTCAGTAATATTCATAAAAAGCATTTGTAGAAGTAATTTTTTCTTTTTAGACTGTTTTTACATACTTATAAAAATTCCTTTTTAAATTATACCTTTCTTTCTCTCATACTTTAAATTTTTTTTCATGATATACCAAAACTTAAGTTTGGGGAAGGGAAAAATACATAAAAATTTAAATTTATTTGTCCTTAATGAACTAATATTTTCTAAAAAAAAATATTAACATAACATAAGGAATGAAGAATCTATTTAAGAACATTTAAATTTTTGAAATTATAAATAATTTAGTAGACTTAACCAAAATTTTAATAACTTTGACTGATTTTAAGAAGAGAATTATTGAACTTAAAGAAGAGTAAGATTAAGAAATTTTTCTATTCATAGTAGAAATAATTGAATTTTAGAAGTATTAAGAAATCAAAAATTATAACTTGAAAAAGAAACGATTGAAATTCTTTTTGAAATCTATTCATGTTATAGTAATTAAGTGAAATGGTATAAGTTTGAAAATAAAAGTTAAAGATAGCGAAGTTCAAAACCATTAACAGGCTATCCAGATATAGTAATCCTCTCTGTTAAAAAAAAAACAGAGAGAGAGGAGAAGCTTGAGGAGATGCCTAATCAAAAATTGGCTTCACTTGAATTAGCTTATATAAAAAAAACTGATTACATATTTTACTTAATTTTTATGCATGTATCTTTATTAGAAAAGATTTTCATGAAGATATTTTTCTTGTAAATAATTTATGTGATCTTAATATAATAAACTAGAATTATTTTCGAAGTGAATGAAAATTTTTTGAAATCTTATGATTTAGTAGTTAAATATTCTATAAATTCTTAAAATTAAACTTAGTTAGTTAAATTTGGTTAATGATTTACTAAAGACTTTATAAAATCAAAAATTATAAGAAATCTTAAATATTTACCTTTTATTCCAATTGTTATACAATTTATATAGTAAAAAAGGGTTACTTGAGGACAAGTAACGTTTAAGTTTGGGGGATTTTGATCCATGAAAAAAATACCTATTTCTATGCCTTGATTTTTATCAAATATATTTCAGGATATTATGCTTTAATGAAAGATATTTTTGTGTTTTAGATGTAGGTGATGCAAAAATGTTCAAGAAGGAAAAAAGGATAAAAAAGGAGAAAAAAGGAGCAAAAATGGAGCCAAAATGCAAAATTATCAAAATAATTGGTCTGGCGCCTAGGCGCCAGAATCTGGCGCCTAAGCGCCAGTTCGATACAGAATTCTGTAAGATTTTTTACGACTTTTGGACGGTTATTTTGATGGTGTTGGCGGTTATTGGACCATCTAGAAGATTGGCAGTTATTCCTGGATTATAGGACATGTGATACATTGTATTTTGACGCTTGAAAACAGTTAGGATCGCGAAGAGGTGCAATCCAAAGTGAAGAGGTGCGAAGAACTGGACGCAGAGTCCGGCGCCTAGGCGCCAGACACACCTTCTAGAAAATTTATTGAACATGGACACATTTTGAAGAGGTGCCTCAAGGCAACCCTTGAAGCCTATAAATAGGAGGCTACTCCTTCAGAGAAAAATGGCCACAAACCACCAACACCCAACCTAGTCCCCTAGCACCATAGTTTCATTTAGAGAGAGAAATTAAAGAAATATTTTAAGGGCCATATTTATAGTTTCTTTTATTAATTAGTGAGTTTATTTTAGAGTTTGTATTGAGAGTATTTGAAGAGTCGGTGCTTTTGAAGTCTATTTACTTTGGAGTCAGAAGGATTCAGAGGTTCAGTTGGAGAAACACTTGAGATAAGTATTTGTATTTTGATTCAAAGTTTTATTTAGATATTTTGTTGTTTAAATTCAATGTGTTTTGAGTAGTTACTGTACTTTCTTCTTTAAATTATGAAAAGATAAATAAGATAATACAAAATTTGTTGGAGAATTAAAAACTATATATATAAATATTAAATATTGTGATGATATTAATACTAGATCTTAATTTACTATTTAATTTGGCCATTTAAATTGTTAAAATCTGTTGAAGAATTTTGACAACTAAAAGTAGATGAATTCTTAACTAGTAGATATCACATGAATCATTGGGTAGTCGAAGCCCTTGCGCGGGTTATTCAAGGTGAAGAACAAATAAATAGGAAGATATTATTTAGTGGGCATAGAATTGATAGGTTTTTAGAGTGACGGGCTAAATTCTTGTAATTTGATTTATAGAGAAGGAAAGGGTCACTAATAGGGCCGACCATAGCCACCCTTGGACATCTAGTAGTGTGAGCCTAGATTAACTCATTCTACTAACAATACATCCATACCTGATCTATAGATTAGCCTGATGTTCTTCATACTTATCGAGCGAAGGTAAAGAATAGGAATACTTCTATTTGGCACAATACCATAAATTTATATTCTCCACGAATATTACATTATCTAAAAAGTCTTGGATTAATTGAAAGGAAGAAAGTTGTTTGCTTAGTTTTATTTACATCAATGATTACTTTACTACTGCTTTATTTCTGCATCTAGTAAATTAAATATAAATTTTTTAACTTTAAAAGAAATACATAAAAATAAAATCAAAATATTTAAAAAAAATCTATAATCCTCCTCGTGGGATCGATACTGGGGTCTTTATTTAAAGCCCCATATTACTTGAAACGATACGTATACTTGCGTAGTACCCCTATTGTGTAAAATATTTTCCATAAAATTATATTTATATACACTAGCCACTATTATTATTTGAGTCAAAGTATTTGCTTTAACATATTTTTGATAGCATAAATTACTACATTGTTTGGCGATTGCAAACCAATTTCTTGGTGCATTGCTGCGGATCAAGGGTTAACTATAGGTTTAGTGCCTTGCGATTAGGAGTTAGAGCGTACTGTCAGAAAAAATTAGAAAAAGCAAAAAAAAATTAGAAATTTTTATGAAATGGCAAATAATCAAGATAATCAGAGAAATGATCATGGAAATTTGCCAAGAACTTTAAGAGATTATGCTAACCCAACAACAGATAAAATTCACATAACTATTTAATATTCTGATGTTGCTGTTAATTTATTGGAACTTAAACCTGTAGTTATCCAAATGGTACAAAATAATCAATTCGGAGAAACACCTAATGAGGATCCAAATTTACATCTCACTAGTTTTTTATAACTTTGTGCTACTTTGAAATATGATAGAGTGTCTAGTGACGCTATCAGATTTAGACTTTTTCCTTTTTCATTAAGGGATAAAGCTAAGGCATGGTTAAACTCGTTAGCACTTGGATTTATTAGAACTTGGGGAGAATTATCTCAAAAGTTTCTATCAAAATATTTCCCTCCATCAAAGACTGCTAAACTAAGAAATGATATTACATCTTTTTGTCAGTTTGAAGGAGAGTCAATATATGAAGCTTGGGAGAGATTTAAAGATCTTATTAGGATGTGCCCACATCATGCTTTACCAGATTGGTTAATAATTCTAACATTTTATAATGGATTAGTGGGATCAATGAGATTTATTATAGATGCTGTCGCTGGTTGATCGTTAATGTCAAAACCTTTTGATGAAGCATACGCATTAATTGAAGAAATGGCTACTAATAATTTTCAATGGCCCTATCAACGGGTAAATCCTAAGTGAGTAACTAGTGTTCATGATTCAGATATGATGACTATGGTAGTTTCTCAAATTGCAGCCCTTTCTAAGAAAATAGATCAATATGGAATGAGTATTCTCAACCACCTCAAGTATTGGAGGAAAAATTAATTTGGACAGATAACAGAATCTCAAACACCTTTTGAGACTTTAAATGCTATTAATAGACCTAACAATCCTTATTCAAATTATTATAATCTTGGTTAGAAGAATCACCCAAATTTCAATTGGAATAATAGCAACGCTAATGTTAACCCACATTAGGCTAATAGTTTTATAAATCTAATTGGAAATTCGAACAATCAAGGAAATACCAATTTTAGACCATCTTATCCTTCTGGATTCGATAGTAACCTGCAATTTAAGGATGAGAAGTTTTCTACTGAAGAAATGATTCTGAATAAGGGAAATAAATTATAAGCTCAAATTGTTGCTATGAAAGATATTGAAAATCAATTGGGGCATATTTTCACTGCACTTAATAATAGACCTTCTGGAACACTTCCAAGTGATGTTGAGATCAATCCAAAAGATAAAAACAAGGAACAACTTAAGGCTATTCAACTAAGGAGTGGAAAAGAATTGGAAACTAGAGTGCAAAAAGAAGTTGAAACAGAAAAGGAGAAGGTGGAAATCAAAAAAGTTTCAAACAAGATTTATCCAGACCTAGATTATCCTCTTGAGCCAATGAAGATAACTGTTGAAAAACCAGCACCTCCATTTCCTCAAAGATTGAAGAAACAAAACAAGGATAACAGATTTGGAAAATTTTTTGAGATACTTAAGAAATTAACGATAAATATTCCTTTTGTTGAAGCATTAGAACATATGCCTGTCTATGCCAAGTTTATGAAGGATATTCTGAGAAAGAAAAGAAAGTTTACAGATCATGAAACTGTTGCACTTAGCAGAGAGTGTATTGCAATTATTCTGAAAAAACTTCTGAAAAAACTTAAATATCCTGGTAGTTTCACTATTCTGTGTGCAATAGGTAAAAAATTGTTCGGAAAGGCTTTATGTGATCTGAGAGCTAGTATTAATCTTATGTCTTTATCAACTTTCAAAAGGTTGGGAATAGAAGAAATTTCTCAAACATCTGTGACTCTTCAGTTGGTCGATAATTTCATTACTTGCCCTAAAGGAGTGGTGGAAGATGTGTTAGTGAAAGTGGATAAATTTAACTTTCCTGTGGATTTTATTGTACTTGATATGGAGGAAGTTAAACAAATTCCAATCATTTTGGGAAGATCATTCCTTGCTACTAGAAGAGCAGTGATTGATGTTTAAAAATAAGAATTAACTATGAGAGTTAATGATCAAGAGGTGACCTTTAATATTTTAAAATCTATGAAGTATCCCTCAATTGAAATAGATAATGAATGTTTTAGGATGGAGGTCTGTGAATATTTGAGAAACAATCATTTTGATAATATATTTAAAAAAGAAGTTGAGTATGAAAATATGTTTGAAGAAGAAACTGAAGATGATGAAAATTCAAATAGTAAGAAGAATGACGATTTGGAGTATGTTCAGGAGAGATTCGAAGTATTAGACACTATAGAAGGTGGAAATAAAAGCTTAATCCCATCTATAATAAAACCTTCTGAACTTGAGATGAAAATTCTCCCTAATCATTTAAAGTATATGTTTTTAGGAGAATCATCTACCTTGCCAATTATTGTATCTTTGAAGTTAAACGATTATCAAGAACAGAAGTTGTTGGAAACTTTAAAAAGATACAAGAAAGCTTTTGGATGGACTTTGGTAGATATTAAAGGAGTTAGTCCTTTGATTTGTATGCACAGAATTTTATTAGATGAAGAACATAAACCGAGAGTTGATCCTCAAAGGAGATTGAATTCTACAATGAAAGAAGTACTTAAGAAAGAGATTTTAAAATGGCTGGATGATGGAATTATTTATCCTATTTCGGATAGTTCTTGGGTGAGTCCAATAAATTGTGTACCGAAAAAGGAAGGAGTGAATGTTGAAGTGAATGAATGTAATTAAATTATACCCATAAGACAATTTAATGAATGGCAAATTTGTATTGACTATAGGAAATTAAATGCCACCACCAGAAAAGATCACTTTCCTCTTCCTTTTATCGATAAAATGCTAGATAAACTTGCTGGACATAAGTACTATTGTTTTCTGGATGGATATACCGGTTACCATAAAATACCTATTGCTCTTGAGGATCAAGAAAAGATAACATTTACTAGCCCTTATAAAACCTTTGCTTTTCGAAGAAACCCTTTTGGACTGTGTAACACACCTTCAACATTTTAGAGATGTATGATGTATATCTTCAGTAGTATGATAGATAATGGAATAAAAGTTTTTATGGATAATTTCTCTGTATTCGAGACTTCATTTGAAATTTTCCTGGAAAACTTAACAAAAGTTTTGGAGATCTGTGAGAAAACAAATCTAGTTCTAAATTAGGAGAAATATCAATTTATGGTTGCAGGAGGAATTGTGCTTGGGCATAAAATTTCTGAACATAGTATGGAGGTCGATCCTACTAAAATTAGAGTGTTTTAGAGATTATCGCCACCCACTACTATGAGAGAGGTGAGGAGTTTCTTAGGACATGCTGGATTTTACAGGCGATATATTAAAGATTTTTCTAAAATTACCAAACCTTTGTGCCGACCTTTAGAAAATAATAGAAAATTTGATTTTAATGATGAATGCTTGAGAGCTTTCAAATTATTCAAAGAGAAATTAATCACTGCACCTATAATTGTTTCACCAAATTGGGAGAAACCATTTATACTTAAGTGTGATGCTAGTGATTATGCGATCAGAGTAGCATTGAGGCAAAGGCATGATAAAGTTTTCAAAGTCATTTACTATGCTAGTAAAACTCTTAATGAGGCTCGAATTAATTGTACCATAACTGAAAGGAAGTTATTAGCTATAGTATTTACTTTTGAAAAGTTTAGACCTTGTTTAGTTGGAGCTAAAAGTGTTGTGCATACAGACCATTCGACTATCAAATATTTAATGCAAAAGAAGGATGCAAAACCTAGACTCATTAGATGGATACTTCTTCAGCAAGAATTTGATTTTATGATAGTTGGTAGGAAGGGAGCTGATAATCAAATAGCTGATCATCTATCAAGACTAGAATATGATAAATTATTTGAATTTGAAAAGGAAATTACTGAAATTATCCCTGATGAGCAACTTTACACTATTATGGGAAGCAATTTTCCTTGGTATGCTGATATTGTTAATTATAGTGTAAGTGATATTGTAAAACATGATTTAACAAGGCAAGAACAAAAGAAGTATAAATATGATGCAAGATTTTATTTTTTGGATGAGCCATATCTATATAAATGGTGTAAGGATCTGATTATTAGGAAATGTGTGCCACAAGAAGAAACAAATCTAATTTTTCAATGATGTCATGATTCTAAATTTGGAGGTCATTTTAGTGCTGATAAGACTGCTTTTAAGATTCTACAATCTAGATTTTATTGTCCTACTCATTTTAGAGATGTTTATAGATATATTAAATCATGTGATCGAGGTCAGAGAGTAGGTAATATCTCTAGAAGAAATGAAATGCCTCTAAATTATAATTTGGAAGTTTAAATTTTTTATGTATGGGGATTAGATTTTATGGGACCATTTACTCCTTCATTTGGAAATTTATATATATTGGTTGCCATTGATTATGTTTCAAAATGGATTGAAGCTATTCCTTTACCTAGATGTGATGCTCGTAGTGTTTCAGAATTTTTAAAGAAAAATATATTTACAAGATATGGAATGCCAAGAGTGAACATAACTGATGGTGGATCTCATTTCAAGAATAATCAAATTAAGAGATTAATTGAGAAATATAATATTATTCATAGAATCTCAACTGCTTATCATCCCCAGACTAGTGGTTTAGCAGAAGTGTCTAATCGAGAAATTAAAAGAATTTTGGAGAAAACTGTAGATAATCATAAATTAGATTGGTCTGCTCAATTAGATACTGCTTTATGGGCTTATAGGTTTGTTTTTTAAACCCCTATTGGAATGTCTCCTTATAGACTTGTGTTTGTTAAGACTTGTCATTTATCAGTTGAATTAGAGCATAAAGCATATTGGGCGATAAAAGAGTTGAATTTTAATTTGAAAAATTCTGGAGAGAAAAGATTTCTGCAATTGAATGAATTGAAAGAGATTAAAAATGCATCTTATCACAATAATAGGATTTATAAAGAGAAAATGAAATTGTGGCATGATCAGAAGATATTGAAAAAGAACTTAGAATTTTGACAAAAAAGTTTTGTTATACAACATAAGATTGAAGTTATTTCCTAGAAAGCTCAAGTCTAGATGGTTAGGACCTTTTAAAGTTGTAAAAGTTCATTCTTTTGGAGCTGTTGATATTAAAGATCTTGATACTAGAAAGATTTTCAAGGTTAATGGGCATCGATTAAAGCCTTACTTTAACCGGTTTCAACCTGACTTCAAAGAGGTTTTAATGCTGAGTTATCTTTATTAAGTAAATGGTTTATCGGGCTGATGACGTTAAACTAAGCAGTTTATGGGAGGCAACCCATATGTATCTTTGTGGTGTGTTTGCTTGTTCGATGTAGTTGTGCTTTTTAGATAGTTGTTTTTGAATCCTAATTACTTCAAAATACTTTAAAAATTGATAAATGGTGGATCGAATTGAGATATTGGAATATTTTGGGCCAAACAAAGTTTAGTGAGAATTTTTTACCACTGGCGCCAGAATGGGCGTTGTCGGCGCCCTATCACAGATCTAATACTGAACTTACAGGTTTGAGCGTCGCCGGTGCCTGATGCACTAAAAATATATACGGTTTTTTGTATATAATTTTAACCATTTTTGGTAATATTTCACTTTAAATAAAAGTATTTTTCATGATTTGTTATAGGTATGATGATTTTAGGTGATTGGTGTGAAAAGAAGAAAAAAAGGAACGAATCCGGAGCAAAAAGGAGCAAAATGGTGAAAAAGGTGCTTTGGCACCGTCGGCGCCAGAATGGGCGCCTTCGGTGCCCAAATCCAGAGTCTTCAGCATTTATTGGCATGATAAAGCGCCGCTGGTGCCCTATCTGGTGCCGTCGGTGCCCGCAGTCGGTGGAGTTCAAATTTGAAGAGTTTTGGCGACTTTTTGAAGGGATGCCTATGGAAACTCTTGGGATTTCATCCCTCTCTTATAAGTAATTGTTTTTGGACGAAAATAGGGGGATTAGAGTCCTTCTTCAATATTTCTAGTGTAGTTTTAGTGAGTGTTAAGTGTTAGGGTTTAGGAGAAGTGAGTGTAGAGTGAGGATTTGAGAGGAAGTCTTCTCTAAGGAGTGAAAGAAAAGGAGTAAAGTGAGAGATTGCTTCTTCCTTTCCATTCTAAAGAGAGAATCAAGTGTTGTAAAGAAGAGAGAAAAGGATTCAAAGGAACTTTAAGGGAATTGCATTGAGGAAGAGAAAGAGATAAGTTGTATTTTCTTTTGTTGTTTGGATGACTTCTATTTTATCTATAAAATCCATGTTTTATTGCATCTTCTCCATGAATTCTGAGTAGTCTCCTTTGTCTTTCCTCTTGCATAGAGATGTGATGATGGATTAATGTGGATTTAATGTGCTTTTAATGTAATGAAGAAATTGTGATGGTTTTTCATTTTGAACTTAATTTACTTTTCGATTTGGCCAATTGAAATGTTAATATATGTTGTTGAATATTAAGTTTGAAAGGATTTAATGTCCTACAATAATAATGAAAGATCCATTCAATTTCTATGGATGAATTACGTAGTTCATGGGAATTGAGTGCAAATAAATAGGGAAATATGTTTTGATGGACTTCGATGTGGAGATTTCGAAGTGACAGTCGAAATCCCAATTCAGTTCTAAGATTAATAACTAATATCAAAGGTTAGCCTTCGGGTGAAGGGTGAGTGGGAGCTCCGAAGTGAGAGTCAGTATCCTCCCAGCCTACCCTTAGATTTAGTGACTAAACTTAGGATATATCAATGTTCTTTTCTTGCTTAGAAGAGAGGGTACTCTTTTAAGGGTAAAGAATCATATATGCTCCTATTTGGCACAATAACATAAATATTTGTTCCATATCAATGCACACATCATATTCTCATTGCATAAGGAAAGATACTTTTCTCATATATCGAAAACATTTCAAATACTTAGTTTAGTGTGTCTGTAGTTATATCTATTTTTAAAGTTGTTAGAAGTAATTGCAGTTTAGTTAATTGTTACTATTTCCTGCCTAGTAGTAGTAAGTAGTAAACTTTAATTGCGAATTAAATATCAGATTTTAGTGCTTATTATATATTGTGAAACGCTTTCTTATACTTTGAACTTCCCTGTGGGATCAATAACTAGGACTCCATTAGAGCCCTGTATTACTTGATACGATACGTATAGTTGCGTTGAATGCTTGGACTTAATAAAATCATTATAAATATATAAATTTGAGTTCATAAATTCTTGCAAAATATAAGTCCGTGCCATCAAGTTTTGGCACCATTACCGGGGAACGTAACGGAGTTAAGAAAGTAAGTAAGGAAGGTAACGGAGTTAAGAGAGTAAGTAACGGAGTAGTAAGTAAGAAAGTATAAATAGTATTTATTAATAATATAGTATCAGAAAACCTTTATTTTTTTACTGCGTAATTGTGTGTTTGTTTACCTTTATAAAAGTATTTGTGTTTGTATATGTGTAGTAGCAGATCTATAAGTTTAGTGCCTTACGATTCGAAGTTAGAGCGTACTGTCAGAAAAATTAGAAAAAAAAAACAAATTAAAAATCCTTGCAAAATGGCGAATAATCAAGATAATCAAAGAAATGATATTGGAAATTTGCCAAGACCTTTAAGAGATTATGCTAACCCAACAGCAGATGAAATTCACATAACTATTCAAAATCCTCATGTTGCTGCTAATTCATTTGAACTTAAACCTGTTATTATCCAAATGGTACAAAATAATCAATTTGGAGGAACACCTAATGAGGATCCAAATTTACATCTCGCTAGTTTTCTAAAACTATGTGCTACTTTTAAATATGATGGAGTGTCTAGCGACGCTGTTAGACTTAGACTTTTTCCTTTTTCATTAAGGGATAAAGCTAAGGCGTGGTTAAACTCAGTAGCACCTAGATCTATTAGAACTTGGGGAGAATTATCTCAAAAGTTTCTATTAAAATATTTCCCTCCATCAAAGACTGCTAAACTAAGAAATGATATTACATCCTTTAGTCAGTTTGAAAGAGAGTCAATATATGAAACTTGGGAGAGTTTTAAAGATCTTCTCAGGAAGTTACCACATCATGCTTTACCAAATTGATTATTAATTCAAAAATTTTATAATAGATTAGTGGGATCATTGAGATCTATTATAGATGCTGCTGCTGGTAGATCATTAATGTCAAAACCATTTGATGAAGCATACGAATTAATTGAAGAAATGGCTAATAATAATTTTTAATGGCCCTCTGAATGGGTAAATCCTAAGAGAATAGCTAGTGTTCATGATTCAGATATGATAAATATGGTAGTTTCTCAAATTTCAGCCCTTTCAAAGAAAATAGATCAATATGGAATGAATTATTCTCAACCACCTCAAGTGTTGGAGGAAAATTCATTTGGACAGATAACAGAATCTCAAATATCTTATGAGATGTTAAATGTTATTAATAGACCTAAAAATCCTTATTTGAATTATTATAATCCTGGTTGGAAGAATCACCTAAACTTCAATTGGAATAGTAGTAATGCTAATGTTAACCAACATTGGGCTAACAATTCTATAAATCTAATTGGAAATTCGAACAATCAAGGAAATACTAATTTTAGATCATCTTATCCTCCTGGATTTAATAGTAACCCACAATTTAAGGATAAGAAGTTGTCTACTGAAGAAATGATTCTGAATATGGGAAATCAATTACAAGCTCAAGGTTTTGCTATGAAAAATATTGAAAATTAATTGGGACATATTTTCACTGCACTTAATAATAGACCTTCTGGAACACTTCCAAGTAATGTGGAGATCAATCTAAAAGATCAAAACAAGGAACAACTTAAGGCTATTCAATTAAGGAGTGGAAAAGAATTGGAAACTAGAGTGAAAAAAAGAAGTTGAAATAGAAAAGGAGAAGGTGGAAATCGAAAAAGGTTCAAACAAGATTTATCTAAACTTGGACTATCCTCTTAAGCCAATGAAGATAACTGTTGAAAAACCACCTCCTCCGTTTCCTCAAAGATTGAAGAAACAAAACAAGGATAACATATTTGGAAAATTTTTAGAGATCATTAAGTAATTAACGATAAATATTCCTTTTATTAAAGCATTAAAACAGATGTCTAACTATGCAAAGTTTATGAAGTATATCTTGAGAAAGAAAAGAAAGTTTACAGATAATGAAACTGTTGCACTTAGCGGAGAGTGTAGTGCAATTATTCAAAAGAAGCTTCTAGAAAAACTTAAAGATCCTGTAGTTTCATTATTCTGTGTGCTCTAGGTGAAAAATTTTTCGGAAAAACTTTATGTGATCTGAGAGCTAGTATTAATCTTATGCCTTTATCAACTTTCAAAAGTTTGGTAATAGGAGAAATTTCTCCTACATCTGTGACTCTTCAGTTGGCCAATCATTCCATTACTTACCCTAAAGGAGTTGTGGAAGATGTGTTAGTGAAAGTGGATAAATTTATCATTCCTGTGGATTTTATTGTGGAGAAAGATAAATAAATTCCAATTATTTTGGGTAGACCATTCCTTATTACTGGAAGAGCGGTAATTGATGTTCAAAAAGGAGAATTAACTATGTGATTTAATGATCAAGAGGTGACCTTTAATATTTTAAAATCTATAAAGTATCCCTCAATCAAAAAAGATAATGAATGTTTTAGGTTGGAGGTCTGTGATTACTTGAGAAATGATCATTTTGAAAATATATTTGAAAAAGAAGAAGAATATAAAAATATGTTTGAAGAATAAATTGAAGATGAAGAAAATTTAGATAGTAAGAAGAATGAAGATTTGGAGTATGTTCAAGAGAGATTAGATGTATTAGACACTATGGAAGGTGGAAATAAAAGCTTAATTCCATCTATCATAAAACCTCCTGAACTTGAGATAAAAATTCTCTCAAATCATTTAAAGTATATGTCTTTAGGAGAATCGTCTACCTTGCCAGTTATTATATCTTCGGAGTTAAACAATTTTCAGGAACAGAAGTTGTTAGAAACTTTAAAAAGATACAAGAAAGCTTTTGGATGGACTTTGGCAGATATTAAAGGAGTTAGTCCTTCGATTTGTATGCACAGAATTTTATTAGATGAAGAACATAAATCGAGAGTTGATCCGCAAAGGAGATTGAATCCTATAATGAATGAAGTAGTTAAGAAAGAGATTTTAAAATGGCTGGATGCTGGAATTATTTATCCTATATCGGATAGTGCTTGGGTGAGTCCAATACATTGTGTACCGAAAAAGGGAGGAGTGACTGTTGAAGTGAATGAATGTAATGAAATTATACCCACAAGACAAATTAATGGATGGCAAATTTGTATTGACTAGAGGAAAGTAAATGCCGCCACCAGAAAAGATAACTTTCCTCTTCCTTTTCTCAATCAAATGCTAGATAGACTTGCTGGACACAAGTACTACTGTTTTCTGGATGGATATACTATTTACCATTAAGCCGACTTTTAGAAAATGATAGAAAGTTTGATTTTAATGATGAATGCTTAAGAGCTTTCGATTTATTGAAAGAAAAATTAATCACTATGCTTATAATTATTTCACCCGGTTGGGAGAAGCCATTTGAACTTATGTGTAACGCTAGTGATTATGCAATCAGAGTAGCATTGGGGCAAAGGCATGATAAAGTTTTCAAAGTCATTTACTATGCTAGTAAAACTCTTAATGAGGCTCAAATTAATTATACCACAACTTAAAGAGAGTTATTAGCTATAGTATTTTCTTTTGAAAAATTTATGCCTTATTTAATTGGAGCTAAAATTATTGTGCATACACACCATTCGGCTATCAAATAGTTAATGCAAAAGAAGGATGTGAAACCTATACTCATTAGATGGATACTTCTTATGCAAGAATTTGATTTTGTGATAGTTGATAGGAAAGAAGCTGATAATCAAATAGCTGATCATCTGTCCATAATAGACTATGATAAGTTATCTGAATTTGAAAAAGAGATTACTGAAATTTTCCTTGAAGAGCAACTTTATACTATTATGGGAAACAATTTTCCTTGGTATGTTGATATTGTGAATTATATTGTAAGTGATATTGTACCACCTGATTTAACAAGGCAACAACAAAAGATGTTTAAATATGATGCAAAATTCTATTTTTGGGATGAGCCCTATCTATATAAATAGTGTAAGGATCGGATTATTAGGAAATGTATGCCACAAGAAGAAACAAATTTGATTGTTCAACGATGTCATGATTCTGAATTTGGAGCTCATTCTGGTATTGATAAAACTGCCTTTAAGATTTTACAATCTGGATTTTATTGGCCTACTCTTTTTAGAGATGTTTATAAATATATTAAATCATGTAATATCTCTAGAAGAAATGAAATGCCTCTAAATTATAATTTGGAAGTTAAAAGTTTTGTTGTATGGGGAATAGATTTTATGGGACCATTTACTCCTTCATTTGCAAACTTATATATATTAGTTGTCATTGATTATGTATCAAAATTGATTGAAGCTGTTGCTTTACCTAGATGTGACGCTCGAAGTGTTTCAAAACTTTTAAAGAAAAAATTATTTGCAAGATATGGAATGTTGAGAGTGATCATAACCGATGGTGGATCTCATTTCGGGTATAATCAAATTAAGATATTAATTGAGAAATATAATATTATTTATAAAATCTCTACTGCTTATCATCCCCAGACTAGTGGTTTAGTAGAATTATCTAATCGTAAAATTAAAAGAATTTTGGAGAAAACTGTGGATAATCATAAATTAGATTGGTCTCCTCGATTAGATACTGCTTTATGGGCTTATAGGACTACTTTTAAAACCCCTATTGGAATGTCTCCTTGTAGACTAATGTTTGGTAAGACTTGCCATTTATCAGTTGAATTGGAGCATAAAGAATATTGGGCGATAAAAGAGTTAAATTTTAATTTAAAAAATGCTGGAGAGAAAAGATTGCACAATTGAATGAATTGGAAGAGATTAGAAATGCATCTTATCACAATGATAGGATCTATAAAGAGAAAAAGAAATTCTGGCATGATCAAAAGATATTGAAAAAGAATTTTGAATTTGGACAAAAAGTTTTATTATACAACACAAGATTGAAGTTATTTCCTGGAAAGCTCAAGTCTAGATGGTTAGGATCTTTTACAGTTGTAAATGTTCATTCTTTTGAAGCTATTGATATTAAAGATACTGATACTGGAAAGATTTTCAAGGTTAATGGGCATCGATTAAAGCCCTACTTTGACAGGTTTCAACCTGACTTTAAAGTGGTTTTAATGTTGAGTCATCTTGATTAAATGAATGGTTTGTCAGGCTGACGACGTTAAATCAAGCGCTTTATGGGAGGTAACCCATATGTATCTTTGTGGTGTGTTTGCCTGTTTGTTGTAGTTGTGCTTTTTAGATAGTTGTTTTTGAGTCCTAATTGCTCCTAAATACTTAAAAATTTGATAAATGATGGATTGAATCGAGATATTGAAATATTTTGGATCAAACGAAGTTCAGTGAGAATTTTTGACCACTGGCGCCGCCGGTGCCAGAATAGGCTCCGTCGGCACCCTATCACATTTGCCACGCTGAACTTACATGTTTGACCGCAGTCGGTGCCCTATTGAACGTCGTCGGTGTCCAAAATCTGTTTGACAGTTTTTACGTTTCAAAATGCGACTTTTGGCGGTTTTTGGCGGTATCTTCGTCCTTATAACGCCCTAATCTCCATTTTTGACTTTTTAACTCTAGAAAAACGAAACCCACCAATCCTAATTCGTATCCTATGGATTCCTATCCCATTAAAACCCCTCAATTTCGTGTTTTTAACCGAAGGAAGTTCATAAGTTTTGAAGCACAGTATTTGTTCAATAAAGTGATGATGAAAAGAAGGATCATCAAGGAAAGAGGCTTCATAAATCGAGGTATGGATAATCCTACTACTAGAATTGAAGAAATTATTTTGGAGAGACATTGAGAAGTGCTTTGCTACACTACCGCTATCGTTATTGTTCCTGTCATGAAAGAATTTTATGCAAATCTTAACGGGATCAACCAATTGTTCATATTTGTGCGTGGTAGATTTGTGCAATTCACTCCTGCATGAATTAATGATCTCTTTGTGATCGAGAATGTACCTATTTGCCATTATTCTAATTTCAATGCCATGAGGGATAATATGAATGATGTGTATCGATATCTGACGGATGAGAATGAAGAATGGAAAGTTAGAGAAAATGGATACATTAGTTTCCCATCTGCATCTCTCATTTCAGTATCGAATCAGTAGCATTACTTTATTTCGGCAAAGTTATTTCTGACATTGAAGATTAGCAAAGCAACCAAGGAAAGAGCCATTTTGAATTTCTGTACTCAAATTGGGAGGTCGGTTGACATTGGTAATATCATTGTGAAATCAGTTCTAGGATTAATTATACATGGATCTAATTATGGGCTTGGGCACCCGTCCACCATATTTCTATTATGTAGTCAGTCACAGGTTTCTTATGAAAGTTGGGAAAAGTTCTTCTTCCGTGGAGGCCTATTAATCCAACTAATTCTTATGACTACCAGAAAGTTCGAGATGAAGATGATATAAATTTGTTTGTTGATCAACCAACACTGACTTCATAACCGTTTCAACCCTATTTTCCTGAAGGTTATAGAATGATATTGAAGAGGATCAAACAGTTGGAGAAAGAGGTACGGAACGTTATGAATGCAATCAATAACATTTCTGATTTATTCGATCATATAGATTGGATAATGAAAGAGCAATTCGATCACACTGGTCAAATTGAGATGGGATTGATCAATCTGATGAAGAAGAACGCGGTGATTGCTGATGAATCATCTGACGAATTTCCAATTCGTCCATTCTATAATTTGTTTGTGCATCAGCAATCAATTGGAGACATTAGAGGAGAGGATAGTTCTGAAACTGATGTGGAGTAATTGATGGATTCTACTTATGCTTGTGTGTTTACTTTGCTTTGCTTAGTTATGTTTGGTTTGTGTAGTATTTGCTTTGTGATTTGAACTTGGATTCGAATGTGCTTACTTTCATTGTGTGCTTAGATCTTAGTGTTTGTCTATCGTAGAGTACTTGCTACACTAAATATCAAAGAGTAGTTAGTTTGAATGAACATATTTGGTGTCTATGATCTAACTTAGATTTTATATATATAAGATTGTTGTGTAATGTTTGTATGAAGAATTATATTAATTATTGGTTATGGGATGATGTAAATTCCTATTGAAGTGTTAAACATCATTGTGGACGTCGAAACAATTGAAATTACGAAAAAATTTTCAGACCTAGAAAATATTTTGGACTGGAGCCACCGGCGCCCAAATCCAGAGAGTTTGGCTAATTATTCTAAAAGAGCGTCGCTGGCACCCGAACCCAGTAAAAGGCCAAAAACCCTCATTTTCATTATTTTTACCCTGGGACTCGCAAATTCTTCCATTTCCTTCGTCTTCCTCCTCCATTTTTGTGATTTTGAAGATCTAGTGCTTGGTAGATCTCAGATTTAAGTAGATTTCAAGGCTTTTCGACACCAGATTTACACTTCTCTTGGTAAGAGCTTCACTTTAAGTTAAAATTTTTAGATTTTCACCATGGAAATCTCTCACATTGCTTATGGTGGAATTTCTGGAGTTTTAAAGAGATTTTGAGATTTCCATGATGAAATTTGCTCTTACTTATTTAGAATAGTTTTTGGAGTTTGTTACATTGTGAATTTGGAATTTATTGAAATTTTCTTGCAAATTTTAGAAATTTACAAGGCTCCAAGGTTGAGTAAAGGGAAGAGGAAATTAGATTTTGATGAGGAGAAATTTGTTAACATCAAAGCCCAATTTCGCTATAACTCTTACTTCAACAACAAGAAGTGTATCCAGGATCGAGCTTTTGATAGTCCTGGAGGATCTGTAGAACAATTAATTGCAGAGCAGAACTGGGAGCAATTTTGTTATTTCACTGCGAATGCTGTTATGGGAGTTGTTAGAGATTTCTATTCGAATGTACCTTGGACAGAGACTGAGTATGTGCTTGTTAGAGGAAAAATGGTTGAGTTTACTCCTCAGCATATTAATGCTTTCTATCAGGCTCGGGAACCATTCGTTTGTGAATACAAAAACTTTGACACTCGAGGGGAGAATATGAGAGAAGCTATTGCTTTTCTGACTGATGGACGAGGAAAATGGAAAGTAAGTCAAAAACAGTTGATTAATTTCCCCACCTCCACGTTGAATGTTGCTTTAAAAGTTTGGCATTATTTCATTTTTGCGAGACTATTACCATCTTATCACCACAGCAAAGTTACGAGAGATAGAGCGATTCTGAACTACTGTATTCAGAAGATGAAAAAGATTAATATTGGAACTATTACTTACAAGAATATTCAGACGATTGCTAGAGGCAAGACCACTGGAGGATTAGGACATTCTGCTTTAGTTCATGCCCTATGTGTTCCATCTGGAGTGGAGTTCAGTAGCTCTGAAGAAGTGGTTATATCATTGAGAACAATTACAAAGAATATTATCCGTACTTATGAGTCTCATGTGGGAGCCAGAGTTGAGCGTAGGAGTACTGATATTCCTACTACGAGTTATGATGTTCCATCTACATCTGAGTCGCCTACCTTATCTGATATTATGGAGCAGCTGAGACTACAGAGTGCTAGTGTGGATAGACTCCATGGTCGGATGGATGTATTTGAGGCGAGGAGAGATGTGAATGAAGATTATCTGCAGAGGTGAGTTGAGTTCAATATTGCTTATTATGATGCTCAGGTCAGATTTATGAGGGGGAGTCCGATGTGATATTTCCTACTTGCTCTAGCTATACACTGTCCGCGTATTTTTTTCAGGTTTTTAATTTAAATATATAAATAATTTAGAAAGTAGCATTTGATTTTGAAAATAATTTTAAATTTGAAAAATTATAAGATGTGAAATTAAACCGATCTCACATCCCAAATAGCTTATATAAATGAGCACCGCACCACAAACCGTGTATTTATCCCGAAGAATAGACACATTGCTTGATGATGGGGCTCGATTAAATAAACTAGAAGATTTGTGACATCCGTTTAGTCTGCGAACCAATTTTATAAGCCGACAACTTCCCCTGCTTAATATAAAGGTATTAGGCAGGGTTTATATTACCTGGGGTTCTTTAAAGTTCCCTCTAAGAGCAAGCCCCTATAATTAATTACATCTTAAATGACGGGAATCATTTAAGAAAACTCTCGATAATGATCAGTGGTTTATGCTTTCAAGAAATTTCAAAGTTTAAGGTTTCAAACAAATTGGATTTCGGAAATTTCAATTGGGAATGGATCAAATCAGGAACAGTTATTTTTTGGAATCCAAAGGAAGAGAAGTAGTGGATGTCACGGATCTGAAGCAAACTTCTGTGACTTCCCAACTATCTTACTATTTGGCTTTGATTTTGAGAAGAATTTATTTGATGTTTCATCCTGCCAGTTTTAGTTAATTAGGACTTATATTCGTATGACACAATCATACAAATAGCCCCGAAGATGTGAGGGTTTATGTCGTACCAAACGACTACCTCGGACTCCTAAGACCGATTAGGGCTTAGTCTGCATAACATGATCATTCAAATGCCTAACGAAAAGGTTGAGGATTTATGTTGCACTAGGTAAACTACCTCGAAGTCCTATGGCTTGGTTATTTAATTCTAAGGAATGTTTTGCTGAAGTAGACACAAGTTTTGCTGACGAAGATGGCCGTGCTGCCCACTATGCTCCAAGCTCCTTGTTGTTGCAGAGGTTTAGTTTTAGAAGATGAAAATCAAGAGATAAGAGAAGTGTTATGGTTTAGAAATCTTAAAGTCCAATTTTCTTTTAGTGTTTTAATTAAAACAAATCTTAAAGTTGTTTAAACAGAACTGATTAAGATCCCACGGTTCTGTCATCCCGGCACCATTATTTTCATCGAATTCACTTAGTCCAGATGAACTTGCTAAACTCAACTGAATGAGTTCCACACTTTCATTTAGTCCGTGGGAAATCCCGTTAGCAACACGTGGGTTACATCATCCGAGGTATTCCCGAACATTCAACGAGACGTTTTAATTTAGTTAAAGTTATGGTTTTGTTGTTCTATTTGTGATTAAATTTTGAGTTGTTTTATATTTTGAAATGTTGTGGGGGTGGATTTTATCTTGTAGTGACTTTTAATTTAGTTTTGGTTTTTATTTTGTGGCTATCCTAAAGGTTTTGGTTTTCATGCAACAATCTTGTTTAACATGCAATAAAAGTAAAGCGCAGTGCAATAAAGTAAATTGCAATAACATAAAAGCGTTTCTGGAGAGTCTTTCCGTCATTCCAAGCTACACTTTAAAACACATGTTAAGGCATTTAAATATTTCAACAAGTACCTAAGTAAAGACTAAAGGAATGGTTTTGGTTGTCTACCAGAATCCTAATCATATAGCTAGTCATTTCCTATGACGTCTATGTTCTTGATTTTTAATTAAGGATGATTTTCTTCATCAAAGAACAATTAAGTTCAATTGTTCTTTAAAATATCTCACCGTATCGAGGAAGTGCTTAGAACGAATTCTAAACATCTTTTCAATACTTCTAAGATTATTTTGAGTCCAAATGAACTTCATTGTACTGGTGAATGGATCATCCAAGGGTTTAGTTAAGTTTTGTTCCTTTGCTCAGTGAACTAGGATGTTTGATTATCCCATGAGTGAGGTGACATTTCACTTAACGCTTCATTTATTAGTTATAATAATTTAAAGCTCTCAGGGGCAAGTTAATTTGTTAAAGATTTTTAATGATTTTTATTTTAATGTGATTTAATTTATGAAATTTTAATCAATGATTTTAAGTTTAGAATGGTGTTTGATTCATTTAAGTTAAACCTTTTATAAATGATATCAAAATCTTATGTTAATTTAATTTTTAGATTAACTTAGATTAAAAGAGGTGTTCAAATTATTTATTAAATTTTGTTGATTTAATTTGGATTAGTTATATTAATTAATTTAATTTTTACATTATGTTTTAAGGTAAGTCGTCTTAAAATTATTTAAAATTTGCAAATTTGATTTAAGTTTGTTTTGAAATGATTTTAAACTAGTTTCAAATATTTTAATTTACTTTTTAATTATTTAACATTTTAGGCTTTAATCAATTTTTAGATTATTTAATGATGTAGGTTTTAATCAAATTAAGAATTATTTACTTTTAATCATTTAATTATTAATTCCACTTATCCTCTTAAGTTTAAGAGTTAAATATTATTAAGTGATTTATTTAGGGATTTTTAAATTAAGGAGTTAATATCCTCTTAAGTTATATCCCTATTTTAATAATCCAATTTTAATTAATCTTCTAAAATTTGAATTATTTAATTAATTAAGGTTTCATTTTTTTATTAAAGTGATTAATGGGTTCCTACCCTTCAATTTCCCAAAGTTTCAAACATCTAAGAGAAGATCAGATATTTTATCCCCATGTTGATTAAACCTAAAGTTTTAATTAGGGGGTTAAAATCTTTAATTACCTTTATGCCCCTTTAAGCTTATTTATTTTATAACTCATTAAATTAAGCTTAAATAAACTTAAAATTTTTATGCCACTTCACTCACATGTCAATTAAGACATTAGAGGAGAAAATGTGATTTTCCTGAATTTAATTTATTTATATAACTATTTTTAATGGAAAATAAGGATTTTCAAAGAAAATTCATCAACATGACTAAGGTAAAGTTTCTGTCCTTAGGAAAATTATGGGACATTCCTAATGACCAGAGGACTACTTGGACCAATTTTGGTGATTTTTTTAATTATATTTTATTTATTATAATTATTTTAAATTTTGGAGTGTTAATTAATTATAAAATAAAATAAAAGTTGAAAATGGATTTTATATTTTTCAAAAATCCCTCTGACCTCAAAAAGGTCAGATAAAAAAATTTTATATGTTTATGATTTTTCTTTGGTTTATTAGAATTAATTTAGTGGGATGGCTAGAAAATATATTTTTTAATTCAAAAATTGTTTTAAGGCTTTGAAATTAAATATCTTAACCTAGAGACTTAGGAAAAATATTTGATTGGTTCCTATGTGATTAGGGGACCAAATATGACATTTTTAGGATTTTTATTATTTTTAATTATTAAAAATATCAAAATATGCTTAAAAATGAAAATTTTTAGAAAATTCCAATTTTATTTTTCTTAGACTCCTCTAATATCAGAAAAGTCCAAAAATCAATTTGGTGAATTTTTAAAATGTATTTTTTGAGTTATGAATTTTTAAAGTTTAATTTTGATTATGTGGCTTAATTGATCCATTTAGTGAGGTTAAATATTTCCAATTGACTTCAAATTTTTATGTGAGGTTCCCCTGATCCTAGAGATCAGTGGAGAATTGATTTCAAGTTATTTTAATGTGTGATTAACTCTAATTAATTAAAGTTCAATTTTGAGTGATTAGGCCAATTAGGATTATTTTTAATGAATTGACTCAAACCATAATTATCCTAGGGTCTCCGGTCCTAAGGGACTTCACCAAATTTTTCTGGAATTTTCTGAACAACATGCTAATTTTTGGAATTAAAATATCAAAAACAGTGACATAAACTTGAAATACATAACTTCCTACAGGGATGGCCTCTGCTTAAAAAATTCAGAGAATTTTCCCAAGATCAGAGACTTCAAAAGCCCGGTGGTCTCAAGCCATATTGAAATGTATACACGCATGGAGAATTAAAATGCTCAAAACAGTATTAAATTAATTAAAAATAAAATACTCAACAAAATAAATCAATTCCTTTTCCACATTATTCTCCTCTTTTCACTGAGCAAGAGGGTATTTTTCTTTTATTTTTATGATTTTTCTATGCAAAGATATAAATTTTTGAAGTTTCAGGTATTTAAATAAATAAGAAAAATCAGATTTTCCTACTTAAGCCAGTCAGCGCCACGTCAACCTCGGCGGCTCCGAAGCTCTACGTGTCACGCTCCCATTCGACGCCACCACCTGAGTCAGCTGCCACGCGTTCCATGGTCCCACTCCATCTTCTGGTCCGACTTGATCTCCGCCGTTCAACCGATACACAATCGATCGGACGGCTCCTGGTCATCGTCTACGACTGGTGCGTCCCGTGAGCCGTCGACCTTCTAACCCTAATATCTCCCTCGATTCTCAAGGGATTTTTGAGTTCTTATGCTCTATGGATTCATCTTGAGAAGACAAACAGATCCATACAATAAACAGGCATTGAAATTGACTTAAATAAAATTAAGAATCGCTGGAAGCTCGGGAGGAAGAAGAGAGCAATACCTTGGCTCTGAGAAGTGAATCTTTTATCAAAGAGGCTCGGCACGTTCGTTGGAGTCCAAGGAGGCTAGGAATGAAGCCTGGAGCTGTGGTGAAATGTCTAGGCTTGACTTCCACCAGGCCCGATCACAAAGCTTGGAGGCTGGAACAAGTGGGTGGTCTGGAGAGGGGGATTTCACTGGGGAACTCCTTCTCTACCTCTGGTGAAGGTGTGGGAAGAGTTAATTTTGATTTGGTGAAGTTTCAGAGAGTTTCATGTTTCTGGCCTGATTTTCAGTTGAGAAATTGAGCTCAGCTGGGGGGATTCGAGGCGGGAGAACGAGTGGGGTTCTTCTTCTCAGAGTCGGAGAAGCTGCGGGAGTGATTTGGTGAGGTTTTGTTGAGTAAAATTTCAACACGCTTCAGCACCTTTCTCATGGCCGAGAAGAGGTGTTTAAATGGCCAGGGCCATTGGGCTGAGTTAGGGCTCAATTGGTGGGTGGATTCCACTGCTCAGGTGGAGGGCAGACGAGCTCCAAGGTTTGATTTAGCTGAGGTGGCCAATTTGGTGAGTTTGGATTTGTTTCACTTGGTGGTGGCTCTTAGTTTGACTCCCTCGGCGGCTAGGCTGGCCGGCAAGGACAAGGGAGCTGGCCATGGGTCAGGTCAACCAAGGAGTAGGGTTTAATGGTGATAAACCTGGCAAGGGGGGATTTGGGGTGAGGCAAAAGGTGGATTTGTCCAATTAAGGGAACAGATCCCTTAAAATGGGGAACCCTTGGTCCATGGCTCACTTAGCTTGGGCTAGGTGGATCTAGGGTGGTTCCTAGGGCTCACTTAGTGGCTGTGGATAGGTTGGTTTAGCCACATTTGGTTCAATTTGGTTTGGTTGGTCATCGGTTCAAATTGGCTCATTTGGGTTTGGGTTGGGCTAACTTGAGTTAGGTCTTGATTTGGATCCAAATTTCTTGAGCAATTTTGATGTGGTGATTTCCATGAAGCAGTTTCATGAAGACATGGGGAGGTTTTGGGTTCAATTGAAAGGTCAATTTGGTGGATTTTGGTATTTTGGTTAATTTGGGGAGGGTTGAATCAACTTGGGTCCAAGTTGGTTTAAGGTGGGGTTTAGACCCAATTTAAAGTTTCAAATGGTCTAAGGGAATGTATTGAAGGGTTTCTAACATCAATTGGGAAGAAATTTTAGGGTTTGGCTAATCAATTTGGTAGGTTTAGGGCATGGGTTCACTTTAGGCTAAAATGGGGGTATTGGATTTCAAATGGAATTGAACTCAAATGTGAATCAATTTGGACTTATAGTTGGTTTAGATTGATATTAATGATGTTGAATTAAAGTTTAGAATTGAAATTGGGCAAAATTGAGGTCAAATGGGTTGGTTTAGTGTGACATTGGGTCCATTTAGGTTAAAAATGGGTCAATTTGGGGATTTTGATAAAAGTGGGTTATTTTGGAAAAATTGGGCTATGGTGTAGTTGAACAAAATGAAATTGGGAATATTTGGGATTTTTTGGAATTTTCTGGGAATTTTTGGAATTTTTGGAATTTTGTGCCAAAATGGTATTTTAGGGTATAAAGACGTTATTTGGAGGGTATTGGGGTATTTTGATAAATTTAAAAGGTGGGGGTTGTTTCAAAAATGATTTTTATGATTTTTGGAATTTTGGGTAATTTTTTGGGGAATTTTTGGAAAATTTGGGGCAATTAGGTAATTTTAGGTAGGTTTGAAGGATCCAATGTCACAAGGAGGCATTTAGCAAAAGTTGAATTTTGATTATGATGAAGCTTAAAGTGAGCCATGGACCAAGAAATGTCCACCCTGAACATCTCATTGGTTGTTTCCAACCCTCTTAGCCAAAGAGCTAGGGGTTTGAACTTAGCCACATGAGTGCTCAAATGAACCAGGGGGAGAAATAGGTAAGGATGGTGTGTGTGAGAGTGCAGTGTGTGTAAGCCAAACCTCACCAGGATCAGACCACCCAGGGTAGTCCTAAGTCTTGAACAACCTTATAGGAGCTCATTATTGGTTCCCCATATGGTGTTCTTAACCTTCTAAGGTGATTTAGAGGTTTGCAACC
Organism: Papilionanthe hookeriana x Papilionanthe teres; assembly: GCA_022702705.1. NCBI lineage: Eukaryota > Viridiplantae > Streptophyta > Magnoliopsida > Asparagales > Orchidaceae > Papilionanthe > Papilionanthe hookeriana x Papilionanthe teres. The sequence continues at coordinate 17,947,566 of CM040424.1, read as the reverse complement.
ATCCAAGTGGGGTCCCAAGAGAAGTCAAGAAGTAGCTGAATTACTAAAGGGTGGGTCCCAATTCTAGTCCTCTAGGATAGTCAAGGAGAAAACCTTATGGCTAGATCCTAAGAAGTACTAAGGAGAGAAAAGACCTCACCAAAAATGAGGTCAACATACACCATATAGACCTGACCCTGCTGATGACCCTGCTGCTGATCCTGGTGATGGAGACTGGTAGATTGTTTGTTTTTATTTATGTTGTTATTATTGTATTTTGTTGTACTGATGTGATGTAGTGGATATTTACTTTACATGTGATGTGTAACCCTGTTGTTGTACTATTATGATGTAGTTATTTATTTTTCATGTTATGTGAAACTTTGTTGGTGTGTTGTTATGTTGTATGGAAACATTAAAATTATTAGTTGGACTGTGTAGTATTGTGATTGTTTGTTTAGTACTGTAGTGTTCTGTTGGATGTTTAGATGTTTAATGTTAATTTCTTTTTACCCATGCAAATATTTAAAATTGGTATATCACTGCTACTAATTGTTTCATGCCTGCTAGTTGTAAATTTTGATTAATACCAGATAGTTGTTGAACATTTCAAGATCCCAGCACAGAAAGTTTAGTTTTCTTTTACTCTCTACTGTTTCAAATTTACTGAAAAATTTAAGTTTGGGAGAGGGTAGAGAAATACTAACTTTTATTTGTTCTCCATTATTATAATTTCAAAAATTATTAGCATAACTTCTGGCAGTTGAACCTCACTGTAAGTAACTAAAACTTTTATTTCAGTTGAATATTATGGAAGGATAGGATGAAAATTTTTAGTGATGAAGGTTAATTCTATAAAAGTAAGATATTTGGTATGAAAGGATTTGATTATAATCAACTATTTAAAGCAAAGAAAGTTGTCTTTTTGAAATGTTAAGGGACTTAATGTATTATGTCTTAAGAAGAGACTGTAACTCTATGATGAATAATAAAGCTTGTGCTTAACTATAAAGTAAGGAGGTGATTCAAGTTTAAACTTTAGAAAGAGGAGAGTGAAGTTCAAAATCATTAAAGGGCTATCCAGATATAGTAATCCTCATTAAAAAAAAAAGAGAAAATAAAAGAAGGATTAAAAAATAGTCCCTCAAAGAAAAGAGAAAAAGAAAAGAAAAGAAAAAGAAAGAAAATTTTTTATGAGGAGAAGCTTGAGGAGATGCATAATAAAAAATTGGCTTCATTTGAATCAACCTAAAGGGAGAGCTTGATTTCATTTCTGAATTTATGTTTTAAGTAATGGCCTACAATCTAATAAAGAATACATGAACTCTTTTTTCACATAATCTTTTAAGGCACTCTTAATGTAACAAATTATGGTTCATCTTGAAATAAATAGAAGACTAGAACTCTTAGACTTGATTACTGAATATTCTTATACTTGTAGTGTTGACTTGAGTTACAAAATATCTTTCTAAAAATCTAACCAATATATTCTTTTGAATCAAAAATTTTAGTGTCCTATAGTTGAAAAGTACATTGCCTAGAGTTATATCTTAGGTAGTAAAAGGATTACTTGATGACAAGTAATAGTTAAAGTTTAAGGGATTCTGATGCACCAAAAATATATATGATTTTTGTTATATAATTTTACCCATTTTTTGTGATATTGCACTTTAAAGAAAGGTATTTTTCATGATTTGTTACAGGTATGATGATTTTAGCTGATTGAAGTGAAAAGTAGCAAAAAGGAACGAATCCAGAGCAAAAAGGAGCAATAAAGATCAAAAAGGTGGAAAAGGTGTTCTGGCGCCGCCGGCGCCCGAAGTCGGTGGAGTTCAAATTTGAAGAGTTTTAGCAATTTTTTGAAGGGATGCCTAAGGAAAATTTTGAGATTTCGTCCCTATCTTATAAGTAACTATTTTTGGATGAAAATAGGGGGGATTGGAGTGCTTCTTCAGTAGTTCTAGTGTAGTTTTAGTGAGTGTTAAGTGTTAGGATTTAGGAGAAGTGAGTGTAGAGTGAGGATTTTAGAGGAATTCTTCTCTAAGAAGTGAAGGAGAAGGAGCAAACTGAGAGATTGCTTCTTCCTTTCCATTCTAAAGAGAGAACCAAGTGTTGTAGAGAAGAGAGAAAGGATTCAAAGGAACTTCAAGGGAATTGCATTGGGAAGAGAAAGAGACAAGTTGTTTTTTTCTTTTGTGGTTTGTATGACTTCTCTTTTATATATAAAATTTATGCTTTATTGCATCTTCTCCATGAATTATGAGTAGTCTCCCTTGTCTTTCCTCTTGCATAGAGGTGTGATGATGGACTGATGTGGATTTAATGTGCTTTTAATGTAATGAAGAAATTGTGATGGTTTTTCATTTCGAACTTAATTTACTTTTTGATTTGGCAAATTGAAATGTTAAAATATGTTGTTGAACATTAAGTTTAAAAGGATTTAATGTCCTACAACAATAATGAAAGTTCCATTCAATTTCTCTGGATGAATTGCGTAGTTCATGGGAATTGAGTGCAAATAAATAGGGAAATATGTTTTGTTGGACTTCAATGTGGACAGGTTGAAATATGTAGATATGTTTTGTTGGACTTCAATTGGGTGACAGGTTGAAATTCCCAAATTGGTTCTAAGATTAGTAACTAATATCAAAGGTTAGCCTTCGGGTGAAGGGTGAGTGGGAGCTCCGAAGTGAGAGCCGGTATCCTCCCAGCCTAGCCTTAGATTTAGTGACTAAACTTAAGATATGTCAATGTTCTTTTCTTGCTTAGAAGAGGGGGTACTCTTTTAAGGGTAAAGAATCATCTATGCTCCTATTTGGCACAATAACATAAATATTTTTTCCATATCAATGCACACATCATATTCTCATTGCAAGAGGAAAGATACTTTTCTCATATATCGAAAACCTTTCAAATATATAGTTTATTGTGTCTGCAGTAAATTCTATTTTTAAAGTTGTTAGAAATAATTATAGTTTAGCTAATTGTTATTGTTTTCTGCATAGTAGTTCTAAGTAGTAAACTTTACTTGCAAATTAAATATCAGATTTTAGTGCTTATTATATATTGTGAAACTTTTTCTTATACTTCGAACTTCCCTGTGGGATCGATAACCATGACTCCATTAAAGTCAGTATTACTTGATATGATACGTATACTTGCGTTGAATTCTTAGACTTAACAAAATCATTATAAATATATAAATTTGAGTTCATAAATTCTTGCAAAATATAAGTTCGCGGCATCAGCGCCATATCGAGCGCCACGGCACCTAAAACCAGTTGACAATTTTTGAAGTTTCAAAATGGAAGTTTGGCAGTTTTGGCCGAGTTCTTCGTCCTTATAACTCCTTAAACTCCATTTTAGACTTCCTAACTCCAAAAAAACAAAAATTACCATTCCCAATTCGCATCCCATGGATTCCAACCCCATTGAAATCCCTCGATCTCGCATTTTCAACCGAAGGAAGTTCATAAGTTTTGAGGCGCAGCGTTTGTTCAATAAAGTGATGATGAAGAGGAGGATTATCAAGGAAAGAGGCTTCATAAATCAAGGTATGGATAATCCTACTACTAGATTTGAAGATATAATTAATGAGAGACGTTGGGAAGTGCTTTGCTACATGTCGGCATATTTTTAGGTTCGTGTTTTATTTTGAAAAAGGGGGTCGCCTACAGAAATTGTCAACAATTTTTAGATTTTAAATTTAATATATATATAATTTAAAAGATAGCATTTGATTTTAAAAATAATTTTTAAGTTTGAAAATTTTAAGATATGAAATCAAATCGATCTCACATCCCTAATAGTTCATATAAACGAGCACCACACCACAAACCATGTATCTATTCCGAAGAGTAGACACACTGCTTGATGATGGGGCTCGATTAAATAAACTAGAAGATTTTTTACATCCATTTGGTCTGCGAACCAATTTTATAAGTAGATAAGTTCCACTGCTTATTATAAAGGAATTAAGCAGGGTTTATATTACCTGGGTTCTTAAAGTTCCCTATAAGGGCAAGCCCCTATAGTTAATTACATCTTAAATGACGGGAATCATTTAAGAAAACTCTCGATAATGATCGGTGGTTTTGCTCTCAAGAATTTCAAATTTTAAGGTTTTCAAAAAATTGGATTTTGGAAATTTCAATTGGGAAAGGATCAAATTTGGAACAGTTTATTTTAAGAGTCCAAAAGAAGAGAAGTAGGAGAAGTTGAGGATCTAAGAAGAACCTTGGCAACTTCCCAAACTATCCTATTGTTTGGCTTCAATTTGGGAGTTTGTTTAATGTTGTAATCCTGCCAAATTTAATTTATTAGGACTTATGCTTGTATGATATGATCACACAAATAGCCTCGAAGATGTGAGGGTTTATGTCGTACCAAACGACTACCTCGGAATCCTAAAACAGATTAGGGCTTAATTTACATAACATGATTATGCAAATGCCTAACGAAGAGTTGAGGATTTATATTGCACTAAGCAAACTACCTCGAAATCTTATGGTTTGGTTGTTTAATCCTAAGAATGGTTTCGCTGATGTCGATGGTCGTCCTGCCCACTGTGCTCCAAGCTCCTTGTTGTTGCAAAGGTTTAGTTTTAGAAGGTGAAAATCAGGGGATGAGAAAAGTGTCTTGGTTTAGAGAAATCTTAAAGTCCAAATGTCTTTAGTGTTTTAATTAAAATAAATCTTAAAGTTGATTAAATAGCAACCGATTAATATCCCACGGTTCCGTCATCCCAACAACGTTATTTTCATCGAATTCACTTAGTCCAGATGAATTTGCTAAACTCAACTGAATGAGTTCCACACTTTCATTTAGACCTTGGGAAATCCTGTTAGCAACACATGGGTTACATCATCTGAGGTATTCCCGATCATTCAACGAGACATTTTAATTTAGTTAAAGTTGTGGTTTTCTTGTTCTGTTTGTAATTAAATTTTGAGTTGTTTTATATTTTAGATGTTGTGGTGGTGAATTTTATCTTGTGTGACTTTTAATTTAGTTTTGGTTTCAGTTTTGTGGCTATCCTAAAGGTTTCAGTTTTCATGCAACAATCCTATTTATCATACAAGAAAAGTAAAGCGCGATGCGAGGTAAATAAGTTGCAATAAAGTAAATTGCAATAAAGTAAAAGCGTCTTCTCGTCATTCCAAGCTGCACTTAAAACACATGTTAGAACATTTAAATATTTGCAACAAGTACCTAGGTAAAGCTAAGGGAAAGGTTTTGGTTGTCTACCAAGATCCTAATCCTACTGCTAGTCAGTTCCTATGACGTCTATGTTCTTGTGTTTTATGGATGATTTTCTTCACTAAAGAACAATTAAGTTCAATTATTCTTCTTAAAACACCTCATTATATTGATGAAGTACTTAGAACGGGTTCTAAACATCTTTTCAATACTTCTGAGATTATTTCGAGTCTAAATGAATTTTTATTGTAGAGATGAATCAATCATCCAGAAATTTTTAGTTAAGTTTTAACTCTTGCTCGAGTGAACTTAAGACATTTGATTATCCTATGAATGAAGTGACACCGCACTTGATGCTCCATTTAAGAGTTATAATGATAAAAGTCTTTAGGGGCAAATCAATTTATTAAGAATTTCAACGATTTAAAATTAGAATTAATGTTATAAAGTGATTTAATTTAGTTATAAAATTTTAATAAATTTAAATTTGGAATAGTGTTCAAATTGTTTTATTCTTAAATGTTTAAACTATTTGAATTGAAAGAGGAGTTTAAATTTTTTAATTTAGACTTTAATGATTTAATTTTAATTTAATTGCAATATTCTAGATTAACTTTTAATTGGTTTCATTTTTTTATTAAGAATTATTTTTTGAAATTGATTTTGATGTTTCGAGTTTGTTTTAAATTTGCTTTCAAGTGATTTTTTAAATTAATTTTTTTTAATGTTTTAAATTTATTTCAATTTAATTATCAAGTTATTTAAAGTTTTAAGTTTTAATTTAATTAAGTGTTACCTTTTCTTTATTATTAATTTATTAATTTCAATTATCATCTTAAGTTTAATTAAGAGTTAAATATAATTAAAGTGATTCATTTGGGGATTTTAGTTTAAGTGATTATAGTCTCTAAATTATATCCCCATTTTAATAATCCAAATTTTTTTTAATTATTCTTCCAAAATTCAAATTATTTAATTAATTAAGGTTTCATTTTTTGGTTTATTAAAAGTGATCAATGAGTTCCTACCCTTTTATTTTCCAAAGTTTCAATCATCTAAGAAAGAATTAAGATCAAATATTTTACCCCCCATTTTGATTAAACCTAAAATTTTAATTAGAGGTTAAAATTCTTAATTATTAATATGCCCATTTTTTTGGATTTAGGGTAGGAGAACAGTGGGGATAGATTGCTCTTGGCTAGGGGAAGCTCTGTGAGGAGTTTGGAGGGATTCTGTGAAGGTTGATTTCGGCCAACCTTTTGGCCGAGAGGGGGTGGTTGGTTTAAATAGCCATGGCCAGGGCTTCCCAAGGGCAATTGATGGTTGGGATCAGCTGCCTAGGGGAGGAGATGAAGAAGCTCGTGGTGGCGCAATTGGAGTGGGGCAGCTCAGCAGGTGAGAATTTGAAATTTGGCTCATTCCAAGCTCCTCAGCCATGGCGTTTTCTGGCAACCTAGTGGTTGGCCGGCCAGAGTCAGGTCACCATCTGACTCAGGGGAGTCAGGGCTGGGGTTTGGTGCAGTCAATTGCCTTTGGACATGTGTAAAGGATTGGATTTAAGTGGCATGGGGAGAGGGGTGATTTTGGGTCCAAATGGGTCATCCTATGGATTTGGGTTAGGTTCACCCCCCACGACTGATTTGGAGCTGGAGGGGATCGGTTGGGTCGGCCTCGCATGTGTGGTGAAGTCCCTATCAAGGATTATTTGGATTAAATTTAGGTTAAGGGGAATCATGTAATGGGTTAATGACTTTTAGGGAGTGCTTAAAGGATCTCCTCCTTTTTCCATTTAGGGAGTTATGACAAGTCTATGGCTCCTCATGGCTTACATATGGCTTGGGCATGGCTCCATGGCTTGGCTCATTTACATGAAAGTGGGTTAGTTGGAATTTTGAAAACTTTGGATTCTTTTGATGGGATTTGTCATGATGCTACAAATGGGTTGATTTCATAATGATTTAAGACTTTGGTCAAATAGTATTATCAAAGGAATGATGAAGAAAAGGTTTCATGTGGGCTTGGGAATGGATTTTTGGGCTTTTGGATTTGATGAAAATGGGCTTTTAGAATGGTTTAAGAAAGTGGGCCTTTAGGTTTGAAAACAAATTGGTGGATGGAAATTTTGTGAAGGATTGGGCCAAAAAAATGTTGGGTTTAGTTTAGGGATGTATCATGAGTGATTTGGAACATATTTGAGGTGATTTGGAGTTGAATTGGGGTTGATTTGGGACCTTTTTGGTAAAGGGGCCAAAGTGGGTCAAATTGGGCTAACTTGGGCTAAGGTTGGGCTAATTTTGGTTTTAATGTAAAATTAATGTTGGGAAATGTTTATGGGAGTGTTACAATGAGTTTTTAACTTTGGTTGGGCTTTGATTTTGGGATTTGGGCCCATTTGGGTTCATAATGGGTTTAGGCCAAAATTGGGGATTTTTGGTTTGGTTTAGGTTTGGGTGTAGTTTAGGTTCAAATTTGGGGGAAATCAAGTTATTTTTTTGTTTGTGGGGATGTTATGAAGGTTTAGGAAAAGATTTGGGGCTGATTGGAGTTGAATTGGGTTGGTTTGGGCTAAGTTTAGGTTATAGGCCAAAATTGGGCCTTCGGCTTCAAATTGAAATTGGATCCAAATGTCAATCAAATTGGACTTGGATTTGGTCCAAATTGATATTAGAGATATGGAATTGAATTTTAGAATTTAATTGGATCAACATTGAGGTTAATTGGAGTGATTTGGTTTGACATTGGGTCCATTTGGGTTAAAAATGGGTCAAATTGGGGGTTTTAGTAAAAGTGGGCTAAATTGACAAAATTGTCATATGGTGTAGTTGAACAAAATGAAATTAGGAATATTTGGGATTTTTTGGAATTTATTGGGAATTTTTAGAATATTTGGAATTTTTGGGTTAAAAGGGTTTTTTGGGTATTTGGAGGGTATTGGGGGGTATTTTTTGGAAAGTTTGGTATATTTGGCTAAGGATGATCAATTTAAATGGTGGGAAATGTTTAGTATTGGTTTTGATGAATTTTGGGTAATTTAGGAAATTTTGCAAGTTTTGGGTAGTTTCAAGGGCATTTGGTAGGTTTGGTGGGTGTACGGTCCCGGAGGTCAAAAATTGAAATTTTGGAAAAATAAAGATTGATCAAGTTTGAGCATAATGGAATCACTTTGGTTGAGCCAAGAAGCCATATCAAGCTCATAAGACCAATGAGAGGACTCATTTGAGGCATTCACTATGTTATTCCTAACCCTCTTAGTCAGGAAGTCAAGCTAGGTATGAATGGTTTTAGGATTTGGAATATGTGTGAAAGTGTAATGTGTGCAGGTCAACCCTCACCAGACCAGGCCACCCAGGGTATTCCTAAGGCCAAATAGTCCTATAGGAAACTCATCCTTTAAATTTCCACATTTGATCTTAACCCTCCAAGTGACTTAGGGGTTTTACAATCAAACTTATGGGGTTAGCAGGGAGTTAAGAGGTGTTTTTATTTCTAAGTGGTGGGTTCCATTTCTAGTTCTCTAAGATAGTCAAAGGGAAAGCCTAAGGCTAGATCCTAAGTACTAAGGAGAGAGAAGAGAAAATACCTCATCAAAAATGAGGTCAACACTACACTACTGCTGTCGTTGTTGTTCCTGTCATGAAAGAATTCTATGCAAATCTTCACGAGATCAACCAAGGGTTCGTATTTGTGCATGGTAGATTTGTGCAGTTCACTCCTGCATAAATTAACAATCACTTTATGATTGAGAATGTACCTATTAGCCATTATTCTAATTTCAATGCCACGAGTGATAATATGAATGATGTGTATCGATATTTGACGGATGAGAATGAGGATTGGGAAATTAGAGAGAATGGATACATAAGTTTCCCATCTGCATCTCTAAATCTAGTGTCAAAGCAATGGCACTACTTTATTTTGGCAAAGTTATTTCCAACATTGAAGATTAGAATGGTAACCAAGAAAAGTGCCATTTTGAATTTCTGTATTCAAATTGGGAGGCTGATTGACATTGGTAATATCATTTTGAAATCAGTTTTGGGATTAATTGTTTTTGGATGTAAATATGGGCTTGGACACCCGTCCACCATATTTTTGTTATGTAGTCAATCACAAGTTCCATATGAAAGTTGGGAAAAGGTTCTTCTTCCGTGGAGGCCTATTGATCCAACTAATCTGTATGACTTCCAAAACGTGGGAGATGAAGATGACATGAACTTGCTTGTTGATCAACCAACACAGACTTCACAGCTGATTCAACCCTATTTTTCTGAAGGTTTCAGAATGATATTGAAGAGGATTAAACAGTTGGAGAAAGAGGTACAGAAATTTATGAATGCAGTTAATAACATTTCTGATTTATTTGATCATATAGACTGGAGAATGAAGGAACAATTCGATCACACTGATAGAATTGAGATGGGATTGATTAACATGATGAAAAAGAATGCGGTGATTACTGAGGATTCATTTGACAAATTTCCAATTCGTCCATTCTATAATTTGTTCATGCATTAGAAATCGATTGGAGACATTAGAAGAGAGGATAGTTCTGAAACCGATGTGGAGTAATTAATGGATTCTACTTATGCTTGTTGTGTGTTTAGTTTACTTTGCTTAATGATGCTTGGTGTGTGTATTTGCTTTGCTTTGTAATTTGAATTTGGATTTGGACATGCTTACCTTTATTATGTGCTTAGATTTTAGTGTTTGCCAATCGTAGAGTACTTGCAGCACTAAACATCTAAGAGTTGTTGGTTTGGTTTAAATGAACATATTTGGTGTTTATGTTGTAATTTGGATTTTATACATATAAGTTTGTTGTGTATTGTTTGTGTAAAGAATTGTGTTAATTATTGCTTATGAGATGAAGTAAATGCTTATTGAAGTGTTAAACATCATTGTAGATGTCGAAACAATCGAAATTACGAAAAAAATTTTGGACCCAGAAAAAAGTTTGGACTGGCGCCGCCGGTGCCCAAATCCAGAGAGTTTGGCTATTATTTTAAATAGAGCATCACCGGCGCCTGAACCCAGTAAAAAGCCGAAAACCCTCGATTTCGCGATTTTTACCCTTGGACCCGTAAATATTTCCATTGCTTTCGTCTTCTTCCTCCATTTTCACAATTTTGAAGATCTAGGGCTTGTTAGATCTCAGATTTAAGGTGATTTCAAAGCTTTTTAAGGCCAAATCTACACTTCTCTTGGTAAGAGCTTCACTTTAAGTTAAAATTTTTTTATTTTCACCATGGAAATCTCTCCTATTGCTTAGGTTGGAATTTTTGGAGTTTTAAAGCGATTTTGAGATTTCCATGATGAATTTTGCTCTTACTTGTTTAGTATAGTATTTGGAGTTTCTAACATTGTGAATTTGAGATTTATTGGAATTTTCTTGAAAATTTTAGAAATTCACATTGGCTCTAAGGATGAGTAAAGGGAAGAGGAAACTGGATTTTGATGAGGAAAAATTCGTTAATATTAAAGCCCAATTTCGCTTTAACTCTTACCTTTACAATAAGAAGTGTATCAAGGATCGAGCTTTTGATAATCCTGGTGGATCTGTAGAACAGTTAATTGCAGAACGAAACTGGGAACGATTTTGTTATTTTACTGCGAATGTTGTTATGGGAGTTGTTAGAGCGTTCTATTCAAATGTGCCCTGGACTGAGACTGAGTTTGTGCTAGTTAGAGGAAAAATGGTTGAGTTTACTCCTCAGCGTATCAATGTTTTCTATCAGACTCGAGAACCATTTGTTTGTGAATACAAAAACTTTGACAATAGGGAGGAAAATATGATAGAAGTTATTACTTTTCTGACAGATGGCCGAGGGGAATGGAAAGTAAGTCAAAAAGAGTTGATTAACTTCCCCGTTTCCACATTGAATGTTGCATCAAAAGTTTGGTACTATTTCATCTCTGCGAGACTATTACCATCTTATCACCACAGCGAAGTTACAAGGGATAGAGCGATTCTGAACTACTGTATTTAGAAGATGAAAAAGATTGATATTGGAGCTAATATCTACAAGAACATTTAGACTATTGCTAGAGGCAAAATCACTAGTGTTTTAGGGCATCTTGCTTTAGTTCATGCCCTGTGTGTTCAGTCTGGAGTGGAGTTTAACAGTTCTGAAGAAGTGGTTATACCGTTGAGACCAACTACAAAGACTATTATTCATACTTACGAGTCTCATGTGGAAGCCCGAGTTGAGCGTAGGAGTACTGATATTCCTACTACGAGTTATGATCTTCCATCTACATCTGAGCCGCCTACCTTATCTGATATTATAGAGCAGCTGAGATTACAGAGTGCTAGTGTGGACTGACTGCATGGTAGGATGGATGTGTTTGAGGTGAGGAGTGATGTGAATAAAGATTATCTGCAGAGGAGAGTTGAGTTTGATATTATCTATTATGATGCTTAGGTCAGATTTATGAGGGGGGAGTCTGATGTGATATTTCCTACTTGCCCCAGTTATACACCATATAGACCTGACCCTGCTGATGATCCTGGTGATGGAGAATGGTAGATTGTTTGTTTCTATTTCTATTCTTCTAGTTATGTTGTGTTGTACTGTTATGATGTAGTAGTTATTTATTTGTCATGTGATGTGTAACCCTATTGTTGCACTGCTGAGATGTAGTAGTTATTTGTTTTTCATGTGATGTGTAACCCTGTTGGTGTACTGTTATGTTGTACTGAAACATTGAAACTGTTAGTTGGACTGTGTAGTACTGTGATAGTTTGTTTCATATTGTAGTGTTTTGTTGGATGTTTAGATGTTTAAAGTTAATTTTTCTTTGCCCATGCAAATATTTAAAATTGTTATATCACTGCTACTTATTATTTCATGCCTGTTAGTTGTAAATTTTGACTAATATTAAATAGCTATTGAAGATTTCAAGATCCCAGCACAGAAAGGTTAGTCTTCTTCTACTCTCTACTATTTCAAATTTACTGAAAAATTTAAGTTTTGGGGGGGGTAGAGAAATATTAACTTTTATTTGTTCTTAATTATTATATTTTCAAAAATTATTAGCATAACTTCTGGCAGTTGAACCTCACTATAAGTAACTAAAACTTTTTATTTCAGTTGAATATTATGGAAGGATAGGATGAAAATGTTTAGTAATAAAGGTTAATTTTATAGAAGTAAGATATTTGGTATAAAAGGATTTGATTATAGTTAACTATTTAAAGTAAAGAAAATTGTATTTTTGAAATGTTAAGGGACTTAAAGTATTGTGTGTTAAGAAGAGATTGTGACTTTATAATGAATAATAAAGCTTGTACTTAACTATAAAGTAAGGAAGTGTCTCAAGTTTGAACTTTATAAAGAGGAGAGTGAAGTTCAAAATCATTAAAGGCTATCCAGATATAGTAATCCTAATTAAACAAAAAAAGTGAAAAGAAAAGAAAAGAAGGACTGAAAAACAATCCCAAAAAGAAAAAGAGAAAGAAGAAAAAGAAAAGAAAAAGAAAGAAAAATATTTACGAGGAGAAGCTTGAGGAGATGCATAATAAAAAAGTGGCTTCACTTGAGTCACCCTAAAAGGAGAACTTGATTTCATTTCTAAATTTATGTTTAAAGTATTGGCCTACATTCTAATAAAGTTTGCATGAACTCCTTTTTCACATAGTGTTTCGAGGCACTCTTAATGTGACAAATTATGGTTCATCTTGAAATAAATAGATGGCTAGAACCTATAGACTTGATTGTTGAATATTCTTATACCTATAATGTTGACATGAGTTACTAAATTTCTTTCTAAAATCTAACCAATATATTCTTTTGAATGAAAAATTTTAGTGTCCTACATTTGAAAAGTACATTGCCTAGAGTTATAATTTTATGTAGTAAAAGGATTACTTAGGGACAACTAAAAGTTAATGATTGGGGGATCTTGATGCACCAAAAATATATACGGTTTTTGCTATATAAATTTACCCATTTTTGGTGATATTACACTTTAAAGAAAGGTATTTTTCATGATTTATTACAGGTATAATGATTTTAGGTGATTGAAGCGAAAAGAAGCGAGAAGGAATGAATTCGGAGTAAAAAGGAGAAAAAAGGAGCAAAAAGGAGAAAAACATGTTCTGGAGCCACGGCGACTGAATGGGCGCTGCCGGCGCCATTTTCTAGAGACTTCAGCATTTATTGGCACAATAGAGCGCCGGCGGCGCAGGGCGCTGGCCGCCCCTAAAGTCGGTGGAATTCAAAATTGAAGAATTTTAGCGACTTTTTGAAGGGATGCCTATGGAAACTCTTAGGATTTCGTCCCTAACTTATAAGTAACTATTTTTGGACGAAAATGGGGGGCTCTTTTAATTTCTATTGCTCTCTCTTGGTGGTTTTAAAGTATGTTAAGTGTTAGGGTTTAGGAGAAGAGTGTGTAGAAGTGAGTATTTGAGAGGAATTCTTCTCTAAGGAGTGAAGAAGAAGAAGTAAAGTGAGAGATTGCTTCTTCCTTTCCATTCTAAAGAGGTAATTAAGTGTTGTAAAGAAGAGAGAAAAGGATTCAAAGGAACTTCAAAGGAATTGAATTGGAGAAGAGAAAGAGATAAGTTATATTTTATTTTGTGGTTTGTATGACTTTTCTTTTATATATAAAATCCATGTTTTATTGTATCTTCTTCAAGAATTCTGAGTAGTCTCCTTTGTCTTTCTTCTTGCATGGAGATGTGATGATGGATTGATGTAGATTTGATGTGCTTTTAATGTATTCAAGAAATTGTGATGGTTTTTCATTTCGAACTTAATTTACTTTTCGATTTGGCCAATTGAATTGTTAAAATATATTGTTGAAAATTAATTCTGAAAGGATTTAATGTCCTACAACAATAATGAAGAATCCATTCAATTTTCATGGATGAATTGTGTAGTTCATGGGACTTGAGTGCAAATAAATAGGAAAATGTGTTTTGATGGACTTCAATGTGGAGATTTCAGGATGTCGACATATTTTTAGATCATGTCTTTTGAAAAGGAGTTGCCTACAGAAGTTGTCGGCGAATTTTTAGATTTTAAATTTAATTTAAATATATATATATATTTTGGAAAGTAGCATTTAATTTTGAAAATAATTTTAAGTTTGAAAATTTTAAGATATGAAATTAAACCGATCTCACATCCCAAATAGTTTATATAAACGAGCACCACATCACAAACCGTGTATCTATCCCGAAGAATAGACACATTGCTTGATGATGGGGCTCGGCTAAAAAAACTAGGATTGTGACATTTGTTTGGTCTGCGAACCAATTTTATAAGCCGACAAGTTCCCCTGCTTAATATAAAGGAATTAAGCAGGGTTTATATTACCTGGGTTTTTAAAGTTCCCTATAAGGGCAAGCCCCTATAGTTAATTACATCCTAAATGACGGGAATCATTTAAGAAAACTCTTGATAATGATCAGTAGTTTTGCTCTCAAGAATTTCAAAGTTTAAGGTTTTCAAGGGATTGGATTTAAGGAAATTTCAATAGGGATTGGATCAAATTTGGAACAGTTAATTTCAGGAGTCCAAAGGAAGAGAAGTAGGAGAAGTTGAGGTTCCAAGAAGAATCTTGGTAACTTCCAAACTATCATATTGTTTAGCTTTAATTTGGGAATTTATTTAATGTTTCAATCTTGCCAATTTTAATTAATTAGGACTTATATTTATATGATATAATCATACGAATAGCCATGAAGATGTGAGGGTTTATGTCGTACCAAACGACTACCTCGGAATCCTAGGACCGAGTAGGGCTTAATTTACATGACATGATCATGCAAATGCCTAACGAAGAGTTGAGGATTTATGTTGCACTAGGAAAACTACCTCGAAATCCTATGGCTTGGTTATTTAATTCTAAGGTTTAGCTGATGTAGACCCGAGTTTTGCTGATGACGATGGTCGTGCTGCCCACTGTGCTCCAAGCTCCTTGTTATTGTAGAGGTTTAGTTTTAGAAGGTGAAAATCAGGAGATGAGAGAAGTTTCTTGGTTTAGAGAAATCTTAAAGTCCAAATATTTTTAATATTTTAATTAAAACAAATCTTAAAGTTGTTTAAACAGATCTGATTAAGATCCCACAGTTTCGTCATCCCCGCACCGTTATTTTCATCGAATTCACTTAGTCCAGATGAATTTGCTAAACTCAACCGAATGAGTTCCACACTTTCATTTAGACTGTGGAAATCTTGTTAGCAACACGTGGGTTATATCATCCGAGGTATTCCCGATCATTCAACGAGACGTTTTAATTTAGTTGCAATTGTAGTTTTGTTGTTCTGTTTGTGATTAAATTGATGGCGATGAAAATATATATTGTGGATCGCATGTCGTCACCATCAATTCCTGTATCATGTCAATGTCAAGGAGTCGCCATCTAATATTAGCCTAGTTTTATTCGTATAAATCCTATGAAGGATTTAGAGAATTTTTAGGACTAATAGTAGAAAAAGATGTTTATGATAATTCTTATATGACGATATTCTAGAATAACGTATTCTAGAATTTTCATATTAAGAAAATCATGGTAAACCAGAGATTTATATTTTGTGTTCTTTTAGATCTCCTATAGAGGTAAGCCTCTATAGTTAATTACATCTTAAACAATTCTCAATTGTTTAAGAAAACTTCTGATTAATGTTAATCATTTGTTTTCTAAAAAATTTATTTTAAGGAGACATGTACCCACTATCACTCCCAAATGTCGTTATATCATGTTATTGAATACTTTAGGTATTATGTATAACCTAAAGGTTTTAGTTTTGTTGTCATGTCACTGTTGTGTTGAAAAGTTTTAAGTTATATGTCTAACCTAAAAGTTTTGTTTTATTGTCAATGTCGTTCTTTTGTTGAAACGTTTCAGGTTATATGTCTAACCTAAAAGTTTTATTTTGTTGTCAATGTCATTGTTTTGTTGAAAAGTTTCAGGTTATATGTCTAACCTAAAAGTTTTGTTTTGTTTTGTTGCTAATATTCTGTCGTCGACGTCCTGCAAAACAGAGTTAGCAAACCCTATAACATGCAAAGAAAATCTAAACGGAATTTCTTGTCTTCATCCTGCAAAGAAAATATTGTCAGAAATAATGTCACAGAATATTTTTTAATGTCAAGTTATTTTGAAATGTCCACTTCATGCTAATAATGTTGTTTTATTTTTGAAATATCAAATTTTCATTGATTATGTCAACATCAGATTTATGTCGGTTATGTCAATTTCAATTTTAGAATGTCGAATTATGTCAGTCTTGATCTAAAATGTTGAATTGATCTTGAGTTTGAACTTTAATTTCGGGTTCATGTCTATTCTCGAATTCATGTCTATCGAAAGATTTAAAGTTAAATTCAATATTGATCGAACTAACTTGGGTTCATGTCTCGGTTGAACCTAAGTTAAATTCAATGTTGATTGAATTTAATTAACTCGAGTTCAAGTCTCGTTCGAACTTAAGTTAATAGGTTTAAAGTTAAATTCAATATTAATCGAATTAACTTGGATTCATGTCTCGATTGAATCTAAGTTAAATTCAATGTTGATTGAATTTGATTAACTTAAGTTCATGTCTCGTTTGAACCTAAGTTAAAAGGTTTAATGTTAAATTCAATATCGATCGAATTACCTTGGTTCGTGTCCTGTCGAACCTAAGTTAAATTCAATGTTGATTAATTTCGATTAACTCGAGTTCATGTCTCGTTCGAACCTAAGTTAATATGTTTGGTTTAGGATGGAGTTAATTAAATTTTAAACCTTGTTTAAATAGGATTTAAAGGTTAATCAAGCCTAATAAATTAGACTTAATTAGAATTATAGACCATTCAAATCCATTTTAGGTAAGGTTTAAGTCTTAATCAAGTCTATTTTGTTTGACCTAGATTTAAGATTGTCTTAAGTTCATTAGGGTTGAACTCAAGTTCAGCTTGATTTAAGTCTAATGTAGATTAGACTTAACTTTGGTTTGGGTTGAATTTAGGTTCAATGTGGATTGGACCTAAGATTTAGATTAACTTAAGTTTAAGTTGATCGAATTCAAGTCGGATTATGTTTAAGTTTAGGTTAGGTTCATCGTGGGTTGAACCTAAGGTTTAAGTTTACTTGAGTTCAAGTCGGGTTGGACTCAAGTTAGGCTATGTTTAAGTTTAAGTTAGGTTCAATGTGGATTGGACCTAAGATTTGGGTTAACTCGAGTTCAAGCTAGATCGGACTCAAGTTAGGTTATAGTTTGAGTTAGGTTCAATGTGATCGAACCTAAAGTTTAGGTTTACTCGAGTTCAAGCTGGATCGACTCAAGTTAGGTTATGTTCGAGTTAGGTTCAATGTGGATCGAACCTAAAGCTTAGGTTTACTTCGAGTTCAAGTCGGATCGGACTCAAGTTAGGTTATGTTCGAAGTTTAGGTTAGGTTCACTGTGGATCGAACCTAAAGTTTAGGTTTACTCGAGTTCAAGTCGGATTGACTCAAGTTATGTTATGTTTGAGTTTAGGTTAGGTTCAATGTGGATCGAACCTAAAGTTTAGGCTTACTTCGAGTTCAAGCTCGGATCGGACTCAAGTTAGGTTATGTTTGAGTTTAGGTTAGGTTCAATGTCGATCGAACCTAAAGTTTAGGTTTACTTGAGTTCAAGTCGGATTGGACTCGCTAGGTTACGTTTGAAGTTTAGGTTAGTTCAATGTCGATCGAACCTAAAGTTTAGGTTTACTTGAGCTTAAGTTGATTGCATCAAGTTAGATTATGTTTGAGTTAGTTCAATGTGGATTGAACCTAAAGTTTAGTTTACTTGAGTTCAAGTTGGATTGACTCTGCTAGGTTATTTTTGCTAAGTTTGGTTTAACTTGAGCCTAATATGGGTTAGATTTAAGTTTGGTTTGATTTCGACTTAGGTTCATGCGTCTGAACCTAAGTTTGATTTCGACTTAAGTCTAATATAGGTTAGACTTAAGTTAGGTTTAGGTTTCATTTAGGTTCAATGTGGGTTGAGCTCTAAGTTTGGTTTGACTTAAATCTAATGTAGGTTAGACCTAAGTTAGGTTTAGGCTCGATTTAGGTTCATGTCGTCGAACCTAAGTTTGGCTTCGACTTAAGTCTAATGTGGGTTAAGCTTAAGTTAGGTTTAGGTTTGATTTAGGTTCATGTCAGTTGAACCTAAGTTTGGTTTGACTTAAATCTAATATAGGTTAGACTTTAAGTTAGGTTTAGTGCTTGATTTAGGTTCATGTCAGGTTGAACCTAAGTTTGTTTGACTTAAGTCTAATGTGGTTAGACTTAAGTTAGGTTTAAGTTCGATTTAGGTTCAATGTAGGTTGAACCTAAGTTTGGTTCGACTTTAGTTCAGTGTAGATCGGACTTTAAGCTTCGACTTAGATCTAACTAGTTTGGTTTGACTTAATTCTAAATGGGTTAGATTTAAGTCAGTTCGATTTTTATTAAACCTTAGTTAATTAAGGCTTAATGGTTTAATCGGATCTAATGGTTAGATGTAATTAGGGTTTGAGTTTGATTAAACCTTAGTTAGTTAAGGTTCAATGACTTAATTAGGTCTAATGGGTTAGACCTAGTTAGGGTTTAAGTTTAATTAAACCTTAGCTAGTTAAGGTTTAATGGTTTAATTAGGTCTAATGGTTAGACCAAATTAGGGTTTGAGTTTGATTAAACCTTAGTTAGTTAAGGTTGAATGACTTAATTAGGTCTAAGGGGTTAGACCTAGTTAGGGTTTAAGTTTGATTAAACCTTAGTTAGATAAGGTTTAATGGTTTAATTAGGTTTAAGGGTTAGACCTAATTAGGTTTTAAGTTTGATTGAACCGTAGTTGGTTAAGGTTTAATGGTTTAATTAGGTCTAAGGGTTAGATCTAATTAGGGTTTAAGTTTGATTACACCTTAGTTAGTTAAGGCTTAATGGTTTAATTAGGTCTAAGGTTGACCTCACTGTGGTTTAAGCTCGATTAAACCTTAGTTAGCTAAGGCTTAATGGTTTAATTAGGTCTAAGGTTAGACCTAATTAGGGTTTAGGTTTGATTAAACCTTAGTTAGTTAAGGCTTAATGGTTTAATTAGGTCTAAGGGTTAGACCTAATTAGGTTTTAGGTTTGATTAAACTTTAGTTAATTAAGGCTTAATGGTTTAATTAGTTCTAAGGGTTAGATCTAATTAGGGTTTAGGTTTGATTAAACCTTAGTTAGTTAAGGTTTAATGGTTTAATTAGATCTAATGGGTTAGATCTAATTATGGTTTAAGTTCGATTAAACCTTAGTTAGTTAAGGCTTAATGGTTTAATTAGCCCAAGTGGTTAGACCTAATTAGAGTTTAAGTTCGATTACACCTTAGTTAGTTAAGGCTTAATGTTTTAATTAGGTCTAAGGGTTAGACCTAATTAGGGTTTAGGTTTGATTAAACCTTAATTGGTTAAGGCTTAATGGTTTAATTAGGTCTAAGGGTTAGACCTAATTAGGGTTTAGGCTTGATTAAACCTTAGTTAGTTAAGGCTTAATGGTTTAATTAGGTCTAAGGGTTAGACCTAATTAGGGTTTAGGTTTGATTAAACCTTATGTTTAAGGAGGTTTATTAAGTTTAGTATATCTTTAAACCTAATTAAGGGAATTTAGTTTTGATTAATTAAGTTTAATATGTCTTTAAACCTAATTAAAGGGTGTTTGGTTTTGTGTTAATTAAGTTTAATATGTCCTTAAACTTAATTCAAAAGAGTTTAATTTTTATTAAACCTAATTTAGGTAAGGTCTAATAGGTTAATTAAGTTTAATGTGTCCTTAAACATAATTAAAAAAAAATTGATTTTTATTAAACCTAATTTAGGTAAGGTTTAATGGGTTAATTAAGTTTAGTGTGTCCTTAAACTTAATTAAAGAAGTTTAACTTTTATTAAACCTAAATTTAGGTAAGGTTTAATGGGTTTAATTAAGTTTATTATGTCTTTAAACTTAATTAAAGAAGTTTAATTTTTATTAAACCTAATTTAGGTAAGGTTTAATGGGTTAATTAACTTTACTGTGGCCTTAAACTTAATTGAAAAAGTTTAATTTTTATTAAAACTAATTTAGGTAAGGTTTAATGGGTTAATTAAGCTTAGTGTGTCCTTAAACTTAAATAAAGAAGTTTAATTTTTATTAAACCTAAATTTAGGTAAGGTTTAATGGGTTTAATTAAGCTTATTATGTCTTTAAACTTAATTAAAGAAGTTTAATTTTTATTAAACCTAACTTAGGTAAGGTTTAATGGGTTAATTAAGTTTAGTGTGTCCTTAAACTTAATTAAAGAAGTTTAACTTTTATTAAACCTAATTTAGGTAAGGTTTAATGGGTTAATTAAGTTTAGTGTGTCTTTAAACTTAATTAAAGAAGTTTAATTTTTATTAAACCTAATTTAGGTAAGGTTTAATGGGTTAATTAAGTTTAGTGTGTCCTTAAACTTAATTAAAGAAGTTTAATTTTTATTAAACCAAATTTAGGTAAGGTTTAATGGGTTAATTAAGTTTAGTGTGTCCTTAAACTTAATTAAAGAAGTTTAATTTTTATTAAACCTAATTTAGGTAAGGTTTAATGGGTTTAAATGTCATTTTAAGCCCTAATTGAATCTAATCTTGTCATTTTAGACTCAAGTGAGGTTTATTATTAGCCTATCATAGGCTAGAATCATTTTCAAACTTAGATTGTTGATGAAAATAGTTCAATTTTATAAAGGGTCATTTTAGGATCAAAATTATTTAATTAATAAATGATTTTAACCCTAAATTTCCAAATATCATTCAAGATTGTTTCTATGACTTAGAAATATTTTTCCTAGGGACATTGTCTGTTGCCCTATCATTCCTAGTCATTTGTATTTTCATTTTCTTATTTTTCAATTTTTACAATTATTATTTGAAATAATTACAAAGAAACTTGAAATTCAAGAAACGTATCCTAGGCATGTTTTCTGTCCTTAGAAAAATTATGGGAGGTCCCTAAGAACATAAAGATAAATGCCTCAAAGTTTCATAATTTTTTGATTTGTAAAAAATTTTTAATAATTAAAATACTCCAGAGAGTATTTAATTAATTAAAAATTAAATACTGAGAATAAAATTATGATTTTAGTCTCATAACTTTCTCCTCTTCAGGAGCTTTCCAGAGGTATTTTTATTTTATTTTTATGACCTCTGGTTAAAAAGATATGAATTTTTGAAGTTTGAAGGGTTAAAATGAATTTCTCTTTTTTTTTTAATTCTGCGCCGCCAAAACGCTCTGCTGTCGACGCGTGTCCTCGGACGCGTTGAACGGGCGGGAAGATCCCGTGCAACTGGTCGGACAGCGGACACCGCGCGCGCAGATTAGCGCCGTCCATCCGAAAAGGCGCGGGATCAGACGGCTGAGAAAATTCGGGATTTATTTCAAAAATTCTGAAACCCTTAAACTTCAAATGTTAATATCTCACTCATTTCTTGACGAAATTGAGTGATTTTTTTTTTAAATGCTCATCTGGATGAGAGGTATCTATCCATACGGTGATGATACACTTTTGAACCAGTATGGCACATGATTTATTAAAAATAGAATTTATATTGCAAAGATAAATTACATACCTTGTCCACAAGCAAATCAAGCTAGATTAGACTTTATGGTTTCCTTCTAGGACCCCAATAGAAGATAATTGATGCAGCAATTTGTTCCAAAAGTAGGGCTTAGAGAGGATTTTGGGAAAAGTGCCTAATTTGGGTTGTTTTTGAAAATTGGTCAAATTGGCCCAAATGGGCTGAAACTATGGCTTGGGATTGATCCTAAAAGATTATGGAAGCTCTTAGGAAGAAGTTCTGTGTTGGGAGAAAGAGGGTTTGAGCAGCCTATGGACCTCCCTAAATATTTTTCTCCTTCTTTCTAGTTTCGGCCATGGGACCTATTTACAGCAAGGGGATGGTGTTGGCTTGGCTTAGGCTGTTCTAGGGGATTACTTATCTCTTCTATCAGTCTATTAGGTGATCAATTGGCTGAAGATAGACTTGGATGTTTCTCCCTAAGTTTGCCATGATGAGTTTCATCTCTTTGTCTCTTGTCCATTGGCTATTGTGGGAGGTGAATGGTGAGCTGCCTATACCTCTCTTAAGAAGCTTACACCTCACTTCTTAGGCTTGGCAAATGGTGACACATATGCCTAGCCTTCATCATTACTTTTAACCATGGTGAGGGGGGGTTTCATGTGTGGTTTTCCTTCCATTGGGTGGCTTGGGAGGTGGAGAAGATGGCCTTGTGTTGGCCGGCCACCTTGAGGAAAGATGGTGCTTAGGGTGAAGGAGGTGGTGACACCTCACCCTATGCATAACCATGGATGTTAAGCCATGGGTAATGGGCCTTAAGATGGGCTTAATTAAGTGTTAAATAACACTTTAAGATGGTTTAGCCTAATTAATTATGAAGAGGCTAAAAAGTTATTTCATTTCTTCTTTAATTCCCATTTTAATTAATTATTTTATTAACTAAAATTGGTGGAAATTATTTTATTAATAAATTTATTAATTGAAAATAATTTCAAATTAATTAATTGATTGTTTTTATCATTTTTGTTATTTTATGATTTTAATTTAATTTTCATTTTAATTAATTATGTCATTTAATTAAAATTTTGAAAATTAAATCATTAATCATTTTAATTAATCAAAATAACTTTGAAATTAATTATTTGATTAATTTTGTTATTTTTATTTCATTTTTATCTATTTTAATCAAAATAGATAGATGTTGATCAATTTTGACTTGGGTTGACCCAAGTCAGCCCAAATTGATCAAATTGATTTTAAGATGTCTAATTCTTGTGATTTTGTCATTGTGGTGTTTTAAATGTCTTAGTGGGTGAAAAGGTTGATTTATGGGTCAACAGGACTGGTCATTGGGTCTGGTCTGACCAATTTGACCAAAGTTGACTTTTTAGTTCAAAAGGTTGACCTATGGGGTCAACAGTGTAGGTCATTAGGTCTGGTTTGACCAATTTGACTAAAGTTGACTTTTTAGGTCAAAAGGTTGACTTATGGGGTCAACAGTGTAGGTCATTAGGTCTGGTTTGACCAATTTGACCAAAGTTGACTTTTTAGGTCAAAAGGTTGACCTATGGGGTCAACAGTGTAGGTCATTAAATCTGGTTTGACCAATTTGACCAAAGTTGACTTTTTAGGTCAAAAGGTTGACTTATGGGGTCAACAGGGTAGGTCATTAGGTCTGGTTCGACCAATTTGACCAAAGTTGACTTTTTAGGTCAAAAGGTTGACCTATGGGGTCAACAGGGTAGGTCATTAGGTCTGGTTTCACCAATTTGACCAAAGTTGACTTTTTAGGTCAAAAGGTTGACCTATGGGGTCAACAAGGTAGGTCATTAGGTCTGGTTTGATCAGTTTGACCAAAGTTGACTTTTTAGGTCAAAAGGGTGACCTATGGGGTCAACAGGATAGGTCATTAGGTCTGGTTTGATCAGTTTGACCAAAGTTGACTTTTTAGGTCAAAAGGTTGACCTATGGGGTCAAAAGGTTGACCTATGGCCATTAGGTCTGGTTTGACCAATTTGACCAAAGTTGACTTTTTAGGTTATAGGGTTGACCTATGGGGTCAACAGTGTAGGTCACTAGGTCAGGTTTGACCAATTTGACCAAAGTTGACTTTTTAGGTCATAGGGTTGACCTATGGGGTCAACAGTGTAGGTCACTAGGTCTGGTTTGACCAATTTGACCAAAGTTGACTTTTTAGGACATAAGGTATTGACCTATTGTAAAATGAGGTCAACAAAAGAGCCCCCAATATGTGTAGAATACTATATAAGTATTCTGCACATATTGGCGTTGACCGAAGTGGTCTAAGAGATGTCTCATAATAGTCAGGGAAAGAGGGGATGTCATATCGCTCCCAGAGGATGTCAGATGTCTTTTATGTCGGTTCTAAGAAGAGATTTTCTTCTTGTATTTGAAAAGAGATTTACTGGAAGGAAAAATGGATGTCATATTTCATTTTTCAAAATGTCGATGTCGATATTTTGCTAAAGGAATGCCGTGATTTCTGTGTCAGGAAAGGATGTATATCCTATAACAGGAGGGAGAAAATGGATGTCATTTTCTATTTCTCAAAATGTCAATGTTGATTTTTTTGGTTAAAGGAAAGTCATGACTTTCGTGTCAGGAAGGGACTTATATCCAATAACTGGAGAGAGAAAATAGATGTCATTTTCTATTTTCCAGAATATTAGTGTTAAGATTTGGTTAAAGGGGAGTCGTGATTTCCGTATCAGGAAAATACTTATATCCAATAATCTGAGAGAAAATAGATGTCATTTTCTATTTTCCTCAAAATGTCAATGTCAATATTTGGTTAGAGGAAAGCCGTGATTTCCGTATCAGGAAAGGACTTATATCCAATAACCGAAGAGAGAAAATAGATGTCATTTTCTATTTTCCTCAAAATGTCAATGTCAATATTTGGTTAGAGGAAAGTCGTGATTTCCGTATCAGGAAAGGACTTATATCCAATAACCGAAGAGAGAAAATAGATGTCATTTTCTATTTTCCTCAAAATGTCAATGTCAATATTTGGTTAGAGGAAAGCCGTGATTTCCGTACCAGGAAAGGACTTACATCCAATAACTGAAGAGAGAAAATATATGTCATTTTCTATTTTCCTCAAAATGTCAATGTCAATATTTGGTTAGAGGAAAGCCGTGATTTCCGTACCAGGAAAGGACTTATATCCAATAACCGAAGAGAGAAAATAGTTGTCATTTTATATTTTCCTCAAAATGTCAATGTCAATATTTGGTTAGAGGAAAGCCGTGATTTCCGTACCAGGAAAGGACTTATATCCAATAACCGAAGAGAGAAAATAGATTTCATTTTCTATTTTCCTCAAAATGTCATTGTTAAGATTGGGTTAGAGGAAAGCCGTGATTTCCGTACCAGGAAAGGACTTATATCCAATAACCGAAGAGAGAAAATATATGTCATTTTCTATTTTCCTCAAAATGTCATTGTTAAGATTTGGTTAGAGGAAAGCCGTGATTTCCGTACCAGGAAAGGACTTATATCCAATAACCGAAGAGAGAAAATAGATGTCATTTTCTATTTCCCTCAAAATGTCAATGTCAAGATTTGGTTAGAGGAAAGTCGTGATTCCCATATCAGGAAAGGACTTATATCCAATAACCGAAGAGAGAAAATAGATGTCATTTTCTATTTTCCTCAAAGTGTCGATGTCAAGATTTGGTTAAAGGAAAGCCGTGATTTCCACATCAGGAAAAGACTTATATCCAATAACCGAAGAGAGAAAATAGATGTCATTTTCTATTTTCCTCAAAATGTCAATGTCAAGATTTGGTTAGAGGAAAGTCGTGATTTCCACATCAGGAAAGGACTTATATCCAATAACCGAAGAGAGAAAATAGATGTCATTTTCTATTTTCCTCAAAATGTCAATGTCAAAATTTGGTTAGAGGAAAGCCGTGATTTCCACATCAGGAAAGGACTTATATCCAATAACCGAAGAGAGTGGCGAACTCACTAATATTTTTGGTGGGAATATCCGTTGGGGTTTTTTATCTGTACGGGTCGAAAGATATTAATCATCACAAGTTGTTTGTCATTTTTAATTCAAAATCCTTATTTTAGCATTTTTGGAACTGTCGATATATTGTAGACAATTGAGGAAAGAGAATAAATGCATATTCAATTTTCTCTAAAAAAGTTTCAATGTCAAAACGTCGATTTTGGAATAGGAATGCGTTTGAGACTTATATCATATCCAAAGAAAGGTTGTTAAAGGATATCCAATGTCTGATGGTCTTACATCCAATAGCGAGAAGGAGAGTAGATGTCATCTTCCATATAAGGAGGTCTTACACTATCTCTTAGAAACGTCAGTGTGTATATGTCGGTTTTGGAATAGGAATGCATATAAGACTTATATCATATCTAAAGAAAGGTTGCTAAAGGAAAGCCGATATCCGTTGGTCTTACATCCAATAGCGAGAAGAGTACATGACATCTTCCATTTAAGGAGGTCTTACACTATCTCTTAGAAATGTCAATGTCAAAATGTCAAATTTGGAATAAGAATGCGTATGAGACTTATATCCTATCCAAAGAAAGGTTGCTAAAGGAAAGCCAATTTCATGATGGTCTTACATCCAAAAGTGATAAAGAGAATAGATGTCATCTTCCATTTAAGGAGGTCTTACACCATCTCTTAGAAATGTCAATGTCAAAATGTCAATTTTGGAATAGGAATGCGTATGAGACTTATATCCTATCCAAAGAAAGATTGCTAAAGGAAAGCCAATGTCATGATGGTCTTACATCCAATAGAGAAAGAGAATAGATGTCGTCTTCCATTTAAGGAGGTCTTACACTATCTCTTAGAAATGTCAATGTCAAAATGTCAATTTTGGAATAGGAATGCGTATGAGACTTATATCATATCCAAAGAAATGTTTCTAAATGAAATCCAATGTCATGATGGTCTTACATCCAATAGCGAGAAAGAGAGTAGATGTCGTCTTCCATTTAAGGAGGTCTTACACTATCTCTTAGAAATGTAAATGTCGATTTGTCAGTTTTGGTTGTTTGTTTCCCAGTTTTCAAATCAAGTCATTCATTTTTGTCTATATCGCATCTTTTTTCAAATACTACCCATTGATTGGGTGCATTATGTCTTCTTAGTAGCCTGTCAACTGACAGGTATTTCCCAAATGTGTCTTCTTAACAAGCATATGGGCCCTCCCATGAGGATATGTGTTTGAAGTACTAAATCCAAATCCCTGATCTGAGTGTCCTAGGGTGAACCAATTTATCATGGGTCTGTACAATGCTTGCTAGTCTTCCAATCTTCCAAGTTCTTCGAGTTGTAATTTCATTTTTTTTTCTGCTGATGTCATCTATAGGTAAGATCATTGCACTTCAAGTGGAAGCACAACTTAGGGCCCGTTCTTTAGAGTAAATGATGTCGTTCATGTAGGTTCATAAAGCTTCCATTAATCACCAATTCTATAAAGATCATTCAGATTGTCCTTCAAAAATCACTTTAACATTTCCAAATCGGGATTGGGGTTGGATCTTTGGAAAATTATGACTTCAGAGTATAATTTCCATTAATCTCCAATAACAAAGTCATTTACCTTAGTTCTTTCTTTCTGGGTCTAAGGAATATTTTGAAAATGTGATCAAAATATCTTTTATCTTCTAAAGATATGTCTGAACCAATTAATAGTCAACCAAAAGACGAGATCACTTAATTCTTTCCTGAATATAATATCGGAAGAATTTTTTTAAGACATTTTTCAAGATTTATCAATTAGGGGAGAATTTGAACACCAATTTTTGATTTTATGCTCACCTCAAGCTTCTTCTCAGGGAATTATTATATCTGGTGGAGCATGTTAAAGATTTTGAATGTTTGAATTGAGACACCAATTTTTGATTTTGTGCCCACCTCAAGCTTCTTTTTAGAAACCCTTTTTTTTGTTAGGGCAATCTTTAATGTTTTTGAATGCCTGAACTCAAACACCAATTTTTGATTTGCTACTCACCTCAAGCTTCTTCTCAGAGAATTACTATATCTGGTATAGCATGTTTTAAGGGTTTTGAATGTCCAAACTCCCCTAATTAATAATTCTCAAATATTTCTTAAGATGAACTCTGAGATATTATAACTCATTCAGAAGTCAGGACCCAATCACATGGCAGAAGATTAAGGGACTCGTGATATCTTTAGTCAATTACTTGCATTTTGATCACAATATTTTATTTTTCATTTAGGACCCAGTCTGAAAATTTAAGATAAAGGGCCCAGTTATTAGGGCATTAATTTCATTTTCCCCTTGAAATCATAATTTTCTTGTCAAAATATCAAAATTTTTTTGTCTTGAATTATTCCTTTCTAAGTTGTCTTTTTGTCAATAGATGGATGAGAAGAATATTTCCAAAGATATTAAATCCAAAGAATTCAAATTTCATCCCTCGTCACAGATTAATTTTCATTTCTCCACAGAGGACATGTTAGTTGACTAGTCCTAGAACTAGACTCAACATTCAACACATATCTGATTTTCATTCTGATTGATTTCTTTCTCTTTTTGTCAAGTTGTCCTAATGAGAAAGGGGAATCCTTGATGGAATTCATCCAAAAATGATCGTCTTCTAAAATTTGATTAATGATTTTGATAGTAGACTATTTGGTCGATTGACAAATTAGAACCTTGAGGGTAAGAAAAAGATCAACCAGAGGAGTGGTTCAGAGGTTGTGAAAAGCATAACCATGAAGAATAGGTTCATAATCCATATAACCTAGGGGAGTGGTTTAGAGGCTGTAAAAAACATAACCACAAAGAATAGGTTCAGAGGTCATAAAGGCATAACCTAGGGAAATGGTTCAGAGGCTGTAAAAAGCATAACCATGAAGAATAAGTTCAGAGGCCATAAGGGCATAACCTAAGGGAGTGGTTCAGAGGCTGTAAAAAGCATAACCATGAAGAATAGGTTCAGAGGCCATAAAGGCATAATCTAGGGAAATGGTCCAGAGGCTATAAAAAGCATAACCACCAAGCCAGATAAACTAAACATGTTTGGCTGAGAAAGTATTTGCCTGAACTTATTCAAAACGGCAATATCAGTCTGTCTGAAAACATAATCAATGAACACTCCGTACCTGGGTGGGAAGGGAGGTAACACATGTTGTTTTTGTATGTCTTTTATGTCATTTTGGTCTGTCGATTATGGAAATGTAAGACTCTAGGATTTATTTTTCGTGAACAAATCTTTGAATCAAAGAGGTATTAGTTCTATTTTACTCGAGATTGAGTAAGATATAGAACTAAAGAAAGGATTACTTAGTCTTTCAAAAGACAAATTGTTATAGTCATGAGGACAAATTGATTAACCAAAGATGGGGAGAGAGAATGTCCCCAGCGGAGTCGCCACTCTTTGATGGCGATGAAAATATATATTGTTGATCTCATGTCGTCGCCATCAATTCCTGTATCATGTCAATGTCAAGGAGTCGCCATATAATATTAGCCTAGTTTTATTCATAAAAATCCTATGAAGGATTTAGAGAATTTTTAGGACTAATAATAGAAAAAGATGTTTATGATAATTCTTATATGAGGATATTCTAGAATAACATATTCTAGAATTTTCATATTAAGAAAATCATGGTAAACCAGAGATTTCTATTTTGGGTTCTTTTAGATCTCCTATAGAGGTAAGCCTCTATAGTTAATTACATCTTAAACAATTCTCAATTGTTTAAGAAAACTTCTGATTAATGTTAATCATTTGTTTTCTAAAAAATTTATTTTAAGGAGAGATGTACCCACTATCACTCTCAAATGTCGTTATATCATGTTATTGAATACTTTAGGTATTATGTCTAACCTAAGGGATTTCATTTTGTTGTCATGCCGTTGTTGTGTTGAAAAGTTTCAGGTTATATGTCTAACCTAAAAGTTTTGTTTTGTTGTCAATGTCGTTGTTTTGTTGAAAAGTTTCAGGTTATATGTCTAACCTAAAAGTTTTGTTTTGTTGTCAATGTCGTTGTTTTGTTGAAAAGTTTCAGGTTATATGTCTAACCTAAAAGTTTT
Source organism: Papilionanthe hookeriana x Papilionanthe teres (assembly GCA_022702705.1). Taxonomy (NCBI): domain Eukaryota; kingdom Viridiplantae; phylum Streptophyta; class Magnoliopsida; order Asparagales; family Orchidaceae; genus Papilionanthe; species Papilionanthe hookeriana x Papilionanthe teres. The sequence goes on along the minus strand of CM040424.1, from coordinate 17,917,807 downwards.
GTTTTTTTTTTGTTGCTAATATTCCGTCGTGGACGTCCCGCAAAACAGTAGTTAGCACACCCTATAACATGCAAAGAAAATCTAAACGGAATTTCTTGTCTTCATCCCGCAAAGAAAGTATTGTCGAAATAATGTCACGTGAATATTTTTGAATGTCAAGTTATTTCGAAATGTCAACTTCATGCTAATCATGTTGTTTTATTTTTGAAATATCAAATTTTCATTGATTATGTCAACATCAGATTTATGTCGGTTATGTCAATTTCAATTTTAGAATGTCGATTTATGTCGGTCTTGATCTGAAATGTTGAATTGATCTTAAGTTTGAACTTTAATTTCGGGTTCGTGTCTATTCTTGAATTCATGTCTATCGAAAGATTTAAAGTTAAATTCAATATTGATTGAAATAACTTGGGTTCATGTCTGGTTGAACCTAAGTTAAATTCAATGTTGATTGAATTTAATTAACTCGAGTTCATGTCTGTCTAAACTTAAGTTAATAGGTTTAAAGTCAAATTCAATATTAATTGAATTAACTTGGATTCATGTCTGATTGAATCTAAGCTAAATTCAATGTTGATTAAATTTGATTAACTTGAGTTCATGTCTGTTTGAACCTAAGTTAAAAGGTTTAAAGTTAAATTCAATATTGATTGAATTACCTTGGGTTCGTGTCTGGTTAAACCTAAGTTAAATTCAATGTTGATTGAATTTGATTAACTTGAGTTCATGTCTGTTTAAACCTAAGTTAATAGGTTTGGTTTAGGATGGACTTAATTAAATTTTAAACCTTGTTTAAATAGGATTTAAAGGTTAATCAAGCCTAATAAATTAGACTTAATTAGAATTATAGACCATTCAAATCCATTTTAGGTAAGGTTTAAGTCTTAATCAAGTCTATTTTGTTAGACCTAGATTTAAGATTGTCTTAAGTTCATTAGGGGTTGAACTCAAGTTCAGTTTTATTTAGGTCTAATGTAGATTAGACTTAACTTTGGTTTGGGTTGAATTTAGGTTCAATGTGGATTGGACCTAAGATTTAGATTAACTTCGAGTTCAAGTTGGATCAGACTCAAGTTAGATTATGTTTAAGTTTAGGTTAGGTTCATTGTGGGTTGAACCTAAGGTTTAGGTTTACTTGAGTTCAAGTTGGGTTGGACTCAAGTTAGGCTATGTTTGAGTTTAAGTTAGGTTCAATGTGGATTGGACCTAAGATTTGGGTTAACTTGAGTTCAAGTTGGATTGGACTCAAGTTAGGTTATGTTTGAGTTAGGTTCAATGTGGATTGAACCTAAAGTTTAGGTTTACTTGAGTTCAAGTTGGATTGGACTCAAGTTAGGTTATGTTTGAGTTAGGTTCAATGTGGATTGAACCTAAAGTTTAGGTTTACTTGAGTTCAAGTTGGATTGGACTCAAGTTAGGTTATGTTTGAGCTTAGGTTAGGTTCAATGTGGATTGAACCTAAAGTTTAGGTTTACTTGAGTTCAAGTTGGATTGGACTCAAGTTAGGTTATGTTTGAGTTTAGGTTAGGTTCAATGTGAATTGAACCTAAAGTTTAGGTTTACTTGAGTTCAAGTTGGATTGGACTCAAGTTAGGTTATGTTTGAGTTTAGGTTAGGTTCAATGTGGATTGAACCTAAAGTTTAGGTTTACTTGAGTTCAAGTTGGATTAGACTCAAGTTAGATTATGTTTGAGTTAGGTTCAATGTGGATTGAACCTAAATTTTAGGTTTACTTGAGTTCAAGTTGGTTTGGACTCAAGTTAGGTTATTTTTGGCTAAGTTTGGTTTAACTTGAGTCTAATATGGGTTAGACTTAAGTTTGGTTTGATTTTGACTTAGGTTCATGTCAGGTTGAACTTAAGTTTGATTTGACTTAAGTCTAATATAGGTTAGACTTAAGTTAGGTTTAGGTTTCATTTAGGTTCAATGTGGGTTGAGCCTAAGTTTGGTTTGACTTAAATCTAATGTAGGTTAGACTTAAGTTTGGTTTAGGTTTGATTTAGGTTCATGTCAGGTTGAACCTAAGTTTGGCTTGACTTAAGTCTAATGTGGGTTAAGCTTAAGTTAGGTTTAGGTTTGATTTAGGTTCATGTCAGGTTGAACCTAAGTTTGGTTTGACTTAAATCTAATATAGGTTAGGCTTAAGTTAGGTTTAAGTTTGATTTAGGTTCATGTCAGGTTGAACCTAAGTTTGGTTTGACTTAAGTCTAATGTGGGTTAGACTTAAGTTAGGTTTAAGCTTGATTTAGGTTCAATGTGGGTTGAAACTAAGTTTGGTTTGACTTAAGTTCAGTGTAGATTGGACTTAAGTTTGACTTAGATCTAACTAAGTTTGGTTTGACTTAAGTCTAAATGGGTTAGACTTAAGTGAGGTTTGATTTTTATTAAACCATGGTTAATTAAGGCTTAATGGTTTAATTGGATCTAATGGTTAGATCTAATTAGGGTTTAAGTTTGATTAAACCTTAGTAAGTTAAGGTTCAATGACTTAATTAGGTCTAATGGGTTAGACCTAGTTAGGGTTTAAGTTTGATTAAACCTTAGTTAGTTAAGGTTTAATGGTTTAATTATGTCTAAGGGTTAGACCTAATTAGGGTTTGAGCTTGATTAAACCTTAGTTAGTTAAGGTTCAATGACTTAATTAGGTCTAATGGGTTAGACCTAGTTAGGGTTTAAGTTTGATTAAACCTTAGTTAGTTAAGGTTTAATGGTTTAATTAGGTCTAAGGGTTAGACCTAATTAGGGTTTAAGTTTGATTAAACCTTAGTTAGTTAAGGTTTACTGGTTTAATTAGTTCTAAGGGTTAGACCTAATTAGGGTTTAAGTTTGATTAAACCTTAGTTAGTTAAGGCTTAATGGTTTAATTAGTTCTAAGGGTTAGACCTAATTAGGGTTTACGTTTGATTAAACCTTAGTTAGTTAAGGCTTAATGGTTTAATTAGGTCTAAGGGTTAGACCTAATTAGGGTTTAGGTTTGATTAAACCTTAGTTAGTTAAGGCTTAATGGTTTAATTAGGTCAAAGGGTTAGATCTAATTAGGGTTTAGGTTTGATTAAACCTTAGTTAGTTAAGGTTTAATGGTTTAATTAGATCTAATGGGTTAGATCTAATTAGGGTTTAAGTTTGATTAAACCTTAGTTAGTTAAGGCTTAATGGTTTAATTAGGTCTAAGGGTTAGACCTAATTAGGGTTTTAGTTTAATTAAACCTTAGTTAGTTAAGGCTTAATGGTTTAATTAGGTCTAAGGGTTAGACCTAATTAGGGTTTAGGTTTGATTAAACCATAGTTAGTTAAGGCTTAATGGTTTAATTAGGTTGTTGACCTCATTTTTGATGAGGTCTTCTCTTCTTCTCTTTAGTACTTAGGATCTAGCCTTAGCCTTTTCCTTTGACTATCCTAGAGGATTAGAATTGGGACCCACCACTTAAAAATTCAAACCACTTCTTAACTCCCCGCAAACTCCACAAACTTGATCTGTAGACCCCTAATCACCTAGAGGGTTGAAATCGAATGTGGAAGTTTAAAGGATGAGTTCCTATAGGACTCTTTCGCCTTAGGACCGCCCTCGGTGGCTCTGGTCCGGTGAAGGGCTGACTTACACACACACTACACCTATACACTACACTTTCACACACATCCTAAAAACACACCCATACCTAACTCGACCTCTCGACTCATGAAGGTGATTCACATGGATGGTCCTTAACCCCTAAGCCCTCGCTAAGAGGGTTAGGAACAACATCGTGGATGCCTCAAATGAGTCCCTTCATGGCTCATGTGGGCTTGATATGGCTTCATGGCTCAACCAAAATGATTTCATTCCACTTACAATTACCCAATCTTCAATTTTCCAAATTTTTAATTTTTGACCCCGTGGACCCTACACCCGCCAAATTTACCCAAAGCCCTCGAAATTACCCAAATTTTTCAAAATTTCCAAACCACCCAAAATTCCCCAAAATTAACCTTGAACATTTCCTAACCAATCAATTTGATCATCCATAGCTAAAAATACCAAAAATTCCAAAAATACCTCCCAATACCCTCCAAATACCCAAAATACCCCTCTTGACCCAAAAATCCAAAAATTCAGAAAATTCCCAGAAAATTCCAAAAAATCCCAAATATTCCCAATTTCATTTTGTTCAACTACACCATGGGCCAATTTTGTCAATTTACCCCACTTTTGTCAAAACCCCCAGTGAACCCAATGTCAAGCCAAACCTACCCAATTGACCCAAATTTTGGTCCAATTCAATTCTAAACTTCAATTTATCATTCCCAACACCAATCTAGACCAGATCCAAGTCTAATTTGATTGACATTTGAACCCAACTTCATTTTGGACCTTAAAGCCCAATTTGGACCCATGACTCAAACTTAGCCCAAACTAACCCAATTCAACTCCAATTAACCCCAAACCTTTTCTAAACCTTCCCTAACATCCCCACAAACAAAACACTAACATGATTTACCCAAAATTTAGACCCAAACCCCACTCAAATTCAACCCAAAGCCAAAAAGCCCAATTTTGACCTAAACCCAAACCTAACCCAAATAAGCCCAAACCCCAAAATCAAAACCCAACCAAAGTCAAAACCTCTTTCAAACACTCCCATAAACATTTCCCAACATCAATTTTACATCAATTTTTAACCTAGCCCAACATTGGCCCAAGTTAGCCCAATTTGACCTACATAGGCCCATTTATCAAATCAACCCAAATTACTCCAAACTTGTTTCAAATCAATCATGACACATCCTTAAACCAAACCCAACAATTATTTGGTCCAAGCCTTTACCAAACTTTCATCCTAAAATCCATTTTAAAATCCAAAAACCCACTTCCCTAAACCATTTTAAAAGCCCATCTTCACTAAATTTCAAAAGGCCCAAAGCCCACATGACAATCCTCTATCATCATCCATTTGATAAAACCATCTCCTAAGTTCTAAATCCATGATAAAATAAATCCAAATCAAGTCATATGCCAACTCCCATCAAAATGCCAAAATTCACAAAATCCTTCTCCATGAAAGATGACTTAACTTTTCCCAAGCCAAATGGAGCCATGAAGCCATGCATGAGCCACATGGGAGCCATGAGAGCCATGGAATCTACTTTCCACCTCACCATACCCAAGATGGCAAGAGGAGGAGGCCCTTTCCATATTCTCTTAAGGGGATTAGCCACTTCCATGACTCCACTAAACCATGCTTAAACTTAATTGTACTTGGATGGTGACCCTTCCCCACTAATTAAGCTGACCTAAACCACTTTATCTTCAGCCCAAACTAGCCATGGGAAGGTGCACCTAGCCCAATCCATGCATTTGACCAATTTGAGCCAAAATATACCCTTACCCCATTCTACTTTGATTCAAACACTTTACACATGTCCAAGCCCAATTGCCTTCACCAACTTCAAGCCCTGGACCTCCTGACCCTGAGGGTGACCCATGCCTGCCGGCCAGCCACCTGGGCCGCCGGAAAACACCATGGCCGAGACATGGGGAGGAGCCAAGCATTGAAATTCCACCTTGCTGAGTTGCCCCATGCCCAGTGGCCATTGCAGCTGTTCTTCGCTTGCCAAGAGCAGCTGATCCCAAGTCCTAACTCCCCCTGGGAGAGCCTCCAGCCAGCTCTATTTAAACCACACCTCTCTCGGCCATGAGAGAGGTGTTGAACCAACCTTAAGAAAACTCTGCGAAAATCATTCCAGACCACTCTCTACACATAGAGCACTTGATTCCCACTGGATTCCAGCCCCAATTCCCTCTAGCTGAGCTTAATTTTGAGTCCAAACTTCAGCACAAAACCAGGACACTTCTTCACAGAGGACCAATCCCCAAATCGATTGATCCTACACCTTCACCGCGACCAGGGAAGAAGTCCACCAGCAAAGCCCCTCTCCGAGCCACCCATCCGTTCCGGACTCCAAGCTTTGTAATCGACTGTGGTCGAAATCCTACCTAGACAATTCACCGCACCAGAGACTTCATCCGGAGCTTGTCGGGACGCAATCGAAGGTGACACAATCCTCGATCGAAGCCACACTTCTCCGAGCTAAGGTATGAGCTAACTCTTTATCCCGAGCTTCGGAGATTCTCCATTTCAAATGCCTTAATTTCAATGCATGATCACCGTATAGATGTATTCGTCTCTTCAAGAAGAATCCATAGAGCACAAGAACACGAAAATCCGTTAAGTATCGAGTGAGATATTAAGGAATTAGTGTGGACGGTTCTCGGCCAGGAGGCTCGGGGATGATGAATGGATGTCGTTCATTTAATACACGCGCGGACGGACGACCAGGATCGCGCCGGATGAGGAGATGGAACGATACGGCGGGCCCCTGGAGCACTGAGTTGGATGGCGGCGCCGAATCAGAACACGCCGCGTGGCCTTTCGGAGACGCCGAGGTTGAGTCAGCGCCGCGTGGATAAGTAGAAAAATAGGTTATTTTTCTATTTATTTAATTCCCTAAACTTGAAAAATGCATAACTTTGTGTAGGAAAATCAGAAAAATAAAATAAAAATACCCTCTTGCTCAGTAAATAGTGGAGAATAATGTGGAAAAGAAATCATTTAATTTTATCAAGTATTTTATTTTTAATAATTTATTTACTCTCTGCATATTTTCAATTCTCCATGCATGTATACAATTTACCATGCCATGAGACCATAGGGCTTTTGAAGCCTCTGAATTTGCGAACATTCCCTGAATTTTTCAAAGTTAGAGGTCATCCCTATGAAGAGTTATTGATTTTTCAACTCTAGGTTGCTAGTTTGAGTATTTTAATTCCAATAATTAGTATATTGTAAAATAAATTCTAGGAAAATTTGGTGATGTTTATTATGACTAGAGGAACCTAGAAAAATAGGTTTCTGAATTAATCCACTTCGAATAACCCTAATCGGCTTAAACACCCAAAATAGGTCCTTAATTAATTAGAGCTAATCATACATCAAATTGACTTGAAATCAATTCTCCACCGACCTTTAGGATCAGAGGAACCCACCATAAAAATTTGAAGTCAATTGGACTTGGTTAGCCCTACTAAATGGGTTGATTAAGCCATTTAGCCAATTTAAACTTTAAAAATTCATAACTTTCAAAATACTTTTCAAAAATTCACTAAATTGGTTTTAGAGCCTCTCTGATATTAGGGGAATTTAAGAAAAATAAAATTGTAATTTTCTAAAAAAGTTGATTTTTTGCATTATTTTAATATTTTAATAATTAAAAAATAATAAAAATCACAAAAATAATAAAATTCATCAAAATGTCACATTTTGAATTTTAATCACTTGGGAACAAATCCCATATTTTTCTTAAGTCTCTATAATGAGATATTAAATTTTAAAGCCTTAAGGTAATTTTAAAATTAAAAAAATGTATTTTTTAGCATTTCCACTAAAATAATTCTAATAAATCAAAGAAAAATCAGAAAATTATAAAAATTGATTCTCTGATTTCCTTGATATCAAAGAGATTTTTGAAAAATATAAAATTCATTTTTCAACATTTATTTTATTTTTAAATTAATTAATACTCCAAAACTCAAAATAATTATAATAAAAAGAATATAATTCAAAAAATCACCAAAATTGGTCCAAGTGATCCTCTCGTCATTAGGAATGTCCCATAATTTTCTTAAGAACAGAAACTTTCCCTTGGTCATATTATTAAATTTTCCTTGGAAATCCACATTTTCTCCTCTAATGCCTTCATTGACATATGAGTGAAGTCACATAAAAATTTCAAATTCATTTGAGCTCAATTTAGTGAGTTATGAAATTATTAAGCTTGAAGGGAAAAAATGGTAATTAAAATTTTAACCTTTAATTGAAATTTTAAACTTAATAAAATTAAAGAGTAAAGTATTTGATCCTAATCTGATTTGGATGATTGAAATTTGAATAATAAGGGTAGAAACCTATTAAACAATTTAAAAATAATTGAAATAAACCTTAACTAAATAATTGATTAAATTTGGAAGAATAATAAAATTGAAATTATTAAAATAGGGATATTATTAGGAAGAGATTTGTTCTTTAATTTAAGAATCCCTAAATTAATCATCTCAATAATATTTAATTCTTAATTAAAATAATAATTCAAATTTAAGATTTAAAATGCTAAAAGACTTAATCATTAAATTAAACTAAAGTTAAATTATTTAAATTAAATCCTTTTAAAATTTCAATTAAATTAATACTTTAATAATTAAAATTAAATCATCTTTAAAAAAATAAAGAAAAATAATAATAAAATATTAAATTAAAATTAAAAATAAAATTAAATTAAAATTTAAATTAAATTAAATTAAATTAAATTAAATTAAATCAAATCAAATTGAATTAAATCAAATTAAATTAAATCATATCAAATCAAATTAAATTGAATTAAATTAAATTAAATAATAGAATCAAGTTAAAATTAAAATCAAATTAAATTAAATTATAATTAAAACTAAACCAAATTAAATTAAATTAAAGTTAAATTAAATTGAATTAAAATAACATCACCTAAGACATAAAGAAATTCAAAAATAAATAAAAAGCAACTTGAACATTATTCCAAATTTAAACCCATTAACTGAAATTAAATTAAATCACAAACCATTTGAACATCAATTTGCCCTCAAAAGCTTTTGTTGTCATAACTCCTAAATAACGTTAAGTGAAATGTTATTTCACTCATAGGATATTCAAATGTCCTAGTTCACCGAGTAAGATAACAACAAAACTCGAATTCCTGACGATTAATTCATTTGTACGATTAAATTCTCTCGACTTAAAAATAATCTTATAAATATTGAAAAGATGTTTAAGACTCGTCTTAAGCACTTTCTCAATATGATAGGATGTTTATGAGAACAACTGAACTTAATTGTTCTTTGATGAAGAAAATCGTCCTTAAACCAAAACACAAGAACCTAGACGTCATAGGAGATGACTAGCTATAGGAATAGGACCTTGGTAGAAAACCATAATCCTTCCCTTAGCTTTACCTAGGGACTTGCTTTAAATGCTTAAATATTTTAAATTTTATTTGAGTGTAGTTTGGGATGACGGGAAGTCCCTCCAGGTACGCTTTTATTTTGTTGCAATTTACTTTATCGCAATTTACTTAATCGCATCACACTTACTTTTCTGCATGATAAACAACTCGTTGCATGAAAACCCACACCTTTAGGATAGTCCCTAAAACCGAAACCAAAACAAAATTAAAAGTCATTGCAAGATAAAATTCACCGCCATAACATTTCAAAATATAAAACAACTCAAAATTTAATCACAAACAGAACACAAAACTGCAATTACAACTAAATTAAAACGTCTTGGTGGATGATCGGGAATACCTCGGATGATGTAACCTACGTGTTGCTAACGGGATTTCCCACAGTCTAAATGAAAGTATGGAACTCATTTAGATGAGTTTAGCAAATTCATCTGGACTAAGTGAATCCGATAAAAATAACGATGCCGGAAGGATGGAACCGTGGGATATTAACCGGTGTTGTTATAATCAACTTTAAGATTTGTTTTAACTAAAACACTAAAAAACACTTGGACTCTAAGATTTCTAAAACCAAACTCTTCTCTTCTCTTTTGGTTACAACCCTCTCGCAACAATAAGGAGCTCTGAGCATGGTGGGCAAAGACGGCCATCGTCATCAGCAAAACCTGAGTCTACTTCAGCAAAACTTTCTTAGAATTAAATAACCAAGTCATAGGATTTCGAGGTAGTTTGCCTAGTGCAACATAAATCCTCAACCTTTTGTTAGGAATTTGCATTGTAAATTAAGCCCTAACCGGTCTTAGGATTTCCGAGGTAGTCGTCCGATACGACATAAACCCTCACATCTTCGAGGCTATTTGTATGATTTTATCATACGAATATAAGTCCTAACTAATTAAAATTGGCAAGATCAAAATACTAAATAAACATTAGGGCTTTCCTAAATCCAAGCCAAACAATAGGAAAGTTGAGAAATTACCGAAGTTCGCTTCTAATCTGTGATTTCTCCTACCTTTCTTCCTTTGAATTCCCAAAACAAAATGTTCCAAATTTGATCCACTCCTTATTGAAATTCTAAAATTCAATCCCTTGAAAACTTAAATTTTGAGATTCTTGAGAGCGTAACTACCGATTATTATCGAGAGTTTTCTTAGGTGATTCCCGTCACTTAAGATGTAATTAACTATAGGGGCTTGCCCTTATAGGGAATTTTAAGTACCCAGGTAATATAAACCCTGCTTAATTCATTTATATTAAGCAGGGGAACTTGTCGGCTTATAAAATTGGTTCATAGACCAAACGGATGTCACAAATCTTCTAGTTTATTTAACCAAGCCCCATCATCAAGCAGTGTGTCTATTCTCCGGGATAGATATACAAGCTATGGTGCGGTGCTCGTTTATATAAACTATTCGGGATGTGAGATCAGCTTGATTTCATATCTTAAAATTTTCAAATTTAAAATTATTTTCAAAATAAAATACTACTTTTCAAATTATTTATTTAAATTAAATTAAAAAATTCGCCGACAATTTATGTTAGGCGACCCCTTTTCAAAATACAACATAACCTAAAAATATGTCGACATAGGTCTAAGGGTTAGACCTAATTAGGGTTTAGGTTTGATTAAACCTTATGTTTAAGAAGGTTAATTAAGTTTAGTATATCTTTAAACCTAATTAAGGGAATTTAGTTTTGATTAATTAAGTTTAATATGTCTTTAAACCTAATTAAAGGGTGTTTGGTTTTGTGTTAATTAAGTTTAATATGTCCTTAAACTTAATTCAAAAGAGTTTAATTTTTATTAAACCTAATTTAGGTAAGGTCTAATAGGTTAATTAAGTTTAATGTGTCCTTAAACATAATTAAAAAAAGTTTGATTTTTATTAAACCTAATTTAGGTAAGGTTTAATGGCTTAATTAAGTTTAGTGTATCCTTAAACTTAATTAAAGAAGTTTAACTTTTATTAAACTTAAATTTAGGTAAGGTTTAATGGGTTTAATTAAGTTTATTATGTCTTTAAACTTAATTAAAGAAGTTTAATTTTTATTAAACCTAATTTAGGTAAGGTTTAATGGGGTAATTAAGTTTAGTGTGACCTTAAACTTAATTGAAAAAGTTTAATTTTTATTAAACCTAATTTAGGTAAGGTTTAATGGGTTAATTATGTTTAAGTGTGTCCTTAAACTTAATTAAAGAAGTTTAATTTTTATTAAACCTAATTTAGGTAAGGTTTAATGGGTTAATTAAGTTTAGTGTGTCCTTAAACTTAATTAAAGAAGTTTAATTTTTATTAAACCTAATTTAGGTATGGTTTAATGGGTTAATTAAGTTTAGTGTGTCCTTAAACTTAATTAAAGAAGTTTAATTTTTATTAAGCCTAATTTAGGTAAGGTTTAATGGGTTTAAATGTCATTTTAAGCCTTAATTGAATCTAATCTTGTCATTTTAGACTCAAGTGAGGTTTATTATTAGCCTATCATAGGCTAGAATCATTTTCAAACTTAGATTGTTGATGAAAATAGTTCAATTTTATAAAGAGTCATTTTAGGATCAAAATTATTTAATTAATAAATGATTTTAACCCTAAATTTTCAAATGTCATTTAAGATTATTTCTATGACTTAGAAATATTTTTCCTAGGGTCATTGTCTGTTGCCCTATCATTCCTAGTCATCTGTATTTTTATTTTCTTATTTTTCTAATTTTTATAATTATTATTTGAAATAATTACAAAGAAACTTGAAAATTCAAGAGAAGTATCCTAGGCATGTTTTCTGTCCTTAGAAAAATTATGGGAGGTCCCTAAGAACATAAAGATAAATGCCTCAAAGTTTCATAATTTTTTGATTTGTAAATAATTTTTAATAATTAAAATACTCCAGAAAGTATTTAATTAATTAAAAATTAAATACTAAGAATAAAATTATGATTTTGGTCTCATAATTTTCTCCTCTTCAAGAGCTTTCCAAAGGTATTTTTTATTTTATTTTTATGACCTCTGGTTAAAAAGATATGAATTTTTGAAGTTTGAAGGGTTAAAATGAATTTTTCTTTTTTTTAATTCTGCGCCGCCAAAACGCTTCGCTGTCGACGTGTGTCCTCGGACGCGTCGAATGGGCGGGAAGATCGCGTGCAATGGGTCGGACAGTGGACACCGCACGCGTAGATCAGCGCCGTCCATCTCAAAAGGCGCGGGATCGGACGGCTGAGAAAATTCGAGATATATTTCGAAAATTTCGAAACCCTTAAACTTCAAATGTTAATATCTCACTCATTTCTTAACGAAATTGAGTGATTTTTTTTAAAAATGCTCATATGGATGAGAGGTATCTATCCATACGGTGATAATACACTTTTGAACCAGTATGGCACATGATTTATCAAAAATAGAATTTATTTTGCAAAGATAAATTTCATACCTTGGCCACAAGCAAATCAAGCTAGATCAGACTTTATGGTTGCCTTCTAGGACCCTAATAGAAGATAATTGCTGCAGCAATTTGTTCCAGAAGTAGGGCTTAGAGAGGAATTTGGGAAAAGTACCTAATTTGGGCTGTTTTTGAAAATTGGTCAAATTGGCTCAAATGGGCTGAAACTATGGCTTGTGATTGATCCTAAAAGATTATGGAAGCTCTTAGGAAGAAGTTTTGTGTTGGGAGCAAGAGGGTTCTGAGCAGCTCTATGGACCTCCTTAAATATTTTTCTCCTTCTTTCTAGTTTCGGCCATGGGGCCTATTTATAGCAAGGGGATGGTGTTGTCTTGGCTTAGGCTGTTCTAGGGGATTACTTACCTCTTCTATCAGCCAATTGGGTGATTAATTGGCTGAAGATAGGCTTGGATGTTTCTCCCTAAGTTTGCCATGATGAGTTTCATCTCTTTATCTCTTGTCCATTGGCTATTGTGGGAGGTGAATGGTGAGCTGCCTATACCTCTCTTAAGAAGCTTACACCTCACTTCTTAGGCTTGGAAAATGGTGACACATATGCCTAGCCTTCATCATTACTTTTAACCATGGTGAGGGGGGGTTTCATGTGTGGTTTTCCTCCCATTGGGTGGCTTGGAAGGTGGAGAAGATGGCCTTGTGTTGGCCGGCCACCTTGAGAAAAGATGATGCTTAGGGTGAAGGAGGTGGTGACACCTTACCCCATGCATAACTATGGATGTTAAGCCATAGGTAATGGGCCTTAAGATGGGCTTAATTAAGCGTTAAATAAGCCTTTAAGATGGTTTAGCCTAATTAATTATCAAGAGGCTAAAAAGTTATTTCATTTCTTCTTTAATTCCCATTTTAATTAACTATTTTATTAACTAAAATTGGTGGAAATTATTTTATTAATAAATTTATTAATTGAAAATAATTTTAAATTAATTAATTGATTATTTTTGTCATTTTTGTTATTTTATGATTTTAATTCAATTTTCATTTTAATTAATTATGTCATTTAATTAAAATTTTGAAAATTAAATCATTAATCATTTTAATTAATCAAAATAATTTTAAAATTAATTATTTGATTAATTTTGTTATTTTTATTTCATTTTTATCTATTTTAATCAAAATAGATAGGTGTTGACAAATTTTGACTTGGGTTGACCCAAGTCAGCCCAAATTGATCAAATTGACTTTAAGATGTCTAATTCTTGTGATTTTGTCATTGTGGTGTTTTAAATGTGTTAGTGGGTGAAAAGGTTAATTTATGGGTCAACAGGACTGGTCATTGGGTGTGGTTTGACCAATTTGACCAAGGTTGACTTTTTAGGTCAAAAGGTTGACCTATGGGGTCAATGCATGCAGTCATTAGTGTCGGTTTGACCAATTTGACCAAAGTTGACTTTTTAGGTCAAAAGGTTGACCTATGGGTCAACAGGGTAGGTCATTAGGTCTGGTTTGACCAATTTGACCAAAGTTGACTTTTTAGGTCAAAAGGTTGACCTATGGGGTCAACAGTGGTAGGTCATTAGGTCCGGCTTCGACCGGCTTGACCAAAGTTGACTTTTTAGGTCAAAAGGTCGACCTATGGGGTCAACAGGTAGAGTCATTAGGTCCGGTTTGATCAATTTGACCAAAGTTGACTTTTTAGGTCGAAAGGGTGACCTATGGGGTCAATGAGATCGGTCATTAGGTCCGGTTTGATCGGCTTGACCAAAGTTGACTTTTTAGGTCAAAAGGTCGACCTATGGGGTCAACAGGCAGCCATTAGGTCCGTCTCGACTCAATTCGACCAAAGTTGACTTTTTAGGTCATAGGGTTGACCTATGGGGTCAACGATGTGCAGTCACTAGGTCCGGTTCGACCAATTTGACTAAAGTTGACTTTTAGGTCATAGTGGCCGACCTATGGGGTCAACGAGGTAAGTCACTGTGTCCGGTTCGACTCAATTCGACCAAAGTCGACTTTTAGTGTCATAAGGTATCGACTTATTGTAAAATGAGGTCAACATAAATTTTAAGTTGTTTTATATTTTGGAATATTGTGGCGGTGAATTTTATCTTGTGGTGACTTTTAATTTAGTTTTGGTTTCAGTTTTGGGGACTATCCTAAAGGTTTTAGTTTTCATGCAACAATCTTGTTTAACATGCAAGAAATGTAAAGCTCAATGCATGTAAGTAATTTGCAATAAAGTAAATTGCAATAAAATAAAAGCGTACCTAGAGGGTCTTCCCGTCATTCCAAGCTGCACTTAAAACATATATTAAGGCATTTAAATATTTATAATAAGTACCTAGGTAAAGCTAAGGGACAGGTTTTAGTTGTCTACCAAAATCCTAATCCTATTGCTAGTCAACTCCTATGACGTCTAGGTTCTTGTTTTTTGTTTAAGGATGACTTTCTTCATCAAAGAACAATTAAATTCAATTATTCTTCTAAAACATCTCATCATACTGAGAAAGTGTTTAGGACGAGTCCTAAACATCTTTTCAATATTTTCGAGATTATTTTGAGTCCAAGTAAATTTAATCGCATTGTGTGAATTAATCATCCAAGAGTTTAGTTAAGCTTTGTCTCTTGCTCAGTGAACTTGGCCATTTGATTACCTGATGAATGAAGTGACATCTCACTTAAAACTCCGTTTAAGAGTTATAATAATTAAAGCCTTTAGGGGCAAGTTGGTTTGTTGAGAATTTTAATCATTCTTAATTTTAACACTTAAGTTAGGTTTCGTGTTAAACTTCTGGCTCATGTCGTGTTGAACTTGGTATGGTTTGACTTAAGTCTAATATGGGTTAGACATAAGTTGGGTTTAGGTTAGACTTAGGTTCATGTTAGGTCGAATCTAAGATGGTTTTGACTTGCTCAATATCGTCGAACTTAAGCCAGATTTTGGGGTTGCAATTTCAGTTCATTATGTCAGTCAACCTAAGTACGGTTTGACTTAAACTGGACATGTTAAACTTATGTTGGCCTGGGGTTAACTTAGGTTCATGTCAAAGTTGAACCTCGAGTTTAGATTCGACTTTAAGACTACGCGGTTGCATATAAGTCAAGCCTGCTCGATTAAACCTTAATTGGTTAAGGTTTAATAGGTTTGATTAAGTCTAATGTGGTAGCACTTAATTAAGGTTTAGGTTCGATTAAAACCTTAGTTAGTTAAGGTTTAATAATTAAGGTTTATGTTTGATTAAACCTTAGTTAGTTAAGGTTTAGTAGATTAATTAAGTCTTACATGGTAAACTTAATTAAGGTTTAAGTTTGACTTAGATTCCGTCAAGTTGAATCAAAGCATAAAGTTAAGGTTAGGTTCATGTATGTTGAACCTAAAAGGTTTAACTTAAGTTCAAGTTGAGTTGAACTTATATAGGTTAAGGTTAGGTCTATGTATGTTGAACCTAAAAGGTTTAACTTAACTCGAGTTCATATATGTTTCATCATAAGTTAAAAGTTTAGTTTAGATTCATCATGGGGTTGAATCTAGTAAGTCGAGTTAACTCGAGTTCATGTCTCCGTTTCGAACTTAAGTTAGAAATTTAGTTTAGGTTCAATATGATTTGAACCTAAGGCTGAAGTTAACTTAGTTCATGTCTATTTAAACCTAAGTTATAAGTTTGTTTAGGTTCAGTATGAGTTAAACCTAAGGTTGGTTTTCTTGGGTTCAAATTAGATTTAACCTAAGTTATTACTTACTTGTGTTCAATATGGGTTGAACTGATTCAAGTTAGGTTGAACCTAAGTTATATGTTTTAAGTCTTATTAGAATTAGGCTTATTTTGGCTTATAAGCTACTTATGTCTAATGTAAGTAAGACTTAAGAGATAATTAAGTCTAATAGGGTTAGACTTAATTTAAGGTTTAAAGACTCTTTAAGCCTAATATAAGTAAGGCTTAAGTCAATTTAAAGTTAGACTTAATTATGGTTTATGGTTAATTTAAGCCTAGAAAAGTAAGGCTTAAAGATTATTTACGTCTAGTCAAGTTAGACTTAATGATGGTTTAAGGATTACTTAAGCCTAATGCAGTAAGGCTTAAAAATTAATTAAGTCTAATCGGTTAATTTGACTAGTGGTTTAAGGGATTACTTCTAAGCCTAATGTAAGTAAGGCTTAAGGATTGATTAAGTCTAATCGTTCGTACCTAATTATGATTTAAAGGTTACTTAAGCTTAATGTAAGTAAGTTTAAGGATTGTCTAGTTAGGTTAAATACTTAATTATGGTTTAAGAGTTACTTAAGCCTAATTAACTTAAGGATTAATTAAGTGTAGTTAAAGTTAGACTTAATTAGAGTTTAAAGGTTACTTAAGCCTAATGTAAGTAAAGTTTAAGGATTAATTAAGTCTAATCAAGTTAGATTAATTATGGTTTAAGAGTTTTTTAAGCCTAATGTAAGTAAGGCTTAAGGATTAATTAAGTTTAATAAGGTTAGAATTAATTATGGTTTAATTAAATTAAACCTAATATGATTAAGGTTTAATCGCTTAATTAAGTATAATTGGTATTTTAGACCTAATTAAGGTTTGTTTTGTATTAAACCTAATTTAGTTAAGGTTTAGTAGGTTTAATCAAGCTTTGTAATGTTTTAAGCTTAATTAAAATTCGGTTTGTATTAAACCTAATATTTTCAATGAGAATTAATTAAGCTTTTACTAATGTCTTTTAAGTTCAATTAAAATTTGATTTTATATTAAACCTAATGTCTTTAAGATTTAATAAAACTTATTTAAACTTAATTATGTCTTTTAAGTTTAATTAAAATTAATTTTATATTAAACCTGATGTCTTTAAGGTTTAATAAGAATTAATTAAACTTAATTATGTCTTTTAAGTTTAATTAAACTTTTGATTTTATATTAAACCTAATATCTTTAAGGTTTAATAAGAATTAATTAAACTTAATTAAGTCTTTTAAGTTTAATTAAACTTTCGATTTTATATTAAACCTAACGTCTTAATTATGTCTTTTAAGTTTAATTAAAAATTAATTTTATATTAAACATAATGTCCTTAAGGTTTAATAAGAAATAATTAAACTTAACTATGTCTTTAAGTTTAATTAAAAAATTGGATTTTATATTAAACCCAAAGTCTTTAAGGTTTAATAAGAATTAATTAAACTTAATTATGTCTTTTATGTTTAATTAAGCTTTGATTTTATATTAAACCTAATGTCTTTAAGGTTTAATAAGAATTAATTAAACTTAATTATGTTTAATTAAACTTTGATTTTATATTAAACCTAATGTCTTTAAGGTTTAATAAGAATTAATTAGACTTAATTATGTCTTTTAAGTTTAATTAAAATTGATTTTTATAATAAACCTAATGTCTTTAAGGTTTAATAAGAATTAATTCAACTTAATTATGTCTTTTAAGTTTAATTAAAAAATTGATTTTATATTAAACCTAATGTCTTTAAGGTTTAATAAGAATTAATTAAACTTAATTATGTCTTTTAAGTTTAATTGAAAAATTGATTTTATATTAAACATAATGTCTTTAAGGTTTAATAAGAGTTAATTAAACTTAATTATGTTTTTTTTAAGTTTAATTAATTGATTTTCTATTAAACCTAATGTCTTTAAGGTTTAATAAGAGTTAATTAAACGTAATTATGTCTTTTAAGTTTAATTCAAAATTGATTTTATATTAAACCTAATGTCTTTAAGGTTTAATAAGAATTAATTAAACTTAATTATGTCTTTTAAGTTTAATTAAAAAATTGAATTAAGTATATTTTGTCATTATTAGACTTGCTTTAAGTCTATTTGGAGTTAGACTTAAACTTGACTCAACCTATTGTGGAATGGGCTAAGTTTGGGTGAAAGAGTGATTTTTAGGATTTTAAATTTATTAATTAATAATAAAATTTTAAATCCTAAATTTTGAAATGTCATTTAAAATTGCTTAATAGCTCAAATCATTGTCTTTATAGTCTCATGTGTCACCCTAAAATTTCTTAAGCATTTTCATTTTATTTTCCTTAATTTCTAATTTTATAATTATTTTTATAAATAATTACAAAGTAGCTTAGAAATTAAAGAAAAATATCCTTAAGAATTTTTTCCGTCCTTAGAAAATTAGGAGACGTGTTTCATAATAAAAGGATACCTTGTAATTTATAATTTTTGGAATTATAATTAATTTTAAATAATTAAATTACTCCGAGAGTAATTAATTAATTAAAAATAAAATATAATTCAAAAATCAAAATTTTACTGACATTATTCTCCTCTTTCTCCTTTCTAGAGGTATTTTTATTTTATTTTTGTGATTTGTCTACAAAGTTATGCAATTTTGATGTTTTTAAGGATAATCTCTGGAATTAAATTCCGTAATTCATCGTACCAATTCTCTTCATATATGTCGTGGATTTTCAAAGATCAATATCTCACTCGGTTCTCAATGGAATTGAGTGAAAGTTTTTTTTTAAAATGATCGTCGCGATGAGAAGCACCCATCTATACGGTGATGCATGGCTTTGAGAGGTAAATGGTACATATTTCGAAATATGTATTAAACACAATAATTTTGATAATTGCTTCCATACCTTTGCCTGTTCATTTAGAGTCGATTTGATTGTTTGAGGTGCTTCCCCTTAGCTTCCTTAGGTGGATTTCAACTCAATTTGATTCAATTCGGGGTTGAAATTGGTGAAATTGGAATTTCTTCTCTCCCCGATTTCGAGCTCTCAAGTTAGCCTTTTCGAGCTAGTTTTGTGGAGTTTTAAGGTTAGGCCGAAGGCCGGATCTTGATTGAAGTTCATTCCTAAGGTCTTAAGGTACAAGTTTGCTGTTGGGAGTTAGGGGAATTGGGTAGAGCTTTAGCCACTATCACTCTCTTCTTTTCATCAAGTGCTCGTCTGCCCCTCATTTATAGCCATGTAGTTTTCGATGAGTTTGGGTCGGGCAAAGCTATTCCAGGGATATCGCTAACCTTCTCATTAATGTCTTGAGGATAAGTTTCAGTTTCGAGGGAATGATGAATTTGAATTTTGCTTTTAGCCATCATTGGAATTAACCACAGAGGATTAAATCCTAATCTTGTTCACTTACTGGTTCCTCTACGAGGTGGATATGGCTGGTTATAATCATTAGGATTAACCTTCACCAAGTGATTCATATGTTTATTCAATGAAATAAAGGAGAGGAGGACACATAAGCTTGCGTTATCATCCTTTTCATGATTTAGTCATGATGGCTTTCAAATGTTCAAGACAGCTCATCCTTGTAAAATTCGAGATGGTATTTGTCTATTTAATGCAGGAGGGGTTTGTGATGACTCAAAGAAGGCAATCTATTCTTCATCCACCATGTCATTTAGGATTTAGTAGGAGCATGACAAGTAAGCTACATGACTCATTTCATGCATAACCTCCTCATCATTGATTTTTCTATGGTTAGAGCTTAATATATGCTAATTTTCTTTCCTTATCGATGTTTAGTAGGTGACTAAAATCATCCTAATCATGACCATTTAATTCATCCTTAAAAAAAGGGTGATTCATACTTTAAATTAAGGAGGGAATGCCACCTCAAAATTTTTCATGATAGCTTTAACCCATAGTTTACCATGGTTTATTCTAAATTTGTCATGTGTCGATATATGTCATGATGAGTCTAATTGTGTCATGTGTAACCTATTAATAACTCCTCCATAATTTAATTTTAATTTAAAATTAATCATGGGAATTTTTGTGTCACATATGATGTCATAGGTCAAGATTCCATTTTATATCTTTTTTTATTTAATTTCTATTTTAATTAAAATTATTGGAAATTATTTCATTAATCAATCGATTAATTAAAATAAATTTTAATAAATTATTTCGATTAATTTTATGTCTTCTTTAAGTTAAAAGTTTAAGTTTGTCATGTCTTTAAACTCTTTACATTTAATTAATTAAAAATTAATTAAAATTTTAAATATTCATTTTATTAATCAATTAATTAATAAAAAATGATTTCGAGATTAATTATTTGTCATCGAGAGTGCTAAAGGTTAAAATTCATTACATTTTAAACCTTTTAAACATGTTTTTTTTATTTTTATTTTAACTAAATAATTAAAAATTAATTAAAATTTTCAATATTATTTTATTAATTAAGTAATTAATCAAAATGATTTAAAAATTAATTATTTGATTAATTTTTATAATTTTTATCATTTTTTGTCTAAAATTGTGTATTTTGGCCAAATTTGATAAAGGTTGACTATGGTTGACCTCGTCGACTCCAAGTTGTCCTTGGTCAGTCAATTCCGAGTCTAAATATGTCAAATGTTACATCTTCAACCTTGTCATCGTTGATTTGGTTACAAAATTGATGATTTTGTCAATTAGGTTTAATTCGTTGTGTTAACCAAATTCGGGGTTTAGGTTATCTCAATGGTAAATGTGGTGACTTTTGGTTACTTGATTAACATTAAGTTGATTTTCCAATGTGTGTCTTCAAGTTTATTTTGAAGTTAAAGTTAGCCATTTTTGACTAAATTTGATCTTTTTAGGTCAAGGGTCGACTACAAAGTTGTCTTTAATGGTCATGTAATGTCTGAAATCGTTAAATTGGCAATATTTGGATCACTAGCGTCTCTTTAATTCATTTGGTACTAACGGTTGATCATCGGGTCAATCATCGTGTCATGGGCTGATCATTTTTTGATTAAATTAATTGAGGCAAATGTCAATTCGTTTGGTCAAGAAGGTTGGTCATCAAGTCAGATCGGTTCATTTCACTAATGTTGACTTTTTAGATCAAAAGATCGACTTATCGGGTCAACACATCGTCATCAAATGACTGACCATTTTGATCAAAGTTGACTTTTTTAGGTTAAAAGGTCAATTTGTTGGGTCAACATGGTCGTCATCGTCGATCACCATTTTCGACCAAAACACTTTTTCGGCCAAAAAGTCGACTTATCGTCAACCGGCTCATTATCGTCATGATTCGATTTCAGTTCAACAACACTTATTGTAAAAATGAGGTCAACAATAAGCTCAATTTAGATCGAATCAATTAAGTTTCATTCGGGTCGAACTTACGCCTGAGTCGAGTTTCATAAGTTAAATTTTAATTAACTTAATGTTGAATTAAGTTTCAATTGGGTGAACTTAATGTTAAGTCGAGTTTGATTTAAGCTTAAGTAGAACCTGAACTTAAGGTTACCTTATACCATTGCTTTCGCTTAACTTAAGTTTAATTAAGGTTTGTTGTGTCTGACTTTAGGCCGAACCTAAACTTAAGTGTTAACTTAAGCTTAATAAAATAACTTAAGTCGATTTAGGCCTGATGGTTAGGTTCAAGTTAGGTCAACCTAAACTTATATTGACTTAAGTTCCACATGTGGTCAACTTAAGTTGATTTTAATTTTAATTAAGTTAGGTTCAGTTGTTTCCAAACTTAAAGTCGACTTAAGTTCAATGTGGGTCAACTTAAGCTCGAGTTAAGTCTAGTTAAAGTAAACATAATTAAGGTCTGTGTTTTATTTAGATAATACTCAAAGGTTAATTAAGTCTTATTGTGATTGTGTTTAATTAGAGCTTAAAACCATTCAAGTAAGCACAGTAAAACTGGGGTTTAATTAAGTCTAATTAAAATTCGACTTAACTGAAATTTAAAGTTATTTAATCCTAATTTAAGTAAGGTTTAAGTTTCATTAAACCTTATTCAATTAAGGTTTAACAATTTTATTAAGCCTAATGAATTAGAGTTATAAGGTTTAGGATTGATTAAACCTAATCGATTAAGGTTTAGCCAACATTTACTAAGTTTACGTATTTACTCGATTATGGTTTAAGATTGATTAAACCTTAGGTGGTTAAGGTTTAATAAATTTAATGAAGTCTGTATTTGACTTAATTATGGTTTACATGATCGATTAAACCTAAATGTTGGTTTATCAGTTTTATTTGTGTCTAATGCGTATGTAATTTAATTATGGTTTAAGATCGATTAAACCTTAGTTGGTTAAGGTTTAATAGTTCGATTAAGTTTAATGATAATTTCGATTATGGTTACACGGTTAAACCTACTGGTTAAGGTTTGGGTCAGCTTTTTAATTAAGTCTAATGTGATAAACTTAATTATGGTTTAAGATCGATTAAACCTTAGTCAAGTTAAGGTTTAATAGTTTAATTAACTCTACGTATTTAATTTTAATTGCCATTAAGATCGATTAAACTCGTCGGTTAAGGTTTAATTGCTTAATGAAGTCTAATGTGATGTACTTAATTATATTAAGATCGATAAAACCTTAGTCACATGGCTTAATAGTTTAATTAATTCTAATGTGATAACATTTAATTATGGTTTAAGATCGATTAAACCTTTAGTCGGTTAAGGTTTAATAGCTCCACTAAGTCTAATGTGATAGAATTAATTACGGTTTATGATTTATTAAACCTTAATGTTAAAGTTTAATAGCTTTTTAATTCGGCCTAATGCGATGTGGATTTTACTGGCTGGGCTAGTTTTTTGTAGTGCTTAAGACTAAATTTAAACTCGATTCGGGGTAAGATTTAATTAGACTTAATTAGGTTAAGTCTAATTTTTTTTTAAGGTTAATTAAACCTAATATAAAGTAGTTTAATCGATTAATTGCATCAATTAGCTATTTCTAATCGTTTCAGATTAATTAAACCTAATTAGGTAAGGTTTAATTGATTAATTACGTACTTAATATGAGTTAAGTCTAATTAGTTTTTGAGGTTAATTAAACCTAATCGTGCAAGGTTTAATTGATTAATTTAATTTAATTAAAGGTTATTTCTAATCGATTAAGGTTAATTTGCCTTTAAACCTAATGTAATTTCGTAGTTTAGATATTAGGTCTAATTAGGGTTAGACCTAATCGATTTCCGATTTGCCTTAAACCTAATGTATTTAAGGTTTAAGATGTTAATTAAGCTTAATTTATCCTTAATTAAAATTGATTGTATTAAACCTAATTTAATTAAGGTTTAATATATTAACTAAGCTAATATGTCTTTAATCTTAATTAAAGTTTGATTTTGGATTAAACCTAATGTAATTATGTTTACAAATTAATTAAGTTTATGTCCTTAAACTTAATTAAAGTTTCGATTTTGTATTAAACATAATGTAATTAAGGTTTAATAAGTTAATTAAAGTTTTAATTAGGTATAATTTGATGTCTTAAACCTAATTAATTATTTTCTTCAGCCTATTTTGCCAGACTCAATTTTGACTTAGTCCACCGTGGAATGGGCTAAGTTAAGCGAGGAGAGGATTTTTGTGTGGTTTTTAAATTATTTATAATAATTTTTTACCCTTATTCAAAAATGTCATTTTAATTTTTTTAATGGTCTAAGAAATATCATTTTTAGGTTATTGTCTGTTACCTTAAATTTCTTAACCAATTTTCAACTTTATTTTCCTTAATTTTCATTTTTTTATAATTATTGTTAAAATAATGACAAAGTATCTTGAAAATTAGGAAATGATATCTAGAGATTTTTCGAGCCTTAGAAAAATCGTAGGATATTCCTAAGGGTCTAGAGATAATTTCCTAAATTTTCAGATTTTTCTGTTTTATAAATATTTTTTAATAATTAAAATACTCTAAAGAGTATTTAATTATTTAAAAATTAAATACCGAGAATAAAATTATGATTTTGGTCTCATGATTTTCTTCTCTTCATGCCGAGTTCAAGGGTATTTTGTCATATTTTAGGATTTTTCTATGTCACTGTTGACCTCATTTTTGGTGAGGTCTAATCTCTTCCCTCTTACTGCTTTAGGATCTACCTAAGGTGACTTCTCTCGACTATCCTAGAAGACTGAGTCAGAACCCACCATTTAGAAATTTTCACCACTTCTTAACTCCTCTCGGACCCCACTCGTGATGGTTACAAACCTCTAAATCACCTTTCAAGGTTAAAACCACCATATGGAAAACTAATAGTGAGTTCCCATTAAGAATGCCGCACTAGTAAGTAACCTCGAGAGACTCGGTAGCCTTCGCACACACACACACACCCCTAAGCCATTCGATCCAAACCTTAAACTCTTCCTTCTACCCTTTTTTAAGAAACTCACATGATTGAGCCAAACCACTAGTCTTTGATTAAGATGGCTAGTATCAGTACGTGAAGGATCATAAAGTGGTTGCCATTCGATCGTACTCTGGGTCCTGTATGGTCAATTGGTTAAGGTCCATGGTTCCATCCCAAATCACTTTTACTCAATCTTCAACCCACTAAAATGGTTCTATTCCTTCCTATTTGAAGTCTCTTCATTTTTCCAAAATTACAAATTCTGACCCCGTCCCTAAACTTACCCAAAATTACCTAAATTTCCCTTATAACCACCAAATTATCCAAAAAAATTTATCCATAATTTCTCAAAATACCTAAAATTCCCAAAATTCCTCAAATCATTTCCAAACCGTTCCCACCTCTTAAATCCACCAAAAACACCCCAATACACTCCAAATAACTCCATATACCCTAAATACCCCTCTCAACCAAAATTCCAAAAATTTCATAAATTCCTAAAAAATTACAAAATATCTCAAATATTCCCAATTTCATTTTCTTCAACTACTACATGCTCCAATTTTATCAATTTAACTCAATTTAACCAAAACACCCAATTTAGCTCATTTAACCCAAAAGTACTCCAAATTAAACTCCACCCGACCCAATTTACTCCTAATATTGGCCAATTTCAATTCCAAAATTTAATTCAACATCTCCAATAATTAATATATATACCAAATCCAAGCCCACTCAATCTAATATTCAATTCAATTCCACTTGGAATCCAAATTACCCAATTTTGCCCTAAATTACCCATGAACCCATACATGCCCAAATCCAATCCAATTCAACTTCACATTCTCCTTAAAATTGTTCTAAAACTTTCATAACACATTCCTATACCAAAAATAACATTTATTTGGCCAAAAATTGTGATTAAAATCCTATTCAAAACCCCTTGAACCAAAAGCCCCAAAATTTTCCCTAAATTTTCCAAATGGCCCAAACTCCCCAAATCAATCTTCTATCCTAAAATTTCCACCCAATTTCTATCCAAAACCCTTCATGACAATTATCTACATCCATTTGAATCATTAATTGGACCCTAGCCAAGCCTCAAGCCAAACCCAAACCCAAGTTCAACCCAACATGACCAAGTTGATCAAATCACCCAAATTCCACCAAATCGACCTCTCCAAATCGATTTCCGAAACCCTTCCAATACTCTTCTCAATCATTCATAAAAATGATTCGCACATTGTTGTCAACCAAATTGATTCAAACAAAACCCAAACCAACCCAATTCTACAAATGATTCAAATCAACTAAACTAAGTTAATTCATTTGCTAGAATTCAATTTCCAAAGAATTATAATTCTCCTATATCACATCCTAACCATAACAATTTATGCTTTCGATTAACTTCCAAAGTCGATGATTTAATTAATCGATTTCTTCTTTAAGATTAAGGGTGGTTAATTTGCTTTCTACCACTTAATTCCCCCATGTTTCAATCATCCAAGAGAAAACTAAGATCGAATATTTAACTTTCGATTAAGCCTAAATACATATGCTAAAGTTTCTTAATTACTTTTATGCCCTCTTATGCTCGTTCATCTCATAATTCACTAAATGAAGCTCAAATGAATTTCAAATTTTTATGTCACCTCACTCACATGCCAATTAAGACATTAGAGGACAAATGTGATTTTTCTATTTTTAATTTAATTCATATAATTATTTTAATGAAAAATAAGGGATTTTCAATGAAAATTCAACAACAATTTCACTACGTAAAACTTCGTCCCTAGAAAAATTGAGGTTCACTGACCAAATGACCATTCGGACCAATTTTGGTGATTTTTTGAATTTTTAATTTATTTTGTTAGAATTATTTTAATTTTGGGGTATTAATTAATTATAAAATAAAATCAAGGAAAATTATGTTTTATAATTTTATTGAATCTCCTCCAACCTGTCCGAGAGAAATAAATTTTTTATTTTTTTTCTCATTTTCTTGAATTATTAGAATTATTTTAGTGAGAGGCTTGAAAAAATCCAATTTTTAATAATAAAAAAATTACCCTCAAGCTTTAAAATGATATCTTTACTAGAGACTTAGAAAAAAGTTTTGTTGGTTCCCAAATTATTAGGAAGCCAAATGTGACATTTTTGTGAATTTTAATATTTTTATGATTTTTAAAAATGAAAATTTTATGAAAATTCTAATTTTAATTTTCCCGACTCCTCTGTCTCGAGAACTCTCAAAATCGATTTGGTGAATTTTTTAGTTATATTTCGGGTTTTATGAATTTTTTAATTTCAAATATGGTTATCTAACTTAGGTAATTCATATAGTGGGTTAAATTAACTCCAATTTATTTAAATTTGTATGTGGGGTTCTCCTAACTTAAAGCACAATGAAGAATTGATTTCGTCATTTTGGATGTGTGTTTGCTCCAAATTAATTTAAGTTCGCATTGAGTGTTTGGTCAAATTAGGGTTATTTTTAGTGAATTAAATCAAGCCATAATTTTCCTAGGGTCCTCGGTCCTAAGACACTTCCCCTAATTTTTCTAGATTTTAATGAACAACGTGTTAATTTTCACAATTAATTTTCAATAAAATAGCGTTATACTTAGAAAATGTATAACTCCTTCTAGATATCAGCTCGACCTCGGGAAAATCGAGAATATTCCCAAGATCGAGGCTACAAAAGCCTATGGTCTCATGCCATGCAGGAACATGTATGTGAGTGGAGAATAAAATACTCAAGATGAATAAATAATTAAAATTTAAATATATAACAAAACATTTTGATTTTTTTACATTGTTCTCCTCTGCTCATCGAGCAAGAAGGTATTTTTAGTTTATTTTAATGATTTTTCTATGCAAAGATATGCATTTTTAAATTTTCTGTGATTTAAATAAATAAAAATCCTAATTTCCTACTTAAACGCCGGCCGCTTGACTGTATCATCGGTGGTCTAGCACACACGGCGCGCTCCCATTCGACGCTATCCGAGTCACCACGCACTTCACGTCCCACGGCTCGTCCGGCTCGATCTCCGTCGTCCATCCAATACATGCACCATCTACCGCCTGCTAAGCTTCATCCCCGCGTCCGGTTCAACCCGGAGCCATCCACACTAAAACCCTAAGATCTCGCTCGAGACTCAACCAAAGCAAGCGCGGTTGGTCTCTATCAACACGTCTAGCCTAGAAAAACATATATACGAACATGCATTGAAATTAAGTAGAAGGGAAATGGGGAATCCATGGAAGCTCGGGAAGAGGAGGAACTCAATACCTCGTCTCGGGTGAGTGCGAGGCCTCCATCGAGATTCTTAGCACGTTCGCGGAGGTCCGAGGAGGCCAAGGTGACGAGCCTGGTCGTGGTGAATCGCCTGCACCCAAGTTCGACCAAGGCCGATTTGGAGCTCGGCCGATAGCGTAGATGGGTGGTCCGGTGATGGGGCTTTCCACCTGGGAGCTTCTTCTTGGTGTGGGGATGGTGGGTGTAGTTAATTCGAAGCCAGGATTTTTGGAGAAGTTGTCCTATTTTCGTGCTCAAAATTGGGGCAAGGTGAAAATCGAGTCGAGCAAGGGGGTTCGAGGGCCGAAGAATAGTGAGGATCTTCTTCGTTGGCTGGGATTAGGTCTGGAAGTAATTGGGAGTGGATTCGAAGAAAATTTTAGCACTCCGAAATCCGACCGTGGAGGAGGCATTTTATAGAACTCGCAGGAGATGGGATCTCGTGGCCGTGCAATGAGTGCCTGGTCGCAAAAGGTGAGGGTCGAGCAGGGCACTGGCAAAGGAGGGCATTGCTCACCGTCATGGCCTGTTCTTGGGTTTAAAACCCATGGGGGCGCTCTGGGAGTGCCTATTCCACGGCCCGCGGGCCGGGCAGCTCGAGGAGGAGGAGGAGTTTAGTTCAATTAATTCTCGCAGAGGTCGTTTAAGGAGGATTTGGGGATGGGACTTAGGCTTAGCCAAGTGGCTAAACCCAATGGTCCAAAGTGGTGGTCTTTTGGTCCATGGCTCAAAGGGCTTGGGTCAGTCAGTCAAACCAACTGAGGTCTAAGGTTAGCCGTCATAAAGTCAAGTTTGGTCAAATACTAATGAAACCATAAATGATAGTTGAAATTAATGATTAAAAGGAATAACTTTGAAATCTTATGATTAAATTAAAACAACTTAAAAATATCAATTTAATTTGAAATGTTAAATTAATGTAAATTTAAAATATTAAGATCAATTCAAAATAATTTATATTTCGTAACATCATAATTAAATTAAGTCAATTCAAAATATTAAAATAATCCGAAATATTATAATTAAATAAAACAATTTAAAAACATTAAAAATAATTTAATTAAACTTAAATGACTTAAACACTTTCTCCAATTTAAAATAATTTAAAAATATCTAAAAAATCAACCAAAATTTTATAATTAAATTGAACCATTTTAAATTGAACCTTAATTGAGAATGGTTAGTTCTTTAATGGGACTAATTTGCCCCTAAAGGCTTTCATCATTATAACTTCAAATGAAGTGTCAAATGAAATGTCACTTTACTCATGAGATAATCAAACATCCAAGTTCGCTAAGCAAGAATCAAAACTTAACTAAACCCCTGATGATCAATTCATCCGAATAATGAAATTCATTCGAACTCAAAATGATCTCATAAGCATTTCAAAGATGTTCAGATCATTCTAAGCACTTTCTAAATCCAGCTGTATGTTTTAGAAGAACAATTAACTTTACTGCTTCGATGAAGAAATCATCGTCAAACACACTCCAAGATCTCACTAGTGATGGTGATTAGGATTTGAGAGACAATCGTAACCTTCCCTTAGCTCTACCAGTGTTTTCTTTAAATATTTAAATTTCCTAACATGTGTTTTAAGGTGGCCAGAAACGACGAGAAGAACCGCCAGGTACGTTTATTTTATCGTTAATTTATTTACCTACGTTGTACTATACATCCTTTTCTTTGTAAGCTTGCATGTTAAAACAACAATGTCACCCCGCATGAAAACTAAAACATTTCAGATAGCCGGCAACCGAAACTAAAATTAAAATTAAATCAGCAAGATAAAATCACCGCCACAACATTCAAAATATAAGACAACTCAAAAATTAACTAAACAAAACAAATAACACCGCAATTATAACTAAATTAAATCATTCCGTTGGATGACTGGGAAAACCTAGAATGATGTAACCTACGTGTTGCTAACGAGATTTCCCTCAATCTAAATGAAAGTGTGAACCCATTCCGCTCGAGTTTAGCAAATTCATTCGACTAAGTGAATCCGATGAAAGTAGTATGGAGGGATCTTAGGTCGGTTCGCTTTTTAATCAATTTTAATATTTCCCCGATAAAATTGAAGACATTGAATTTAAACTCGACCTCCAAACCATAACACTTCTCTCATCTCGATTATCATTTCTTAAATCCAAAAAAAACCCTCTCGTAACAACAAGGAGTTCTGAAAGTAAGCGCTACAAGACAAACCCATCTTCGTTTAGAATAAAACAACCAAGCCATAGGATTTTGAGGTAGTTTACTTAGTGCAACATAAATCCTCACTTCGTCCTTTAGGCATTTGCATAATCATATTATGCACTTGCCTCTACTGGTTTTAGGATTCCGAGTGTCGTCGTCGTTACTACATACATAATTTCTGCCATTTTAGATTATTATTATTTCATACAAATATATCCCAATTAATTAAATTGCAAGATTGAAACATCAAGTAACATCTCTCTAAATTGAAGCCAAACAATAGATAGTCCCAGAAGTCACTGAGGTTCTCTTCTGATCCACGATATCCCCTACCTTTTCACTCGTACTCTTAAAAGAATCGTTCCTAATTTGATCCATTCCCTTTTGAATTTCCAAAATCCAATCGTGAAAGCCTAAACCTTGCAATTTCGAAAGGCGAACCACCGATCTTTATCGAGAGTTTTCTTAAGCGATTTCGTCATTTAAGATGTAATTAACTATGTGCTCGCTCTTTATACAGGGAATTTCGAACCCTACGAATATAGACCCTATTTAATTATTTTTTATTAAATAGTAAATTTGTCGGCCAATATTAAAAAATGGTTCGGCAGCGAACGGATGTCACAATTTTTTATTAGCTTTATTTATCAACCTCACTATCAAGTATTACGTATATTTTGTATGTACGTACGACTTCGTTGCATGGTTCCTTTATTTAAACTATTAAAGATATAAGATCGGTTCACTCTCATATTTTCAAAATCAAATATTATTTTTTCAAACTATTTAAAACTATATATATACTTAATTAAAATTTTAAATGCGGCCGACAATTTTCCGGCGACCTCGCCATGAGTATTCCTCTCCATTTTAGATCGGAGAAGCTTTGCTTTCATAAATCTAAGTAGTGAGTCCATGCCCATAGTGGACCAAACTACCATTCTTTTCGTTGGCATACCTATTCATTTCGTCTTGAGCGAGTATAGTCAACTCTTCGATTCTAAAGCCACTACTTAAACACCCTTAAGCAGTAGAGGTCTCGGTCTCTTTTTCACCTCCCGAAGTGAGGTGAGACCCCCCACTAGGTGTTATTTTAGAGCGACTTCATCGAATTGAGATTCCTACGAGGTTTACCTTTTCCGAATTCAAGGTAAGGGTCCCAGAGGCTTTCTCTCTCTCTTATTTCGATCGATTCCCGCTCTTAACCAAATCTTTATCAATTTTCTATTCCCCGAATTCTATTAACTACAAGCAAAATGAAACTTAACACAATTCAAAAAGTTTTACAAAACAAACAAAATAAATGAAATTAATAAAGACTTGTTTGGACTTTGCCTTGAATATTCTTTGCTTCGTCCTCAAGATCGTTCAATAAAAAGGGAAGTGTAGGAAAACGTTAACACTTCCGAATCTTTCATGCAAGATGTTCCAGACTGCTGATCTTCTCCTTCACCGCCGGAATGGACTTAGAAATCAACAAGGATGAACTGCCGAACAACGTTAGCCATCCATTTTGAACAAGGGTTTGATCAAATGGATACTAGGTTCGCAGACGTTACCGTTGCTCTACCGAAATCCAAGGTACTGCATCTCAGGAGTTCGTAATAATCAATCCAAGTCAACTCGTGAGCTTCTCCCCTAAAGAGGTCCCAATCGAAGGAGATATTGTCGCCCGTAAGAGATTACCGTCAAAGCTAATAAGACTCGTCGCCAGACTATTGTTGCTACCCCCGCCGGTCCGGTCATCACTACACCTACCCCGCCACCAAAAGGGAAGGAAGTCCAGACAAAGACGAGCTTACTACCGTGGAGGGTACGACTTTGGCCGTGATACCGCTCGTGTTCGAGATAGGGTCTAGCTCAATGATTGTGCCTTAACTAGATTCTAAAGGAGGAACAAGAATAGAAGAGCGGCCAGATCAAGAAAATCAAGACACCCCGAAGTTTTCATTCCCGAAGAGATTCTCGGGAAGAGGAAGAAGAACTACCAAAACTTTTACCCTCGCCGGAAGGAATAGGTTCTACCCACTTTCCGCCGCCCATAAGGAAGAAAGTGCCCGTAGGATTACCGCCGCGTTACCCCGACCGGCATATTATGATAATCACAAAAGAGAATGGAAGGCAAGGAGTGACGCCACTTACTCATTGCGAATAATAATTAAGAAATTGGCAAGGGAAGGATAATCGTCATGTTCGAGATCCCGAGAAGAATGTGAAGGATACCGCCAAGGCACGTCTCGTACCGAAGATGCTTCCCCCTATTGTTTAAAGAGAACTTCCACCAAAGAAGAGAAAACCGAATAGCAAGAAGTTACTCCTCGCCATGGTATCTAGCCCGCATCTTAGTAAAGTACACCACCTTTTCAACCTACCGCCGATGTACCATCCCATTCTAGGCACCCAATTTCAAAAAGGATGGTGTGGTGACCTAAAGTCGGGGAGCCACTACTGGCTGAATGGCCAATGAGGAGTTCGATGCTAAATCCGTAACTAAAGGGAGTAATCGTCATTTTAGAGATGACTACAGAGGATGAGGTTCACCACTACAGCCTACTCGCTCATAGGATCGCCGTAGGAAAGTCACCGAAGTCACTTGAAAAAGTTGAGATCAGATATTCAATAATACCAAGAACGGAAAGATAAATCGTAAAAATGAGAAGGACCTATCGGGTTACTTGGATGAGGAGTTTGCCGAAATCCACCTTGCTGAGACCCGCGTCACTTACCGGGAGCTCCAACAGGTCGTAGAAGGAGATGATCTAGAGGTAATGAGGCTACGCTCGGGAAAAGGATGTCATAATTTACCGAATGGAGAAGAAAATGGAGGAGATGGCGGCCGTCCCAGCCACGCCCCGCAGTCACCGCCCCCGAAGAAAAACACCCCTAAGTCATTCACATTGCCGATCAGAGGAAAGGAAGTCACATCCGTCAATGGAGATGAGCAAATTTAAGAAGGATTCCACTCAAAGTCTAATACCGTAAAAGACATTAAGAATATGAAATGCAACAGTGTGAGAAGCTCAGCCTAACTAAAGGCGGGGTACGGATTCTAAAAAGGTAGACCATACCCCAAATAATTTAATGTCGTGCAATACCTTAAAGGCTTCATACCACCTCTATTCAAGGCTTTTAATGGAACGAGAAACCCATGACAAATTTGCTTCGCACATTTCCGTGCAAGTTGTCGCAATGCGGGGGTAGCGACGCTTGTTGTTCTCCCAAACTTGTTAAAGTGTACTGTGAATTTGCCTTTGACGAAGTGAGTCGGCTTGAACGACTCAAATAAAACATTCACAAAGTTAGAAAACCTATTCGTAAAATGGCTCGTCGGAGCTCAAGACCACATCACCATCGGCAGTGGATTCGTGGTAGATGACCTGCCTGAGGCAAAGTAGGTTTATATGATTTATGAGCTTTATATTATATATTTTATAAATGATTATCGCAGTAAATTAACAATCGTGTCCTCCCCATTTGATCAATGCAAGTATACATATCGTTCAAGTAATAAAGGGCTCTAATTGAGTCCTGGGGACATTTATCCCACAGGAAGTTTAAGAGATTAAGAACTAATTTCGCAGATGTGCAATTACTATTTAGTGTACGGAAATAAAGAATGCTTATACTAAACTCTATTACTTAATTTTTAAATAAGATCGCAATTTAGAAAAGTATCTTTCTCCTTGTTAAGAGAATTAAGTGAATGAATAATTAAATTAGTTAGAATTATATCGTGCCAAATAAAGAGCATTCCTATCTTTACACTCCTCAATCTGTGCATAAAGAACATTGACTAATCCCATGCTTCGTCATCGAATCATGGGTTAGGTGGGAGGATACCAGCCTTCGCCACTACGGAGCTCCCACGTTCCCCTCGCCCTCGAGGGCTAACATCTACACTTCGCCCTCCCAAACGATGACCGAATTGATGATTTTAGTCTCGTCACACTAAAATATTCAATTCTATGCCCGATAAATAATATTTCCCTATTTATTTGCACCCTACTTCCAAGCTGATTTCCCGAATCTTAGATGTAATCTTTACTATAGTTGATAATTCAACATATTTTAAAAATTCAATCGTCAAATTGAAAGTAAATTAAGATTTAAGTAAAAAGATTATCACAAATTTATTTAATATTTGAAAGACAACTAATTCAATTCTTCATTTCACAAAATCTCAACAACAAAAGAAAGACAGAAAACTACTCAAAATGCATAGAAAATAACACAAAATCCTTTGATTTCATTTAAAGTTATAAACAATAAATAAAAACTTATCTCGAATCTTCTCCCTACAGACTCCCTCAAGTTCCTCTAACACTTCCTTCGTACAACACACTAAATTATACTTACTAATATACTCTAAAACACACTAATGCACACACAATAGACTCACCACACACTACCGAATTTCCATACAAGACACACACTTTTCGCCTAAATTTGTCTATATTTAAAGGTAGTTGATGATTATATCCAAAGGTCGTTTAAGCACCTCTTCAAAAGCGCCGCATTCAATGTATTTCATTTCGAACCGACTCTCTCGCTCGTCGGCGGGCTCGATCTCGCCATCGGCGGGCTTCAGAACATTGGTTATTTGCTAAGGCTCGTCGGCAGCTCGATCTCACGTCCGTGCTCCATTATAATATATTCAAAACTTTCGAGAAAATCACGTCGTCGGCCGGCTAGTTCAATTTCCATCTCTTTTTAGTCCTTTTCGTTCCTGCACTGCTTCTTTTCGATCTTTTGCTTCAATACCTATAAATCTTCATACCGCAATAAAACATAAAATACATTTTTAAAGTTCGCAATTTCATATAAAATTTGTGAGCGAATTTCTTAATACATTTTTCTCGTGGTCAAAATCCCCCAAACTTTAACTATTACTTGTCCTCAAGTAATCTTGATACTATAAAAGTAATGATTATTTGTAATAAAATTTTAATTCAGAAATACTATGAATTTGATTTAAATAAAAATATAAGAAATTCTTATTAGAAAGATTTTTACAATTAAATTAACTCTATAAATTGCAAGGCTATTTACTATCAAGTTTAAGATTTAGTCTTCTATTTATTTCAAGAATGATTATATTTTGCAATATTAAATTACTTAAGATATTTAGATGATAGGAATTTCATGAAAGCACTACTTAGTAAAATACTAATCCATATATATAAGTTCGTAAATGTAACCGAGTTTACCCTTTAGGTTGATTCAAATGAAGCCAATTTTTTATAAGGCTTCTCCTCAAGCTTCTCCTCACTTAATTTTTTTCTTTTCATTTTGGATTGATTTTTCAATCCTTTTTATTTTTCTTTCTTTTCATTTTGATCGATTTTCAACTTTTCTTTTCTTTTTTTTCAGATAGAGATTATCGTATCTAGATAGCCCGTTAATAATTTCGAACTTCACCTTTCTCTTCCAAATTTCAAACTCGAAACATTTACTTACCTTATATGTATTTCAATTTTTTTACTTCATATCAGTTTCAATATTTTCTTCAACTAAATACTTAAGAATTTCATATTTTGAAATATGCTTTTCCTTACTTTAAATAGTTAACTATATTCTTATCCTCTATACAAAATATCTAACTACAAAATTAGTTTAATCACTAGAAATATTTCTTTAACTTTCTATAATCATTAAATAAATTAATTCTAGTTTTACTAAATTGAATTCATTACGTAAAATTATTTTATATATACTTAAGAATTTTTATTTTTTTTCCCACAAACTTAAATTTTTCTATCTCTTTATATAAAGGTGAAAAGAAAATAAATCGTGAATCTAAATCATACCTTCGTGCTTTAGGTATTTTTCTTCGAAGTTCTGTGTTCTTTTCATCACTTAATTAACTCCGTACCGTTAATAACTTTCTACACATATATAATATCAAAGAAATTGCTGGGTAAAGAAGTTTTGAAATAAGTACAACCATTAACACAATTTATAACATAACATAACACAACATTCACATATATTTCACAAATCTCAGTTTCTCTCAGAAAGTTAAAATCACAAATTGAAATATTAAAATTTAAAAGCCACACAAACTTAACTTATACAACAATATTAAAATGTCTTACGCAACATAATAATTAAAGTTCATAAACTAAACATCAATACCGAATCTAAGAAAACAACGAAACAATCACAAATATAAATTCCTAAACATAGAATCTAATCATCAAAATTAAAATCCCAAACTATATATTCATCTCCTCGTTCAAATAGCGCTGAGCAGCGAGAAAGGGGAGTATAACGAGGGCACTTAGGAAATATAACATCGTACTCTCCTCTCTCGATAACGATTCTCGCATCATAGTAGTTATCTCAAATTCGTAATGTCTCCGGAGATAATTGTCGTCATAATCATGCCTTCGCTCTAATCCTTTAATTTTCCGATCAATATGCTCCAATTTTTCTTCCATCTTTTCAAAAGTTTTTCACCTATAGGTCATTTCCCCATTTATCAAATCATAAAGGGTAGGAGAACTATAGTTCGAGGGTCATAACCCAGAGGGAATATCCCTACTAGTCAAGGCATAGCTCCTAGTCCTGCATTCCATCCTTTGTGGGATTCATAAGTTTTTATATTAGCTCGGGTAATGGGTTTCATAGGTTCAAATCATTCCTCATCATCTCTAGCCTCTACCCGTACAATTGGTAGAGTGCATAAATTAGACCAGATGTCTTACTCTCCTCCATTTCACTTTTATACAGCTAATATATTTTTTGTAAATAATACTTCCCACATTAATACTTCTATGGTTATGCAATACAAAAATTCGAACCGCCCATCTCTTGTTACTTCACTATTGAGATAGTAGTAACAAAGTAGAACAAATAAAATAATGCCAAGCTTTAGAGGTTGCATTTAACATGCATGAGGGAAGTTTACCCGTTCACGCCGCTTAATTTTCGAAGTCCCTTTCCCATCGCCGAGAAAGTTAATCACCTCCTCCTCAGGTCCTTCCATTGTTCCAAAAGTATCATATTCACCGGTATGCAGACCTTGTACTTCGTAGAAAGCATTTATTCTTGCAAAATATTAAAATCAACTAAAAATCCTCTAACCTTTATTGGCAATATCTTCCATTCAAATAAGTTATATAAAAATTCTTTTACAACTTCAATCAGAAATTCCGTTTCTATTTATACCGTAAATTTTACCATCTCCTCTCTTTTATCGTTTGTTCCATTCTCCTCCCGTATTCTTAAAGACTTTGTCCCGAATACATTTTCTTGCTTTGATATTAAAGTTGTATTCGATTGAGCTTTTAGCATTCACGAACCGTGTTTCATCATAATCTAGTCGCCTTTTCCGTCATGAGCCATTTCTCGATCTATCAAATTTTTTACAAAAATCGTACTAAACTTCAAAATAATACTATAATGGCTTCCAAAGGTGACTTAAAAATAATCTAAAATGAATTCCACATATTTCTTCCAACTATTTTTTCTATATGTCAATTTTTTCCAAAATCCCCAAAATGTGGAAGAAATTACCGAGAAAATAAAAATTTTTGTATGGGAGGAAGTCTTCCACCAAGGGAAGATACAATCTAGTGTCAAAAATGTGTTGATATTGCTCCAAACTAAGATCTCTCAAGCCCTAGGTCGGTTTTTCAAAGTTCGAGGAAGGGATGATGAATAAGTGATTACTGATCACCAAAATAAAGTGTTTTGGATCTCGCCATCGCCGGAAAACTTTCACCTGCTATGGGCTAATTAATTCAACAGTTTAAAGTTTCGGAAAATCTCGCCGTCGGCTGCGTATCGTTCTCATTGCCGGTGGGATTTTTCTAGATCCCTATGCAACTGACGATGGATGGACTACCGCCTGGGCGAGGTCTTCGAAGAAGATTTTAGACAGCATCCGAACCGCTTTGGTGCGAGCTTCAATTCAGAGTTCGAGACCTGTTAAACCGGTACTATCACTTGCTATAGAAGAACCACCTCGACAGGAGACGATCGAAGGAAAGAAGAAAATTGACGAAGAAGAGGGGACCGAGATTCCTAAGGCTAGACTAGGGGCTGCTTATCCTAGGATAGTTGTTTCCGATTCGGGGGAGAAATCCCTCGAACCTCTGATTTTGTATGATTATCTCGCTCACTTCGGTGGGATCATATAATGATAAGGGTGATGGCGTTGGCTACGTTTTGGTCGTTTCTAACGATTACGTAACTAGCGATAATCCGGACATCGACTTCGATGCCAACAACAATTCTCAAATCATACACGATCTCGACAATCAAAATAACGAAGAAGACATCCATCAAGGAGGCTACGAGAGTTCAACAAGCAACGGATGTATCTGTGAGTTTCGAGGAGCTCCAGTTACGATAGAGTTAGAGCCTTCAGATTTTAAAGATAATCCGGAAGGGCCAGTCATTCCGATTCAGGAGGAGACACCGACAAGTTCAACACTAGATTCAGAAGAAATTACAGAAGTCAACTTGAGAAGTGGAAAAGTTATACCTCCAAGAGTGGGTCCAAAAGACAAAGGAAAGCGTGTGGTTGTTCAAGAAGAACCAACCCCGTAGAAGAAATACCCATTCGAGAAGAAGCCGAGACGCATGAGAACAAAGTGGACTACAACGTGCTAGCCCATCTTAGGAAACTACCGGCCAAACCGAGCATTTACGATGCTCTCATCTTATCAAAGGAGATGAGAGAAGCTCTGATCAAAGCCTTACTTGATCCAGAAATTTGCTTAGCTCAAATGGCCGGAGATTCCTTAGATGAGGTTTGCTAGTTAAAGGAACAGCGAGGCGTTACCTTCACGGACAATGACTTACTACTTGGGACGACGAGATCACAACCGACCGTTGTACATTTCGGTTACAATCGGGAAGTTTACGCTCTCCGCAGTATTGGTGGATCCGGGAGCATCAATCAACATAATGAGTCTTCGAACACTAAGCATACTTGGAAATTGATGCTCGTGAGCTCGAGGCCGACAAAATGTTATTAAGAGGATTCAACCAGAAAGGAGAAAGAGCCCTCGGGTCAATAACGCTACTGATGAAGACCGGGGACCTAGCAAAGACAACCGCGAAATTTCAGATAATTAATTCAGAAACATCGTTCAACGCTCTGCTGGGCCGACCATGGATACATGAAAACAGGATGGTACCATCATCTCTACATCAGTGCATCAAATACTACGATGGAGGGGAACAGTGCATCAAAGGTGACTTACAACCATTCTCCGTACATGA
The DNA here is from genome assembly GCA_022702705.1 of Papilionanthe hookeriana x Papilionanthe teres. Classification (NCBI taxonomy): domain Eukaryota; kingdom Viridiplantae; phylum Streptophyta; class Magnoliopsida; order Asparagales; family Orchidaceae; genus Papilionanthe; species Papilionanthe hookeriana x Papilionanthe teres. The sequence goes on along the minus strand of CM040424.1, from coordinate 17,878,591 downwards.
GATTGGAATCCATGAAGATGCGACTTATTATGCACTCGCCAAAGAAAACGATCTTCTCCGGAGATACCGTAACAAATAAAGCAAAGAAAGTTCGGGACAATGAAGAACTCCGAGGTTCTAGTCCAACGATCACTCACCACTCCCTTGCGGCGAGATGGTGAAGGTTTCTCCACAACTCGCATCCGAGGTCGAGGTCGGGGACGAGGTCGTGGTAGAGACGTTAGGACGAGTTGGACAGAGGAAACCAGCCATCAATGTTGATTGGAATGATAGTTCTGAAGAAGAAAAGGAAATCAAGCAAGAAGCAGCAACAATAAGTCGAAAGAAGCCGCAATTCAAGATTTCCCTCAAAGATGAAAAGAACGAAGAATATAAATCGATGTACGAGAAGATTAACCACTACGTACATACTATGACCCTAACCCCGATCCATTCTAATAAGATCGAGGGTATGGTGGTCAAAGAGGTACATAGCGGCGGTGCAAAGCCAATCAAATTCTACCGTGGTGCTTCTTCCTCCAAAATCGAAAATAATGTACAATTCGAAGATGTCACTTCATCAGAATTAATGGAATTACCTTTTGAGTGGTACTCTCCCTGTGTTCAAAATTTAATTCAACGTGGTTTCTTACCTCGACAATGGACAAAAGGCCAATCACAACATTTTGAAAAATTATGGAATAACTCCGGTCTTCCACCCAATTCAAAGCATGGACTTGGATTCGGCACAGTAGGGTCAGTTGACGATACTGAATTTTGTTTGGTTGTCACTTGCAAGTCCAATGAAAATTGCATGGAAACTACAGACGAACTCGAAGATTTACAAATTGGAGACGCTCCACCAGAATTCGAAGAAGAAATCAAATCTACAATAGATGAGTTAACGGAAGTTAACTTAGGTACTAGCGAAGAGCCTAGACCTACCTTTGTTAGCTCCTTACTCAACAAAGAAGACTCCGAAGAAATAATCAAATTATTAATGGAATTTAAGGATCTGTTTTGCTTGGAACTACGATGAAATGCCGGGATTGGCTCCGGAGGTTGCAGCTCATAAGCTAGGAGTGGATCCTACTCGTCCCGAGTCGGACAAGGTCCCGGAAGAATGCGTCTAGAAATCGAACAACAAGTCATAGCCGAAGTTAAAAAGCTAATAGACGCTAAATTTGTCCGTGAAGAACAATACCCGACTTGGCTAGCCAATGTGGTGCCGATCGAGAAGAAGAATGGTCGGATCGAATCTGTGTGGACTTCGGAGATTTAAACAAGGCATGTCCAAAAGATGAATTCCCTCTACCGATCCCGGAATTAATGATCGACATTGCTTCAACACATGAAATATTCTCGTTCATGGATGGATCTTCGGGATATAACCGGATAAAAATGGCTCCGGAAGATGAAAAGCTTACGGCATTCGAACGCCGATCGGAGTATTTTGCTACACAGTGATGCCATTCGGACTGAAGAACGCAGGAGCAACCTACCAGAGAGCAATGACAAGAATTTTTGATGATCTCATCCACAATCAAGTCGAATGCTACGTGGACGATGTGGTCATCAAAAGTAAAGTAAAGGAAAACCACTTGTATGATTTGAGAATTGTTTTCGAACGATTAAGACAATTTAACCTTAAGATGAATCCCTTAAAATGCGCCTTCGGTGTCACCTCCGGGAAATTCTTAGGATTCGTTGTCCGACATCGTGGAATTGAAATCGATCCGGAAAAGATTAAAGCTATCTTAGAAATGCCGCCTCCCAAAACCTTAAAACAACTACGATCTTTTCAAGGAAATCGGCATATCTTCGACGCTTTATCTCAAACCCGTCGAGTAGGTGTCGGCCTTTCTTGGCACTAGTTAAAAAGGACGCCAAATTTATTTGGGAAGAGAAATGCCGTAAGGCCTTCGAGGACATTAAACAATATTTAATGACACCTCCTGTCTTAGCGAGCCCTGAGCCTCGGGTAGACCGGCGATACTTTACACCGCGGCTCTGAGACGACTCTCTCGCAGCCCCGTTAGCCCGAGTCAATGATGAGGGTAAAGAAAATGCTCTTTACTACTTAAGCCGTCGTTTACTTTCGACGAAGTAAGGTATCCCGCAATTGAAAAGCATTGTTTGGCCCCGATCTTCGCCGCTCAAAAGCTCGAGCACTACATGCTTTCTCATAAGGTCAACCTGATCTCGAAGTTTAATCCGTTGCAATACTTGATGACTCGTCCGACACTTTCCGGCAGACTTGCCAGATGGTCAATGATGTTATTGCAATTCGATATAACTTTCGTGCCTCTGCGTGCCGCAAAGGGACAAGTCTTAGCAGACTTCCTCGCAGCAGCACCCTTTGCCGTGCGAATCTCCCTCGACGACGATTTGCCAGATGAACAAATAATGAACCTAGAAGATCTTGATGATCGACGTTGGGAATTATATTTCGACGGAGCATCTTCAGCACACAAAGACGAAGAATCGCAAGTGATAGTGCCCGGTAAGGCAGGAATCGGGCTAATCTTTATAACTCCGGAGCGGGGGATGTTAGGATACTCCTACCACTCGACGGAACCATGTACAAACAACGAAGCGAATACGAAGCCCTCATAACGGGACCGGAATTAACTATTCAAATGGGGATAACGGACATCAACATCTACGGGGATTCACGGTTAATCATTCGACGAGATCGCCGAACAATACGGAATTTTTAAACCAAGACTCGAACAATTCTTCCGGAATGCCATACTAATTGTTGGAACAGATTCCAAATGTGACAATCTACAAAATTCCCGAAAAGAAAATGCTTTAGCGGATGCTTTAGCCCGTCTCGCAAAAGAATTTGCCTGTTTGCAAGATGAATCGGTGGAAGTGTCGGTTCACGGACGTCGGGTTCTATCACGGCTCGACATGACACAATACACAAATCGAAAAAGAAGAAGAATCGGTTGCAAGCGCGATGTAGAAAACACGGAAGATCGGCGATAGCCATTAATGAACTACACCGCAAACAGAAAGCTACCGGACGATAGGTCGCTAGCCCATCGGATCAAGAAAAGAACTCCGTCCTACGCATTAATAAACAACACATTATACGGAAGGTCTTTTGATCAAATATGGCTAAGGTGCCTAAGCGGGTCCGAGGCCCGTGAAATTGTTACGGAGGTGCATTCGGGACTCGTAGGCGCTCACCAGTCGGGTCCGAAGATGAAAATGAAAATTAAAAGACTAGGGTACTACCGGCCCTCGATGATGACCGACCGCATGAAAATCGCCAAGAGCCGTCACCAATGCCAAGTGCACGGAGTGGTTCTACACCAACCTCCAAATGTGCCTGCACCCGAAAATTGCGTCGTGGCCATTTGAATGTTGGGGCACGTATATAGTGGGTCCGATAGAACCACCATCTTCAAAAGGACATCGCTTCATTCTTGCGGCTACAAATTACTTTTCCAAGTGGGCGAAGCGGTTCCACTTAGAGAAGTGAAAGCACACCACGTGCTACGCTTTTCAAGAACCAAGTTGTCTACCGTTTCGGAGTGCCGCGCGAGATCATCTCGGATAATGGGTCGGCATTCGAAGCACGCAAATCAATAATTTTGTCGGGAGACACGGAATCGACGGCGATACTCAACAATTTACTACCCAAGAGCAAACGGTCTCGCCGAGGCTTTTAATAAAACTCTCGTTCAAATCTTAAAGAAAACCTTGGACGATAATAAGAGAAATTGGCACGAGAAATTGTTAGAAGCCTTATGGGCCTACCGGACAACCTTCGAACTCCTACTCAAACTACACCTTACGCTCTAAGTGTATGGGTCCGAGGCGATGTTACCTTTAGAGGTTCGGCTTCCTTCACTCGAATTGCAGCTTGCAAACAAGATCACGACGAAGAAAACGCCAGATTACGACTCGAAGAATTAGAAAGCTTGGAAGGGAAAATACTTGCAGTGCAACAGAATTTAGAACTATACCAAGATAAGATGGTTCAAGCCCATGACAAATTGGTCCGCCCAAGAACCTTCAAAGTTGGTGACTTAGTTCTCGTTCTCAAGAGACCTATTCTTGCACACCGCAAGATAGGAGGAAAATTTGAACCCACTTGGGAAGGACCATTCGTGGTTGAAGCAGTATACTCGGGAGGTTCCTACCGAGCTAGTGAATTGCCGGGGAGAACGACATATGCTTCGATCAATGGACGATACTTGAAAAAGTATTACGCTACTTAATGTTTCGAAGGAATGAATTCTTCATCCCTAAGAAACACGGGCGAAGTAATTACTTATGATTGGGTCCGAACCCAAAAATAATAAAATGTGCTAAGATAAATAAAATCATGATAATAAAGTTTTCCTTGTTTTCCTTTCCAAATCAAAATCTCTTCCCTGATCTTATCCTACTTCATTCCTGTTAAATTTGAAAATAAAAATATATATAAAAAAAATGTATCTTTAATAAACATTTTCTTAATGTTCTTGTTCTTAGTACAGCCCCTGATCCTTTTCCTTGTCTTTTCGCAGGGAAATGTCAACTAAGAAATAAGAATCGCCGTATCCGTAAGATGTTAACAAAACTTGCTGCGGACCAGCGCGACGAGACAATTGCTAATGCCAGCACACACATTTCAAGGACACCGGTTCACCAGGAACCTGAAGAAAGGAGGCCAGCTCCTAGGATAACAAAAAGAACCAGGGAAATCCCCAAAAGATCAGAAGAAAGAAGGCTACCACGCCACCGGATAGAACCACCAATAATGCATGACCTTGTTACAGAAGCAACCCCGGGGGATGTCCCGACGGCATCATCCACGAGGAGCCGAGGTATGCAGGGGAACGTGAAGGGATTGAACCATATATCCCACAATATGTCACAAGGCCTCGCCATCTGCAGATCATTCCGGAATACGAGCTGGAGAGGATGCATAATGTTGAAAAGAAAACTTTTGAATACTTCGAGAGAATTAAAGGAAGAAGGATCAACATACTAGAGGGCCTCGAGCTACATACCGACGTATTCTCAGAGTATGAACAACAGCAAATCGTGGATTGTATCCGGGATTTGAAGAGAATGGGCCGAGCAGGCCGCCTGAGGGAAAACACATACTCGGAACCCCGAGATGGATGCCAGGGAAAGGAAGAATCACAATACAATGCGGATGCTGCTACAACTTTGCTGAAGACAGAAAGGGAAACCCACCGGGGATACTCCGTCATGGGCAAGTAGATCCGATGCCATTAGTCATCAGGAGAATGGTAAAAAGATTGATAACATGGAGGGTACTGCCAGCAGATTGCATACCCAATAGCTGCATTATCAACATTTACAAACAGGGTGACTGCATACCCCCACATATAGATCACCACGACTTCGTCAGACCTTTGCACAGTCTCTTTCTTGAACGAGTGTGACATCATGTTCGGATCCGACCTCCGGATAGCGAGCCCGGGTGAGTTCCGAGGGCCGGTAAAGATACCTTTACCGGTGGGTTCCGTCATGATACTAAAGGGCAACGGAGCGAGATATCACTAAGCATTGCATACCGGGAGTGCCGATGGAGCGGATCTCGATTACTTTCGGGAGAATGGACGACAGCAAGATACCTTACCATTTCCAACCAGACCCAGAGCTAGAGAACCTCCGGCCTTACGAGCTGTGAGTTACATGGGAAATATCACACCTCCAACGTACATCCAACCGGCATCCTTGCCAAGGATGGCTTGGAAGGTGATGTTATTAACCATGTACCCCACAATTCAGACATGGATTTTTTGACAAATGCTTCTTTTGATGGATCGACAAAGATCATACACAGTCCGTTTTGAGTCTACATGGATTGTATGAAATGTATTCCAGATCGAGTTGTATGATGTATTTTCAACATGATTGGAATGAAAGTGATCATGTCACGTTTTTGGCCTTCACCTCTTTTGTGCAAATTGATTGGGAAACGCCATTAAAGTTAAATGAACTTCGAACAAAGAACGAGAAAGAAATAAAGAAAGAAGAATAAAAGAAAACTTTCCTACAAAAAAAATCTTAAAAAATGACAAACACCAAATTCGCATGAACATTAAATAAACGATAAAATAAAATTTGAATCATTAAAAGATAAACGAAATCAACACAAATCTCAAATTCCATCCTTCCAAATTTCAAATCAAATTTCAAATTCAATCTTTCCAAATTCCGAATCAAATTTGATCTTTTCAAATCTCAAATCAAATTCTCAATCAAATTCCAAATCCACTCTCGATCAAATTTCAAATTTGATCTTTTCAAATCTCAAATCAAATTCTCAATCAAATTTTAAATCCAATCTCGATCAAATTTCAAATTTGATCTTTCAAATTTCAAATCAAATCTTAAATCAAATTTCAATCGAGTTCAAACTCATCCTTCCAAATCTCAAATTCAATCTTTCCAGATTTCAAATACATCAAAATCAAACTTTTGGGTCGAGGATTTTACATCCAAGACTCGCACCGCTTTAGGATCCTTTTCCTATTGCACTCGAAGTACATCAAATTCAACCTTTTGGGTCGAGGATTTTACATCCAAGACTCGCATCGCTTTAGGATTCTTTCCTATTGCACTCTGAAATACATCAAATTCAACCTTTTGGGTCGAGGATTTTACATCCAAGACCGCACTCGCTTTAGGATTCTTTCCTATTGCACTCGAAATACATCAAATTCAAACTTTTGGGTCGAGGATTTTACATCCAAGACCGCATCGCTTTAGGATTCTTTCCTATTGCACTCGAAGTACATCAAATTCAACCTTTTGGGTCGAGGATTTTACATCCAAGATCGCATCGCTTTATGATTCTTTCCTATTGCACCTGAAATACATCAAATTCAAACTTTTGGGTCGAGGATTTTACATCCAAGACTCGCACTCGCTTTAGGATTCTTTCCTATTGCACCGAAGTACAAGCAAATTCAACCTTTTGGGTCGAGGATTTTACATCCAAGACTCGCATCGCTTTAGGATTCTTTTCCTATTGCACTGAAATACATCAAATTCAAAACTTTTGGGTCGAGGATTTTACATCCAAGATCGCACCGCTTTAGGATTCTTTTCCTATTGCACCGAAATACATCGAATTCAACCTTTTGGGTCGAGGATTTTACATCCAAGACCGCACTCGCTTTAGGATTCTTTTCCTATTGCATTGAAGTACATCAAATTCAAACTTTTGGGTCGAGGATTTTACATCCAAGACTGCATCGCTTTAGGATTCTTTCCTATTGCACTGAAGTACATCAAATTCAAACTTTTTGGGTCGAGGATTTTACATCCAAGACCGCATCGCTTTAGGATTCTTTTCCTATTGCACCGAAGTACATCAAATTCAACCTTTTGGGTCGAGGATTTTACATCCAAGACTCGCATCGCTTTAGGATTCTTTTCCTATCGCACTCGAAGTACATCAAATTCAAACTTTTGGGTCGAGGATTTTACATCCAAGATCGCACCGCTTTAGGATCCTTTCCTATTGCACTCTGAAGTACAACAAATTCAACATTTTGGGTCGAGGATTTTACATCCAAGATCGCATCTGCTTAGGATTCTTTCCTATTGCACCGAAATACATCAAATTCAACCTTTTGGGTCGAGGATTTTAGATCCAAGATCGCACTCGCTTAGGATTCTTTCCTATTGCACCGAAATACATCAAATTCAAACTTTTGGGTCGAGGATTTTACATCCAAGACCGCATCGCTTCAGATTCTTTCCTATTGCACTCGAAGTACATCAAATTCAACCTTTTGGGTCGAGGATTTTACATCCAAGATCGCATCGCTTTAGGATTCTTTTCCTATTGCACGTAAATACATCAAATTCAAAACTTTTGGGTCGAGGATTTTACATCCAAGATCTGCATCGCTTTAGGATTCTTTTCCTATTGCACCTGAAATACATCGAATTCAACCTTTTGGGTCGAGGATTTTACATCCAAGACCGCACTCGCTTTGGGATTCTTTTCCTATTGCACTGAAGTACATCAAATTCAACCTTTTGGGTCGAGGATTTTACATCCAAGACTCGCACTCGCTTTAGGATTCTTTCCTATCGCCTCTGAAGTACATCAAATTCAAACCTTTTGGGTCGAGGATTTTACATCCAAGATCGCATCGCTTTAGGATTCTTTTCCTATCGCACTCGAAGTACATCAAATTCAACCTTTTGGGTCGAGGATTTTACATCCAAGATCGCACTCGCTTTAGGATTCTTTTCCTATTGCACCGAAATACATCGAATTCACACTTTTGGGTCGAGGATTTTACATCCAAGACTCGCACCGCTTTAGGATTCTTCCCTATTGCACTGAAATACATCAAATTCAAACTTTTGGGTCGAGGATTTTACATCCAAGACCGCATCGCTTTAGGATTCTTCCCTATTGCACTCGAAATACATCAAATTCAAAACTTTTGGGTCGAGGATTTTACATCCAAGACTGCATCGCTTTAGGATTCTTTTCCTATCGCACTGAAATACATCAAATTCAAACCTTTTGGGTCGAGGATTTTACATCCAAGATCGCACTGCTTTAGGATTCTTCCCTATTGCACTGAAATACATCAAATTCAAACCTTTTGGGTCGAGGATTTTACATCCAAGACTGCACTGCTTTAGGATTCTTCCCTATTGCACTGAAATACATCATAATCAAACTTTTGAGGTTAAGGATTTTATATCCAATACCGCATTACTCTGAGATCTCTCCTCATTGCAATAATTCAATCCGATCAATTCAATTTTCTTTCGAGGTTGAAGATGTTACATCTACAACCTCAGAATTCCAATTTTCATTTCAAATCAAATCCCTTCAAATTAATTTTGACAAACTCCAATCTAAATTGAAACTCCAAACTAAAATCTAAACTCACACATCAAAACTTAAATTGAAACAAAATAAAATCTAAATCGAAATTCCCCCAGGTCATGTGATTTGGGATTCACCTCCTTTTCCTTTCCCTAGCGAGAGTTCAGGAATCTCCGGTTTCAGAGATATACTTGCTACTCCCCAGCGAAAACTCCTCTATTTCGTCCTAAGTTTGTCACTTGGATGTTTGTGTTGGATTTGTTGATCGCTTCGGTCAACACCAATACGCGCGGTGTGCTCCGTCGACTCACCACACCTATCAGGGGTCCATTTGTTGACCTCATTTTTTATGAGGTCTTCTTTTCTTCTCTTTAGTACTTCAGGATCTAGCCTTAGGCTTTTCCTTTGACTATCTTAGAGGACTAGAATTGGGACCCACCTTTTAGAAATTCAAACCACTTCTTAACTCCTCGCAAACTCCACAAACTTGATTGTTGACCCCTAATCACCTAGAGGGTTGAAATCAAATGTGGAAGTTTAAAGGATGAGTTCCTATAGGACTCTTTGGCCTTAGGACCGCCTCAGGTGACCCTGGTCCGGTGAAGGGGCTGACTTACACACACACTACACTTCCACATACCTCCTAAAACCACACCCATACTTAACTTGACCTCCCGACTCATGTGGGTGATCCACATGGATGGTCCTTAACCCCTAAGCCCTTGCGCAAGAGGTTAGGAACAACATAGTGAATGCCTCAAATGAGTCCCTTCATGACTCATTTGGGCTTGATATGGCTTCATGGCTCAACCAAAATGACTTCTTTCCACCCAAATTCACCCAATATTCAATTTCCCAAATTTTCAATTTTTGACCCCCAGGACCCTACACCTACTAAACCTACCCAAAACCCTTAAAATTACCCAAATTTCTCAAAAATTTCCAAATTACCCAAAATTCTCCAAAATCAATCCCAAACATTTCCACATCACTTAAACTGATCATCCATACCCAAAAATACCAAAAATTCCAAGAAAACCTCCCAATACCCTACAAATACCCAAAATACCCCTCTTGGCCTAAAAATCCAAAAATTCAGAAAATTCCCAGAAAATTCCAGAAAATCCCAAATATTCTCAATTTCATTTTGTTCAATTACACCATGGGCCAATTTTGTCAATATACCCTACTTTTGTCAAAACCCCCAATTTGACCCATTTTAAACCAAAGTGAACCCAATGTCAAACCAAACCTACCCAATTGACCCCAATTTTGGTCCAATTCAATTCTAAACTTCAAATGAATATTCCCAATACCAATCTAGACCAAATCCAAGTCCAATTTGGTTGACATTTGGATCCAATTTCACTTTTGGCCTTAAAGCCCAATTTAGACCCATGACCCAAACCTAACCCAAACTCACCCAATTCAACTCCAATTAACCCCAAATCTTTTCTAAATCTTCCTTAGCATCCCCAAAAGCATAACACTAACATGATTTGCCCAAAATTTAGACCCAAATCCCACTCAAATTCAACCCAAAGCTAAAAGGCCCATTTTTGACCTAAACCTAAACCTAGCCCAAATGAGCCCAAACCCCAAAATCAAAGCCCAACCCAAGTCAAAACCTCTTTGAAACACTCCCATAAACATTTCTCAACATTAATTCTACATCAATTTCAACCCTAGCCCAACATTGGCCCAACTTGGCCCACTTGGACTGTATTGGCCCATTCACCAAAAGAGCCCAAATTCAACCCAATTCAAATCCAAATCACCCCCAATTTGCTTCAAGTCACTCATGACACATCCATGAGCTAAACCCAACAATTATTTGGCCCAACCTCTTTACAAAATTCTCATCCATAAATTCATTTTTAAACTTAAAGGCCCATTCCTTAAACCATTTTAAAAGCCCTCTTCCACCAAATCCAAAACCCCAAAAATTCTTCCAAAGCCCATATGACATTTCCCCTCATCATACTTTCAAGTAAAATCATTCCTAAGTCCTAAACCAATGATCAAATAATTCTAAATGAAGCTTCATCCAAATTTCCACCAAATTATCCAAAATCCTTAAAATCCTTTTTTATGAAATTGACCAAACTTTTTGCCAAGCCAAAGGTGAGCCATGAAGCCATGCATGAGCCACATGTGAGCCATGAGAGCTTTGGACACTCCACCATGCCATATTGGGTAAGAAGAGGGGGGGCTTTCCTTAATCCCTAAAGCTCATTATCCTTAATCATGTTTCACCTAAACTTAAATTTAATCCAAATATATTTGGATGGAGACTTCTCCATGCCAAACTAGTCGATCCCTTTGATCCCCCACAGCATCCACAGACCACCTCGAAGGGTGCACCAAGCCCAAATGGGTGGATTGACCCATTTAGACTCAAAACTAGCCATGCCCCATTCTACTTTGAATCAAAGCCTTTACACATGGCAATTGCCAATTGCTTGCACCAAGCCCCACACGACCGACCTGACCTCGAAGGTGACCCATGCTCGGCCGGTCGGCCACTGGGCCGCCGGAAAACACCATGGCCGAGAGCTCACATGTGAGCCAACTTTGAAATTCTCACCGCCGAGCCGCCCCATCCCAGCTGGCCATTGTAGCCGTTCTTCTCTTGCCAAGAGCAGTCGATCCCAAGCCTTAACTCTCCCTGGGAGGCCCTCCACCCTCTCCTATTTAAACTCCACCCCTCTCGGCCATGAAAGGAGCTGAGCACAAACCTTGCCAAAACTCTGCCAAAATTGTTCCAGACTCCTCCCCATACACAGAGCACTTGATCCCCAGTGAGATCCCCCCGCCATTTCTTCTCTGTGAGCTCAATTTCAGAGTTGAAATTCCACCCAAAACCCGGACACTTCTCCACAGTGGACCAATCCTCAAATTGATTGGTCCTACACCTTCACCAGACCAAGGGAAGGTGTCCACCAGCAAAAGCCCCATCTCCAGGCCACCCAGTTGCTCCAGCCTCCAAGCTTTGTGATCGGGCTTGGTTGAAATCACACCTAGACAATTCACCAGACCAGGAGACTTCATCTGGAGCTTGCTGGGATCCAATCGAAGGTGCAACAACTCTCAGATTGAAGCCACACTTCTCTGAGCAAAGGTATGAGCTAATTCTTCATCCCGAGCTTCTGGAGATTCTCCATTTGAAATGCCTTAGTTTCAATGCATGTTAACCGTATAGATGTGTTCGTCTCTTCAAGATGAATCCATAGAGCATAAGAACATAAAAATCCATTGAGTATCGAGTGAGATCTTAGGGATTTAGTGTTTACGGCTCTCGGGTGAGGACGCTCGGGGACGATGAACGGATGTCGTCCATTCAATACACGCGCGGACGAACGGCTCGGATGGCATCGGACCAGGAGACGGTACGAGAACCGCGGGGCCCGGGCTGCTGACTCATGTGGCGGCGTCGAATGGGAGCGCGACGCGTGTGCGTTCGGAGCTGCCGAGGTTGACGCGGCGCCGTGTGGATAAATAGAAAATTAGGGTATTTTTCTATTTATTTAATTCCCTAAACTTCAAAAATTCATATCTCCGTGTAGAAAAATCGGAAAAATAAAATAAAAATACCCTCTTGCTCGGTGAACGAGAGGAGAATAATGTGGAAAAGAAATCATTTAATTTCATCAAGTATTTTATTTTTTATAATTTATTTACTCTCTGCATTATTTTAATTCTCCATGCATGTATACAATTCACCATGGCATGAGACCATAGGGCTTTTGAAGCCTCTGAATTTGGGAACATTCCCTGAATTTTCCAAAGTCGAGGCCATCCCTATGAAAAGTTATTGATTTTTCAAATTCAGGTTATTGTTTTGAGTATTTTAATTCCAATAAATAGCATGTTGTGAAATAAATTCTAGGAAAATTTGGTGATGTTCCTTATGACCGGAGGACCCTAGAAAAAAATAGGTTTTGACTTAGTTCATTTAAAGCAACCCTAATTGGCTTAAACACCCAAAATAGGTCTTTAATTAATTAGAGTTAACCATGCATCAAATTGACTTGAAATCAATTCTCCACTGACCTTTAGGATCAGAGGAATCCACCATAAAAGTTTGAGGTCAATTGGACTTGGTTAGCCCCACTAATTGGGTTAATTAAGCCACTTAGCCATTTTAAACTTTAAAAATTCATAACTTTTAAAATACCTTTCAAAAATTCACTAAATTGGTTTTGGAGCCTCTCTGATATCAGGGGAACTTAAGAAAATTAAAATTTCAATTTTCTAAAAAAGTTGATTTTTATTAATATTTTAATATTTTTAATAATTAAAAAATAATAAAAATCACAAAAATAATAAAATTCACCAAAATGTCACATTTTGAATTTTAATCACTTAGGAACAAACCCCATATTTTTCTTAGGTCTATTTAGTAAGATATTAAATTTTAAAGCTCTAGGGTAATTTTAAAATTAAAAAAAATGTATTTTCTAGCATTTTCACTAAAATAATTATAATAAATAATAGAAAAATCAGAAAATTACAAAATTTACTTCTCTGGTTTCCTTGATATCAGAGAGATTTTTGAAAAATATAAAATTCATTTTTCAACATTTATTTTATTTTTAAATTAATTAACACTTCAAAAGTTAAAATAATTATAATAAAAATAATATAATTCAAAAAATCACCAAAATTGGTCCAAGTGGTTCTCTGGTCATTAGAAATGTCCCCTAATTTTCTTAAGGACAGAAACTTTCCCTTGGTCATGTTATTAAATTTTCCTTGGAAATCTCTATTTCTCACAAAAAATAATTATATAAATAAATTAAATACAGAAAAATCACATTTTCTCCTCTCATGTCTTTATTGGCATATGAGTGAAGTCACATAAAAATTTCAAGTTCATTTGAGTTCAACTTAGTGAGTTATGAAATTATTAAGCTTAAAGGGTAAAATGGTAATTAAAACTTTAACCCTTAATTAAAACTTTAGGTTTAATAAAAAATTAACAAATAAAATATTTGATCTTAATCTGATTTGGATGATTGAAATTTAAATGATTGAAGGGTAGAAACCCATTAAGCAATTTTAAAATAATTAAACCTTAATTAAATAATTGATTAAATTTGGAAGAATAATAAAATTGGAATTATTAAAATAGGGATATTATTAGGAAGAGATTTATTCTTTAATTTAAAAATCCCTAAATTAATTATCTCATTGATTTTCAATTCTTAATTAAAATGATAACTCAAATTTAAAATATTAAAAGACTTAATTATTAAACTCTTTTAAAAAAATTTCAATTAAAATTAAAAATAAAATTAAATTAAAATTAAATAATTAAATTAAATTAAATTAAATTAAATTAAAATTAAATAATTAAATTAAATCAAATTAAATTAAATTAAATAATTAAATTAAACTAAATTAAATAAATTAAATTAAATTGAATAATTAAATTAAATTAAATTAAATTAAGTAAATTAAATCAAATCAAATTAAATTAAATTAAATTAAAATTAAATCAAATCAAATTAAATTAATCAAACTCAATTGAATTAAATTAAATTAAAACTCAATTAAATTAAATTAAATTAAATTAAATATAACATCACCTAAGACATAAAGAATTCAAAATAAATCTAAAATAACTTGAACACTATTCCAAATTTAAACTCATTAATGGAAATTAAACTAAAATCACAAACCATTTGAACACCAATTTACCCTCAAAAGCTTTAGTTATCATAACTCCTAAATAGGACATTAAAAGAAATGTTACTTCACTTATAGGATATTCAAATGTCCTAGTTCACTGAGCAAGTTAACAAAACTTGAATTCCCGAATGATTAATTCATTTGTATAATTAAATTCATTTGGACTTAAAACAATCCTAGAAATATTGAAAAGATGTTTAAGATTTGTCTTAAGCACTTCCTCGATATGATAGGATGTTCATAAGAACAATTGAATTTAATTATTCTTTGATGAAGAAAATCGTCTTCAAACCAAAACACAAAGAACCTAGACGTCATAGGAAATGACTAGCTATAGGATTAGGAACTTGGTAGAAAACCATAACCCTTACCTTAGCTTTACCTAGGAACTTGCTTAAATATTTTAATTGTGTTTTAAATGCAGCTTGGGATGACGGGAAGACCCTCCAGGTACGCTTTTATTTTATTGCAATTTACTTTCTTGCAATTTACATTATTACAATTTACCTTATTGCAATTTATTTAATCGCATTGCACTTACTTTTCTTGCATGATAAACAACTCATTGCATGAAAACCCACACCTTTAGGATAGACCCTAAAACCGAAACCAAAACCGAGTTAAAAGTCATTGCAAGATAAAATTCACCGCCACAACATTTCAAAATATAAAACAACTCAAAATTTAATCACAAACGTAACGCAAAACTACAATTACAACTAAATTAAAACGTCCCGTTGGATGATCGGGAATACCTCGGATGATGTAACCTACGTGTTGCTAACGGGATTTCCCACGGTCTAAATGAAAGTGTGGAACTCATTCAGTTGAGTTTAGTAAATTCATCTGGACTAAGTGAATCCGATAAAAATAATGATGCCGAAGGATGGAACCGTGGGATCTTAACCGGTGTCGTTATAATCAACTTTAAGATTTGTTTTAATCAAAACACAAAAAACACTTGGAAAATTAAGACTTCTCTAAACCAAAACACTTTTCTTATCTCCCGATTTATGATTTCTAAAACTAAACCTCCGCAACAATAAGGAGCTCGGAGCATGGTGGGCGACGACGGCCATCGTCGTCAGCAAAACTCGAACCTACTTCAGCAAAACTTTCCTAGAATTAAATAACCAAGCCATAGGATTTCGAGGTAGTTTGCCTAGTGCAACATAAATCCTCAACCTTTCGTTAGGCATTTGCCTTGCAAATTAAGCCCTAACCGGACTTAGGATTCCGAGGTAGTCGTCTGATACGACATAAACCCTCACATCTTCGAGGCTATTTGTATGATTCTATCATATAAATATAAGTCCTAATTAATTAAAATTGACAAAATCAAAACATTTAAATAAACATTAGGATTTTCCTAAATTTAAGCCACACAATAGGATAGTCGGGAAATTACCGAAGTTCACTTCGAATCCGTGGTTTCTCCTACTTTTCTTCCTTTGGATTCACAAAACAAAATATTCCAAACTTGATCCATTCCCTATCGAAATTCCAAAATTCAATCCCTTGAAAACTTAAACTTTGAAATCCTTGAGAGCAGAATTATTGATTATTATCGAGAGTTTTCTTAGGTGATTCCCGTCACTTAAGATGTAATTAACTATAGGGGCTTGCCCTTATAGGGAATTTTGAAGAACCTGAGTAATATAAACCTCGTTTAATGTTTTCATATTAAGCAGGGGAATTTTGTCGGCTTATAAAATTAGTTCGCAGACCAAACGGATGTCACAAATCTTCTAGTTTATTTAATCGAGCCCCACCATCAAGCAGTGTGTCTATCCTTAGGGATAGATACATGGTTTGTGGTGCGGTGCTCGTTTATATAAACTATTCTGGGATGTGAGATCGGCTTAGTCTCATATCTTAAAACCTTCAAATTTGAAATTATTTTTAAAATTAAATACTACTTTTCAAATTATTTATTTTAATTAAATTAAAAATTCGCCGACGGATTTCTGTTAGGCGACCCCTCTTCAAAATAAAACACACAACCTAAAAATATGCCGACAGGATGTTTAGTTTAGATTTACTTTCTGTTGTATATTGTTCTATCCTCATTAATACTTGTAGATTTTTTTTATAGACATTTGTGGTAGATAGAATTTTTGAACACTTTTTTTTCATGTTTATATTTTATGTACTAAATGCTAGATATGTTAAAAATTATATTTGGGGTAGGTGACCAGAGAAAAATGTATCGAGAAATTCATACCAATATTATATTAACTTTTGATGAAATTGCACTTTAAAGAAAGGTATTTTCTATGTTTATTGCAGGTATGATGATTTATAGGTAATGGAGCAAAAGATCGAAAAAGGAGCGAATCTGGAACAAAAAAAAGCTAAAAGAGATAAAAATTGTACTAGTTCGCCGACGGCAAGGAATAGGCCGCCGATGGTGTGTTTTTCCCGAGAAAATTTGAATATATTATAAAGGAGCCCGTAGACGGAGAGATCGAGCCCGCCGACAGCGAGCCTGAGTAGTTGGCCTACATTCTAAACGCCCACCGACGGTGCCAACGAACCCGCCGACGGCGAGAAGCTCAGTTCAAGCAAGATACATTGAATCTGGACACTTATAGAAAAGGTGCTTAAGCAACCATTGGAAATCTTTCTTCCTCTTTAAATAGAGATAATTTTAGGCCTAATGTGTGTCTTCTGTGTGTCCTTTTTGTGTCCTTAGTGTGTCATTTTTAAGTGTTTTATTAGTGTATTTAGTATGTGAGTGTGTTCTAGAGAGTATATTAGGGAGTTTAATTGAGTGTTTTGTACAAGAAGGAAGAGTCAGAGGAACTTCAAGGAGTCTGCTTAGGGAGAAACTTCGAGATAAGTTTTGTCTGTTGTTTTATAACTTTAATTTTATATGATATTCAAGTTTTGTATTATTCTTCATATACATTCTGAGTAGTTTTCTTAGTCTTTCTCCTTGCTTTTGAGATTTTTGTGAAATGGAAAATTAAATTAGTTGTGCCTAAAATATTAAATAAAAAATTTGATAATCTTTTACTTTAATCTTAATTTACTTTCAATTTGGCCAATTCAACTGTTAAAATATATTGATTTCATAACTAAAGTAAAGATTACATCCAAGATTCAGGGAAAGCAAAAGCCTTGAAAAGAGGGTGCAAATAAATAATGAAATATTATTTATTGGGCCTAGAATTGGATATTTTAGAGTGACAGACTAAAATATTCAATTTGGTCCTATCGTTTGGGTGCTGAAGTGTAGACGTTAGCCCTCAGCCTAGCCGCAGATTCAGTAACCAACCATAGGATTTGTCAATATTCTTTATGCCTGGACCAAAGGGTAAAGAATAGGATTGCTCCTATTTGACACAATATAATTCTAACTAATTTGATTATCCTTTCACTTAATTTGCTTAAACAATGGGAGAGATACTTTTCTAAATTACAATCTTCCATTCAAAAATTAGTAATAGAGTTTAGTGTAAGTGTTCTTTATTTTTGTATACTAGATAGTAATTGCATGTGCTAAAAAATTAGTTCACAATCTCTAACTTCTCTATGGGATCGATATCTAGAACTCCATTAGAGCCATGTATTACTTGAACGATACGTATGCTTGCGTTGATAAAAAGGGTAACTTTGCTATTATTGAATATTATTTTTATACTGGTTAAACATTTATATAGTTATACACTTCTTGAGTATCGGACTATTTAAAATTTACTTAAGTTTTATATGCGTAAATTTGAAACAAAAAATTTAATACCTTACGATTCAGAATTAGAATGCACTATTAAAAAAATTAGAAAACAGAAAAGAGAAATTATAAATTTAAATCAAATGGAAAATAATCCAGCAGTTGACAATACAAATCAACCGAGACCTTTAAGAGATTACGCAAACCCTACATTATATGAAATTCACTTAACTATTCAAAATCCTGATGTAGTGGTTAATTCATTTGAGCTTAAACCTGCAATTATCCAAATGGTACAAAATAATCAATTTAGTGGTTCACCAAATGAAGATTCTAATTTACATCTCGCTACTTTTTTAGAACTTTGTGCTACTTTTAAATATGACAGATTATCTAATGATGTTGTTACACTTAGGCTTTTTCCTTTTTCTTTAAGGGATAAGGCTAATATGTGGTTAAATTCGTTAGCACATGGATCTATTAGAACTTGGGGAGAATTATCATAAAAATTTCTATCCAAATACTTTCCTCCTTCAAAAACAGTAAAACTTAGAAATGATAAAACCTCTTTTAGTCATTTTGACGAAGAATCGATATACGAAGCTTGGGAGGGATTTAAAGATCTTCTTATGAAATGCCCACATCATGTGTTATCAGATTGGTTAATCATTCAAACTTTTTATAATGGATTAGTAGGATCTCTTAGATTTATCATTGATGTTGTCGCTGGTGGTTCATTAATGTCAAAACCATTTGATGAGGCTTATTCATTAATTGAAGAAATGGCTACAAACAATTTTCAATGGCCTTCAGAAAGGTTAAATCGTAAAAAAATAGCTAGTATCCATGATTTTGATGCAATATCTATGTTAGCTTCTCAGATTACTGCTATATCTAAGAAATTAGATCATTTAAGAATGAATTATTCTCCAACTATAATAGAAGAAAATTCATCTAGACAATTTGTGGATGCTCAACCTTCTTATGAAACTTTAAATGTTATTAATAATAGACCCAATAATCCTTATGCAAATTATTACAATTGTGGTTGGAAAAATCATCCAAATTTTAATTGGAATAAAAATTCTACTAATCAACAATGGATGAACAACTCAATAAATCCATTGGGAAATTCATCTAACCAAGGAAATTCTAATTATAAACCTTCTTATTCACCCGGATTTAATAATAACTCTTAATTTAAGAAAAAGAAGTTATATATGGAAGAATTGATATTAAATATGGGTCGACATTATAGAATCAAGGAAATCAGGTACAAATTCAAGGGAACCAATTACAAAATCAAGGAACTGCAATTAAAAATATTGAAACTCAACTTGGCATATCGCTCCTACGCTTAATAATAGAATTCCTGGAACTTTTCCTAGTAATGTGGAAATAAATCCTAAAGACCAAGGAAAAGAACAAATCAAAGCGATACAGTTACGAAGTGGAAAAGAGTTAGAAACAAGAGTACAAAAAGAAACAGAAATTGAAAAAGAGAAAGTGGATACTGAAAAAGAAAATGATCAGTAAGATCAAGATTTAGAATATCCACTAATACCTATGAAAATTTTTGTAGAAAACCACCACTACCATTTCCTCAGCGATTAAAGCAACATAAAAAGGATAAGAAATTTTCTAAATTCCTTGACATTCTGAAGAAATTAATGGTGAACATTCCCTTTTTAGAAGCATTAGAATAAATGCCCAATTATGTGAAATTTATAAAAGTAATTTTAAACAAGAAAAGAGAGTGCACAGATAATGAAACTGTTGCACTTAGCGAAGAGTGTAGTGCAATTATTCAGAAAAAGCCTCCTAAGACATTAAAAGATCCTGGTAGTTTCACTATACCTGGAGAAAAATTTTATGGAAAAGCTTTATGTGACTTGGGAGCCAGCATTAATCTTGTGCCTCTATCAATTTTTAAAAGATTAGGATTGGGAGAAGTCTCACCTACTTCAGTAATGACCTGATTATTATATTTCCAAATACAAGAATTTGTTACCACTGCTAGAAAATTTAATTTCTGGCAACGGCGCCAAAAACATGACCCGATTTTTGTATTTCCAAATACAAGAATTTGTTACCACTGCTAGAAAATTTAATTTCTTGCAAAGGCGCGAAACACTTGACCTAGAATAACTTGCTATATAGATGTGTACCAAATTTTAATTTACGAAAATAGCATTAAATGAAACTTGATTGCTACTGAATGCTAGGCCGTTAGTGATTAATACTTTTTAAATATATGTTTATATAGCAAAATATAATTTTAAAGGAAAATATTTTATATAATTTTTAGATACTACGCAAGTATACGTATCGTTTCAAGTAATAAAGGGCTTTGAAACAAAGACCCCAGTATCGATCCCATAGAGAAAAAAATGGTAATAAAATTTTAAATATTGTATTTCAAATCTTTTTATATTTTAATCTAACTATAAATTACTTTTAATTTACTAGATGTACATAAAGAAAAAAATAATAAGAAAATGATTTTGTGAAAACTATATAAAACAAAAAACTTTCTTCCTTTCAATTAATCCAAGATTTTTAAGATAATTTAATATTCGTTGGAGAATCTATTTTATGGTATTGTGCCAATTAGAAGCATTCCTATTCTTTACCCTTTGATACAGGTGCAAAGAACATTGGCTAATCTACAGATCAAGTCCGGATGTATTGTTAGTAGAATGGGTTAGTCTAGGCTCACACTACTAGATGTCCAAGTGTGGCTATGGTTGGCCCTACTAGTGACCCTTTCCTTATCTATAAATCAAATTATAAGAATTTAGTCTGTCACTCTAAAAACTTATCAATTCTACGCCCTTTAAATCTTATCTTCCTATTTATTTGCACTTCACCATGAATAGCCCGCGCATGGCCTTCGACTACCCAAGGATTCATGTGATATCTACAAGTTAAGAGTTCTTCTCCTTCTAGGTCTCAAAACTCTTCAACAGGTTTTAACAATTTAAATGGCCAATTAAAAAAGTAAAGTAAGATCAGGTATTAATATCATCACAATATTTTGAAAATATTTTGATTTTCAATTCTCCATCAAATTTTATATTATCTTATTTATCTTTTCATAATTGAAGGAAGAAAGTAAACTAACTACTCATAACACATTGAATATAAACAGCAAAACATAATAAATAAACTTTGAATCAAAAATAAAATACTTATCTCAAATATTCATTCTACAGATCTTCCGATTCCTACTGACTCCACAGTATAATGAACTCCAAATGCAACAACTTGAAAATAAACTCACTAAACTAAATAAAAGTTGCCCAAAATTTCTCTCTCTTTTTCACTCTCTAAGGATGAGAGATTCTCAAGTGGCTAAGAGATAGGGGATACAATGGGGGGGC
This sequence comes from Papilionanthe hookeriana x Papilionanthe teres, assembly GCA_022702705.1. Classification (NCBI taxonomy): domain Eukaryota; kingdom Viridiplantae; phylum Streptophyta; class Magnoliopsida; order Asparagales; family Orchidaceae; genus Papilionanthe; species Papilionanthe hookeriana x Papilionanthe teres. The sequence goes on along the minus strand of CM040424.1, from coordinate 17,857,020 downwards.
GCCATTTTCTGAAGGAGTGGACTCCTATTTATAGGCTTCAATGGTTACCTTGAGGCACCTCTTCAAAACATGTCAAAATTCAATGAATCTTCTAGAAGGTCTGTCTGGCACCTAGCGCGTCCAGTTCTTCGCAACTCTTCACTTTGGCTCGCACCTCTTCGTGATTAAAACTGTTTTGGAGCGTCCAAATGCAATGTACATGTCCTATTATCAAGGAACAACTGCCAGTCTTCTAGAATGTCCAATAACCGCTCACTCCATCAAAATAATCGTCCCAAAGTCGTAAAAAACTTGACAGTTTCTGTATCGAGTCTGGCGTGTAGGCGCCAACTTCTGGCGCCTAGGCACCAGGCCATAATTTTTTATAATTCTTGTATTTTGCTCCATTTTTGCTCCTTTTTCACCCTTTTTCTTTTTTGGACCTTTTTACATCACCTACATCCAAAAATACAAAAATACCTTTCATTAAAGCATAATATCCTTAGAAATTGATAAAAATCAAGGCTTAAAAATAGGTATTTTTTTCATGGATCAAAATCCCCAGAACATAAATGTTACTTGTCCTCAAGTAACCCTTTTTGCTATATAAAATGTATAACTTTTGGAATAAAAGATAAATATTTAAGATTCCTTATAATTTTTGATTTTATAAAGTCTTTAGTAAATTATTAACCCAATTTCATTAACTAGGTTTAATTTTAAGAATTTAAAGAATATTCAACTACCAAATCATAAGATTTCAAATTTTTCATCCATTTTGAAAATAATAGAAGTTTATTATATTAAGATCTCATATATTATTTACAAGAAAAAAAGATCTTCTTAAAAAACCTTTTCTAAATAAAAATTCTTGCATAAAAATTAAGTAAAATATGTAACTAGTTTTCCTTTTATAAGATAATTCAAGTGAAGCCAATTTTTTATTAGGCATTTCCTCAAGCTTCTCCTCTTTTTTTTTATAGAGAGGATTACTATATCTGGATAGTCTGTTAATGATTTTGAATTTCACTATCCTTAACTTATATTTTCAAAACTTATACATTTCCACTTAATTATTATAACATGAATAAAAATTCAAAAAGATTTTCAATCTTTTCTTTTTTTCAAGTGATAATTTTTTTATTACTTAATGCTTCTAAAATTCCATTATTTCTACCAAGAATAGAAAAATTCCTTAATCATATTCTTCTTTAAGTTAAATAATTTTATTCTTAAAATAAATCAAAGTTATTAAAATTTTGTTTAAGTTCACTAAATTGCTTATAATTTCAAAAATAAAGTGATCTTAAATAGATTCTTCATTCCTTAAGTTATGTTAAAAAGTTTTTGTTTTAAGAAAATATTAGCTCTTTAAGGATAAATAAAATTTAAATTTGAATGTACTTTCCCTTCCCCCAAACTTAAGTTTTGGTATTATATGAAAATTTGAAAGTATGAGAGAAAGAAAATCATAATTCTAAAAAAGAAATTTTATAAGTATATAAAAACGATCTTAAAAAAGAAAAATTTACTTCTACTCATGCTTTTAGGAATAATAAAGATAAAATTGAAGCGGGTATAAAAAGTAAGCAGGCTAATTTTTATGATTATACTAAATTTAAAACAAAATAGAAGCAGAGCAAAATTACTAATTACTAAACAATGAGATCGAAACAAACATATCATAAATTAACTCTAATCTCAGTCTCAAACACAATATACTAAGAATATTCTAACAACAGAATCTTAACACTAATCAATCCATACAGGTACATAAACATATCAACATACATCAAACATCATACTAAACAAACAAACCAAACAAAACAAACTAACAACAAAGTAGCACATCATAGAGATCTATCAACTACTAGTCACTGGTCGTAGCCTCATCATCATCATCGTCACCAAAGGAAAACTCAACATCCTTAGGATCAACAAATGGTGTGAAACTAGGAAAAGTAGGGAAACTAACATCATGCTCACCCTTCAGAAATCTGACTAGGGCTTCATCATACTCAGCATTATAGCTACTCTTCCTCTGGGTATTGTTAGGTAAATGATCAAGTTTCCTATCAATAGTATCAACCTTGCAGTGAGTTTGAAATAACTCCTGCTGCCGCTCTATAAACTGATCATGCCTTGACTCCCAGAAACTCGATGATGGCTCAGCAAAAGTAGAAGGTTGGGAAGTAGAAGGTCTACCTGGAGTAGGTGCAAAACAAGAAGGAGCAGTCGATCTCTTCCCTCGAAGACGATCATATATGCTAATGCTCTCCTGACCAATCGGCTTAGTATTCTTCAACCTTTCCTCTGAAATATCTGCAGTGACTCCATTACTAATACATAATGAATAAATCAGAGATGGGAATCCCAGTCCAATAGAAGTGCTGGATCTCGGAATTGAATCCACAGAATCATAAATAAAACCACCGACATCAATAGGCATCCTTTCCTGAATGCAGTAGTTTAAGATCGCTGGATCTCTAGTCACTTCACTCAGGTGATTGGAAGGTAACAATCTTGCAGAAATAAAATAGTGCCATGCTTTAGAAATACCATTTAACTTAGGGGATTTGAAGTTTACCCTTTTTTCGTTCCTGATCTTCCAAGATCCAGTATCGTCAGTCAAATAAGCAATGATCATATCCAAATCACCCTCAGATGGAGATAATCCAGAATAGTGGCACTCTATAGTCGGTGGCAGGCCATAAAATACATTGATTCTTTCAGGAGTAAATCCTACTCCGACACCTCTGACAAAAACTTCATAATCTTCGGCATCCAGAAAATTCACATAGAAACTCTCGAACTACATGGATAAGAACAACAGCAGTGAAATAACAGAATCGTTGCCAGTTGTGCGCAACAATAGAGTTTTCAATCATCTACCCCGGATGATAGAAACTTCGTTCTGAAATTAACTTCTTCGATGTCGCAAATTCATGGAATCGAAAATGTGCAGCCGCAGTAGAAAATTTGCTGCTATCGAAGTTGTCTCGTGCCTTCCCACGTTTAGATTTCAAAGACATCTAACTGTGAAAGAAAACAAGAACAAATTTAGGAATAAAAAATCTAAACTCTTTTAAGTTTAGAAAACCTAAAATAAGTTTAAAAATCCAAAAAAAATCACTAAAAATCAAAATTATTTTTCAAAATTTCTGTTCTTAGCAAAACCTAGGGAAATATATAGTGAAAATAAAAAATAAATGGTTTAAAGTGTAGATCTGACCTTCAGACGAAGAAATCAAGTGGTTTCGTGCCCAAATCCTTGATGTTTTGACTTCAAAATGGATTCTAAAGGCTGATTTTCGCGAAAAATTTAGGAAGAAGAAGCCTTAGGCGTCGATAATGGCTTTTGGGGGTATTTAACAAATTTTTCGAGTACTGGCCGAACAGGCGCTTAGGCGACGAATTCTGGCGCCTAGGCGCTAGACTCGCCTTTCACAAAAAATTATTTTTAAATTTAATTTTTCACCAAAATTCATAAATTCAACTTCCAATTACTCACATTAGAGTAGGGCTTCAGTTTCTAACTTCCAAAACATTTTCCAAAAATTTTAAAAATTAAATATTAGATCCACCAATCAAACATAAAGATTTAATCAAACTTCACTAAATTCCATTTATAATGTTAAATATTGGCTCAATATATTCCAGATAAGTATCATACTTGATTCAAGTTCTTAATTCACAATCAAACACAACAATTTCTAAGCAAAAAAAACACACATTGAACATGAAAGAAAATACACAAATACAATCGATTCACTACATCGATACAACAACTCAACAAACCAGATAATAACGATCTCATTACTAGAATACTCTAATCTTCACAAGGGAAATTGTGTATTCTGCTTGGAAAGAATAATAACGCTCTCGGGAAATCAGTAGCCATCTTTTTGTCAATCCATTTGTTCTTCGCATACATTTCAACTTGAGCATCTTGATAAGCCGCAAAATGATCAAATTGAAGTTTCATCTGTCATTCTAGATGTTCAATCAAATGAAACATCTCATGAAGGCGATCTCCAATGCTTTTAAACTCTGCTTCAAACTTATCTAAGCGACTAGAAATTTTCTCTAAACTTACCGCGATGAAACCATTGAAGTAGGGTTGAGGACCCTTTGAGACCTTGTCCCTAGCCTCTTCTCCAAGATTTCTTCCTTCCATTTTTTCAAAAATGTCTCAAATCTCTCAAGAATGTGTCGGCATATTTTTAGGTTGTGTGTTTTATTTTGAAAAGGGGGTCGCCTAACAGAAGTATGTCGGCAAATTTTTAATTTAGTTTAAATAAATAATTTTGAAAAAGTAGTATTTGATTTTGAAAATAATTTTAAATTTCAAGCTTTTAAGATATGAGATTAAACCGATCTCACATCCCAAATAGTTTATATAAACGAGCACCGCACCACAAACCGTGTATCTATCCCTAAGGATAGACACACTGCTTGATGGTGGGGCTCGATTAAATAAACTAGAAGATTTGTTACATCCGTTTGGTCTACGAACCAATTTTATAAGCCGACAAATTCCCCTGCTTAATATGAAAGCATTAAACAGGGTTTATATTACCTGGGTTCTTTTAAAATTCCCTATAAGGGCAAGCCCTATAGTTAATTACATCTTAAGTGACGGGAATCACCTAAGAAAACTCTCGATAATAATCAATAATTCTGCTCTCAAGGATTTCAAATTTTAAGTTTTCAAGGGATTGAATTTTGGAATTTCAATAGGGAATGGATCAAATTTGGAACATTTTGTTTTGGGAATCCAAAGGAAGAAAAGTAGGAGAAATCACAGATTCGAAGCGAACTTCGGTAATTTTTCGACTATCCTATTGTTTGGCTTGGATTTAGGAAAGTCCTAATGTTATTTAATTTTTTAATTTTGTCAATTTTAATTAATTAGGGCTTATATTTATAAGATAGAATCATACAAACAGCCTCGAAGATGTGAGGGTTTATGTCGTATCGGACGACTACCTCGGAATCCTAAGACCAGTTAGGGCTTAATTTACATGACGTGATCATGCAAATACCTAACAAAGGTTTGAGGATTTATGTTGCACTAGGGAAACTACCTCGAAGTCCTATGGCTTGGTTATTTAGTTCTAAGAAAGCTTTGATGAAGTAGACTCGAGTTTTGCCGATGACGATGGCCGTCGTCGCCCACCATGCTCCGAGCTCCTTGTTATTGCAGAGGTTTAGTTTTAGAAATCATAAATCGGGGGATGAGAAAAGTGTTTTGGTTTAGAGAAAATCTTAATTTCCAAGTGTTTTCAATATTTTAATTAAAACAAATCTTAAAGTTGATTATAACGACACCGGTTAAGATCCCACGGTTCCATCCTTCCGGCATCATTATTTTTATCGGATTCACTTAGTCCGGATGAATTTGCTAAACTCAACCGAATGAGTTCCACACTTTCATTTAGACCGTGGAAATCCCGTTAGCAACACGTAGGTTACATCATCCGAGGTATTCCCAATCATCCAACAGGACATTTTAATTTAGTTGTAATTGTAGTTTTGTGTTCTGTTTGTGATTAAATTTTGAGTTGTTTTATATTTTGAAATGTTGTGGCGGTGTGTTTTATCTTGCAATAACTTTTAACTTAGTTTTGGTTTCATTTTTAGGGACTATCCTAAAGGTGTGGGTTTTCATGCAACAGTTGTTTATCATGCAAGAAAAAGTAAGTGCGATGCGATTAATGAAATTGCAATAATGTAAATTGCAAAAAGGTAAATTGCAATAAAATAAAAGCGTACCTGGAGGGTCTTCCCGTCATCCCAAGCTGCACTTAAAACACAATTAGAATTTTTAAGCAAATTCCTAGGTAAAGCTAATGTAAGGGTTATGGTTTTCTACCAAATTCCTAATCTTATAGCTAATCATTTCCTATGACGTCTAGATTCCTTGTGTTTTGGTTTGAAGACGATTTTTTTCATCAAAGAACAATTAAGTTCAATTGTTCTTATAAACATCCTATCATATTGAGAAAGTGTTTAAGAAGAATCTTAAACATCTTTTCAATATTGCTAGAATTGTTTTAAGTCCAAATGGATTCAATTACACAAATGAATTAATCGTCCAAGAATCTCAAGTTTTGTTATCTTGCTCAGTGAACTAGGACATTTGAATATCCTATAGGTGAAGTAATATTTCATTTATTATTCTGTTTAGGAGTTATGATAACTAATGTTTTTGAGGGTAAATTAGTGTTCAAATGGTTTGTGATTTAGTTTAATTTCCATTAATGGGTTTAAATTTGGAATAGTGTTCAAGTTATTTCATATTTATTTTTGAATTTCTTTATGTCCTGGGTGATGTTATATTTAATTTAACTTAATTTGATTTAATTTAATTTAATTGAGTTTTAATTTAATTTAATTCAATTTAATTCAATTTAGTTTGATTTGATGTTACATTAAATTAATTTGATTTGATTTAATTTTAATTTAATTTGATTTAATTTAATTTAATTTAATTTAATTTAATTTAATTTAATTTGATTTTATTTATTTAATTTAATTTAATTTAATTTATTCATTTAATTTTATTTAATTTGTTTATTTAATTTAATTTAATTTAATCTTTAATTTAATCCAACTTTTAATTTTAATTTAATTTAATTTAATTTAATCCAATTTAATTTACTTAATTTAATTTAATTTTTAATTTAATTTTATTTTTTTTATTTTAATTGAAATTTTTAAAAGAGTTTAATAATTTAATTTTAGTATAATGATTAAGTCTTTTAATATTTTAAATTTGAGTTATCATTTTAATTAAGAATTGAATATTAATGAGATAATTAATTTAGGGATTTTTAAATTAAAGAATAAATCTCTTCCTAATAATATCCCTATTTTAATAATTCCAATTTTTATTATTCTTCCAAATTTAATCAATTATTTAATTAAGGTTTAATTATTTTAAATTGCTTAATGGATTTCTACCCTTTAATCATTTCAATCACCCAAATCAGATTAGGATCAAATATTTTACTTGTTAATTTTTTTATTAAACTTAAAGTTTTAATTAAGGGTTAAAATTTTAATTACCACTTTACCCTTTAAGCTTAATAATTTCATAACTCACTAAATTGAACTCAAATGAACTTGAAATTTTTATGTGACTTCACTCATATGTCAATGAAGACATGAGAGGAGAAAATGTGATTTTTTTGTATTTAATTTATTTATATAATTATTTTTGGTAAAAAATAGAGATTTCCAAGGAAAATTTAATAACATGACCAAGGGAAAGTTTCTGTCCTTAAGAAAATTAGGGGACATCCCTAATGACCAGAGGACTACTTGGACCAATTTTGGTGATTTTTTGAATTATATTATTTTTATTATAATTATTTTAAGTTTTGGAGTGTTAATTAATTTAAAAATAAAATAAAGGTTGAAAAATGAATTTTATGTTTTTTAAAAATCTCTCTAATATCAAGGAAATCAAAGAATCAATTTTTGCAATTTTCTAATTTTTCTATGATTTATCATAATTATTTTAGTGAAAATGCTAGAAAATACATTTTTTTTAATTTTAAAATTACCCTAGAGCTTTAAAATTTAATATCTCATTAAATAGACCTAAGAAAAATATGGGGTTTGTTCCTAAGTGATTAAAATTCAAAATGTGACATTTTATTATTTTTGTGATTTTTATTATTTTTTAATTATTAAAAATATTAAAATAATATTTAAAATCAACTTTTTTAGAAAATTGAACTTTTAATTTTCTTAAATTCCCCTGATATCAGAGAGGCTCCAAAACCAATTTGGTGAATTTTTGAAAGATATTTTGAAAGTTATGAATTTTTAAAGTTTAAAATAGCTAAATGGCTTAATCAACCCAATTAGTAGGGCTAACCAAGTCCAATTGACCTCAAATTTTTATGGTGGGTTCCTCTGATCCTAAAGGTCAGTGGAGAATTGATTTCAAGTTAATTTGATGTATGGTTAGCTCTAATTAATTAGAGATCCATTTTGGGTGTTTAAGCCAATTAGGGTTGTTTTAAATGAACTAACTCAAAACCTATTTTTCCTAGGGTCCTCTGGTCATAAGGAACATCACCAAATTTTCCTAGAATTTATTTCACAACATGCTATTTATTGGAATTAAAATACTCAAAACAGTAACATGATTTTGAAAAATCAATAACTTTTCATAGGGATGGCCTCTAACTTTGGAAAATTCAGGGAATGTTCCAAAATTCAGAGGCTTCAAAAGCCCTATGGTCTCATGCCATGGTGAATTGTATACATGCATGGAGAATTAAAAACATGCAGAGGGTAAATAAATTATTAAAAATAAAATACTTGATGAAATTAAATAATTTTTTTTCCACATTATTCTCCTCTGTTCACTGAGCAAGAGGGTATTTTTATTTTATTTTTATGACTTTCCTACACAAAGTTATGAATTTTTGAAGTTTGGGGAATTAAATAAATAGAAAATACCCCTAATTTTCTATTTATCCACGAGGCGCTGCGTCATCCTCGGCATCTCCGAACGCACACGCGTCGCGCTCCCATTCGATGCTGCCATCTGAGTCAGCAGCCCGGGCCCCTCGGTTCTCGTACCGTCTTCTGGTCCGACGCCATCTGAGCCATCCGTCCGCGCGTGTATTGAATGGACGGCATCCGTTCATCGTCCCCGAGCGTCCTCACCCGAGAGCCGTCCACACTAAATCCCTAAGATCTCACTCGATACTCAATGGATTTTCATGTTCTTATGCTCTATGGATTCGTCTTGAGAAGACGAACACATCTATAAGGTTTATGTGGGATGAAATTTACGCAATAAAAATGGAGAATGTTCAGAAGCTCGGGAAGAAGAGTGAGGCCATACCTTTGCTCAGAGAAGTGTGGCTTCGATCTGAGAGTTGTTGCACCTTCGATTGGATCCTAACAAGCTCCAGATGAAGTCCCTTGGCCTGGTGAATTGTCTAGGTATGATTTCGACCAAGCCCGATCACAAAGCTTGGAGGCTGGAGCAAGCCGGGTGGCCCTGGAGATGGGGCTTTCGTCGGTGGACACCTTCCCTTGGTCCGGTGAAGGAGTAGAACCAATCAATTTGGGGATTGGCTCACCGTGGAGAAGTGTCCTGGTTTTGGGCCTAGATTTCAACTGCGAAATCGATCTCGCGGAGAAGAAATGGAAGGGGGATCTCGGTGGGGATCAAGTGCTCGTGTATGGGGAGGAGTCCGGAACAATTTTGGCGAGTTTCCTTAAGGTTTTTTTCAGCACCTCTCATGGCCGAGAGGGGTGGTGTTTAAATAGGAGAGGGTGGAGGGCCTCCCAAAGAGAGTTAGGGCTTGGGATCAGCTGCTTAGGTCAAGGGAAGAACAGCTCCAATGGCCACTGGGGATGGGGCAGCTCAGCAGGTGAGAATTCCAAGTTGGGCTCACATGTGAGCTCTCGGCACGGTGGTTTCCTCGCGGCCGTGGTGGCCTGGCCGGCCGGGGTCAGGTCACCCTCAAGGTCGTGGAGATCGAGGTCGGAGGTTTGTGCAATCAATCGGCCATGGACATGTGTAAAGGAGTTGAATTGAAATGGAATGGGGGATGAGCTCATTTTGGGTCCAAATTGGGTCAACCCACCTTTTGGGCTTGGTTCACCTCCCCATGGCTGATTTGGGCTGAGGGAGGATCAGATGGATCTACTAGGAAAGGGTGGAGAAGTCACCATCCATGAATATTTTGATTAAACATGGATTAAGGTGAAGCATTAAAAGGGTTAAAACATTTTTAAGGGGGCTTAAAAGAGGCTCCTCCTTTTGCCATTAGTGGCTTGATCACATGTCAAGCCTTCCATGGCTTCATGTGGCTTGTCCATGGCTTGCATGGCTCACCTTTGGCTTGGGAAAAGTTGAGTCAATTTCATGGAAATAGATTTTAGGAATTTTTGGTAATTTGATGGAAATTTGTATGAAACTTGATTTGGAATAATTTGATGATGAATTTAGGACTTAGGTAATGGCTTTAATTAAGTGGATGGCAAATGGAGATGTCATGTGGGCTTTAGGGTGGATTTTGGGCTTTTTTGAAATGGTTTTAGATGGGCTTTTAAGATGGTTTAGGAAAGTGGGCTTTTGAATTTTAAAATGGATTTTGGGATGAAATTTTGGTAAAGGCTTGGGCCAAATAATTGTTGAGTTTAGCTCATAGATGTGTCATGAGTGACTTGAAGCAAATTGGGGGTGATTTGGGTTTGAATTGAGTTGAATTTGGGTTCTTTTGGTGAATGGGCCAATATAGGTCCAAGTGGGCCAAGTTGGGCCAATGTTGGGCTAGGGTTGAAATTGATGTAAAATTAATGTTGAGAAGTGTTTATGGGAGTGTTTCAAAGAGTTTTTGACTTTGGTTGGGCTTTGATTTTGGGGTTTGGGCTCATTTGGGTTAGGTTTGGGTTTAGGTCTTAATTGGGCCTTTTAGCTTTGGGTTGAATTTGAGTGGAGTTTGAGTCCAAATTTTGGGCAAATCATGTTAGTGTTTTGCTTGTGGGGATGCTAAGGAAGATTTAGAAAAAGATTTGGGGTTAATTGGAGTTGAATTGGGTGAGTTTGGGTTAGGTTTGGGTCATGGGTCCAAATTGGGCTTTAAGGCCAAAAGTGAAATTGGATTCAAATGTCAATCAAATTGGACTTGGATTTGGTCTAGATTGGTGTTTGGAATGTTGAATTGAAGTTTAGAATTGAATTGGACCAGAATTTGGGTCAATTGGATGGGTTTGGTTTGACATTGGGTTCACTTTGGGTTAAAATGGGTCAAATTGGGGGTTTTGACAAAAGTAGGGTAAATTGACAAAATTGGCCCATGGTGTAGTTGAACAAAATGAAATTTGAAATATTTGGGATTTTATGAAATTTTTTGGGAATTTTTTGAATTTTTGGATTTTTGGGTCAAGAGGGGTATTTTGGGTATTTGGAGGGTATTGGGAGGTATTTTTGGAATTTTTGGTATTTTTGGGTATGGATGATCAATTTGAGTGATGTGTAAATGTTTGGGATTGAATTTGGGAAATTTTGGGTAATTTGGAAATTTTGGAGGATTTTAAGGGTTCTGGCAAGTTAGAAGGTGTAGGGTCCCGGGGGGTCAAAAATTGAAAATTTGGAAAATTGAAGATTGGGTAAATTTGAGTGGAATGAAATCATTTTGGTTGAGCCATGAAGCCATATCAAGCCCACATGAGCCATGAGGGGACTCATTTGAGGCAGTCACTATGTTGTTCCTAACCCTCTTAGCCCAAGGGCTTAGGGTTAAGGACCATCCATGCGAATCACCTACATGAGTCGGGAGGTCGAGTTAGGTATGGGTGTGGTTTTAGGAGGTGTGTGAAAGTGTGGTGTATAAGTGTAGTGTGTGTGTAAGTCAGCCCCTTCACCGGACCAGAGCCACCTGTAGGCGATCCTAAGGCCAAAGAGTCCCATAGGAACTCATCCTTTAAACTTCCACATTTTGATTTCAACCCTCTCAGGTGATTAAGGGTCTACAATCGGGTTCGTGGAGTTTGCGAGGAGTTAAGAAGTGGTTTGAAATTCTAGATGGTGGATCCCAATTCTAGTCCTCTAAGATAGTCAAAGGAAAAGCCTAAGGCTAGATCCTAAGTACTAAAAAGAAGAAGAGAAGCCTCATCAAAAATGAGGTCAACAAATGGACCCCCAATAGGTGTGGTGAGCTGACGGAGCACACCGCGCATATTGGTGTTGACCAAAGCGATCAGGAAAACCAACACAGATGTCCAAGTGACAAACTTAAGACGAAGTAGAAGAGTTTCTGCTGGGGAGTGCCAAGTATATCTCTGAAACTAGAGATTCTTGAACTCTCGCTGGGGAAAGGAAAAGGAGCTGAATCCCAAATCACATGATCTGGGGGAATTCAATTTAAATTTTGTTTCATTTCATGTTCAAGTCATGATGTGTGAGTTTAGATTTCAATTTGGAGTTTTAATTTAGATTGAAGTTTGATTTAAAATTAATTTGAAGGGATTTGATTTGAAAATGGTATTTTGAGGTTTTAGATGTAACATCTTTAACCTCAAAGGAAAATTGAATTGATTGGATTGAATCATCGCAATGAGGAGAAATCTCAGAGCAATGCGGTATCGGATGTAAAATCTTTAACCTAAAGAGTTTGATTTTTTTTTTTTGGTGTATTTCATTGCAATAGGAAAAGAATCCTAAAGCAATGCAGTCTCGGATGTAAAATCCTTGACCCCAAGAACTTGCTTTTTTGATGTATTTCATTGCGATAGGGAAAGAATCCTAAAGCAATGCAGTCTCGGATGTAAAATCCTCAACCCCAAGAATTTGATTTTGATGTATTTCATTGCGATAGGGAAAGAACCTAAAGCAATGCAGTTTCGGATGTAAAATCCTTAACCCCAATAATTTGAATTTTGATGTACTTCATTGCGATAGGGAAAGGATCCTAAAGCAATGCAGTCTTAGATGTAAAATCCTCGACTCAAAAGTTTGAATTTGATGTATTTTATTGCGATAGGGAAAGGATCCTAAAGCAATGCAGTCTTGGACGTAAAATCCTCGACCCAAAAGTTTGAATTTGATGTACTTCATTGCGATAAGGAAAGGATCCTAAAGCAATGCAGTCTTGGATGTAAAATCCTCGACCCAAAAGTTTGAATTTGATGTATTTCATTGCGATAGGGAAAGGATCCTAAAGCAATGCAGTCTTGGACGTAAAATCCTCGACCCAAAAGTTTGTATTTGATGTACTTCATTGCGATAGGGAAAGGATCCTAAAGCAATGCAGTCTTGGATGTAAAAATCCTCGACCCAAAAGTTTGAATTTGATGTACTTCATTACGATAGGGAAAGGATCCTAAAGCAATGCAGTCTTGGATGTAAAATCCTCGACCCAAAAGTTTGAATTTGACGTACTTCATTGCGATAGGGAAAGGATCCTAAAGCAATGCAGTCTTGGATGTAAAAATCCTCGACCCAAAAGTTTGAATTTGATGTACTTCATTGTGATAGGGAAAGGATCCTAAAGCAATGCAGTCTTGGACGTAAAATCCTCGACACAAAAGTTTGAATTTGATGTACTTCATTGCGATAGGGAAAGGATCCTAAAGCAATGCAGTCTTGGATGTAAAATTCTCGACCCAAAAGTTTGAATTTGATGTACTTCATAGCGATAGGGAAAGGATCCTAAAGCAATGCAGTCTTGGATGTAAAATCCTCGACCCAAAAGTTTGAATTTTGATGGAGATTTGATTTGGAATCTGGAAAGATTGAATTTGAAATTTGAGTTGATTGAATTTGAAATTTAGAAGGATGAGTTTGAACTCGATTGAAATTTGATTTAAGATTTGATTTAAAATTTATGTTGATTTTGTTTATCTCTTAATGATTCAAATTTTATTTTATCGTTTGTTTAGTGTCCATGTGAATTTGGTGTTCGTCACTTTTAGATTTTTTAAGGAAAGTTTTCTTTTATTCTTTTTTTTTATTTCTTTTTTGTTCTTTGTTCGAAGTTCATTTAACTTTAATGACGTTTCCCAGTCAATTTGCACAAAAGAGGTGAAGGCCAAAAATGTGACATGGTCACTTTCATTCCAATCATGTCGAAGATACATCATACAACTCGATCTGGAATATATTTCATACAATCCATGTAGACTCAAAACGGACTATGTATGATCTTCGTCGATCCATCAAAAGAAGCATCTGTCAAAAATCCATGTCTGAATAGTGGGGTACATGGTCAATAACATCACCTTCCAAGCCATCCTTGTCAAGGATGTCGTATAGATGTACTTTGGAGGTGTGATATTTTTCATGTAACTCACAGCTCGTAAGGCCGGAGGCTCTCTAGCTCCGGATCTGGCTGGAAATGGTAAGGTGTCTTCCTGTCGTCCATCCTTCGAAAGTAACCGAGATCCGCTTCACCGGTACTCCGGTATGCAATGCTTAGAGATATCCGCTCCGTCGCCCTTCGGTATCATGACGGAACCTACCGGTAAAGGTATCTTCACCGGCCCACGGAACTCACCCGGGCCTGCTATCCGGAGGTCGGATCCGAACATGATGTTACACTCGTTCGGGAAAGAGACCGTGCAGAAGGTCCGACAAAGTCGTGGTGATCTATGTGTGGGGGTATGCGGTCCCCCCGCTTGTAGATGTTGATAATGCAGCTATTGGGTATGCAATCCGCCGGCGGTATCCTCCATGTTATCAATCTCTTTACCATTCTCTCGATGACTAATGGCATCGGATCCACTCGCCCATGACGGAGTATTCCCGTGGGTTTCCCTTCCTGTCCTCCGCAAAGTTGTAACAGCATCCACATTGTATTGTGATTCTTCCCTTCCCTGGCATCCATCTCCGGGGTTCTGAGTATGTGTTTTCCCTTAGGCGGCCTGCTCGGCCCATTCTTTTCAAATCCCGGATGCAATCCACGATTCGTTGTTGTTCATACTCTGAGAATACGTCCGTATGTAGCTTGAGGCCCTCTACTATATTGATTCTTCTGCCTTTAATTCTCTCGAAGTATTCAAAGGTTTTCTTTTCAACATTCTGCATTCTCTCCAGCTCGTATTCCGGAATGATCTGCAGATGGCGAGGCCTGGTGACATATTGTGGGATATACGGTTCAATCCCTTCACGTTCTCCTGCATACCTCGGCTCCTCGGGGATGATGTCCGTCGGGACATCTCCCGGGGTTGCTTCTGCAACAAGGTCATGCATTACTGGTGGTTCTATCTGGTGGCGTGGTAGCCTTCTTTCCTCTGATTTTTGTGAGATTTCTCTGGTTCTTTCTGTTATCCTAGGAGCTGGCCTCCTTTCTTCAGGTTCCTGGAGAACCGGTATCCTTGAAGTGTATGTACTGGCATTAGCAATCTGCTCTCGTCGCCGGTCCGCGGCTAGTTTTGTTAACATCTTACGGATACGAGCGATTCTTATTTCTTCGTTGCGTTGCTTGTGAGAGTAGCTCTTCGAACTTCTTGAATCTCTGTGGGCGCGGCGCCGACAAGCTCGCCCTCTCGCGTAGCGACTACGGACTTCATTTTCTTATCGTCTTCGGTGTTTGCTTTTCTTTTCTGTCTTCTTGGATTGGTGGCTTGGGCCACCCACTTTCATCACCGTCCGCCGGGCGGTTCTTCTCGGTCAACCGGGACCCAGCTCACTTTCCTCATACCGTAGGCTCGCTGGTGCGAAATCCGAGTCAATCTCGATTATCGCTCCATCTTTCACCCTCTTTTCATCGAGTGCAAGGCTTACGCCATTCTTAAAGTTCAAGACCAACCGCCCGTTTGATATTTCCCTGCGAAAAGACAAGGAAAAGGATCAGGGGCTGCACTAAGAACAAGAACATTAAGAAAATGTTTATTAAAGACACATTTTTTCATATATATATATATATATATATTTTTATATTTTCAAATTTAACAGGAATGAAGTAGGATAAGATCAGGGAAGAGATTTTGATTTGGAAAAGAAAACAAGGAAAACTTAATTATCATGACTTTATTTATTTTAGCACATTTTATTATTTTTGGGTTCGGACCCAATCATAAGTAATTACTTCGCCCGTGCTTCTTAGGGATGAAGAATTCATTCCTTCGAAACATCGGGTAGCGTAATACTTTTTCAAGTATCGTCCGTTGATCGGAAGCATATGTCGTTCTCCCCGGAAATTCACTAGCTGGTAGGAACCTCCTGAGTATACTGCTTCAACCACAAACGGTCCTTCCCAAGTGGGTTCAAATTTTCCTCCTATCTTGCGATGTGCAAGAATAGGTCTCTTGAGAACGAGAACTAAGTCACCAACTTTGAAGGTTCTTGGGCGGACCAGGCTTGTCATGGGCTTGAACCATCTTAGCTTGGTATAGTTCTAAATTCCGTTGCTGCTGCAAGTCTTTTCCCTTCCGGGCTTTCTAATTCTTCTAGTCGTAATTTGGCGTTCTCTTCCGTCGTGATCTTGTTAGCAATCGCAATTCCGAGTGAAGGAAGTCGAACCTCTAAAGGTAACACCGCCTCGGACCCATACACTAGAGCCTAAGGTGTAGCTTGAGTAGGAGTTCTGAAGGTTGTCTGGTAGGCCCAAAAGGCTTCTAACAACTTCTCGTGCCAATTTCTCTTATTATCGTCCAAAGTTTTCTTTAAGATTTAAACGAGAGTTTTATTAAAAGCCTCAGCGAGACCGTTTGCTCTTGGGTAGTAAATTGTTGAGTATCGCCAGTCGATTTCGTGTCTCCTGACAAAATTGTTGATTTGCGTGCTTCTGAATGCTGACCAATTATCTGAGATGATCCTGCGCGGCACTCCGAAACGGTAGACAACTTGGTTCTTGAAAAGCCGTAGCACATGGTGTGCTTTCACTTCTACGAGTGGAACCGCCTCCGCCCACTTGGAAAAGTAATCCGTAGCCGCAAGAATGAAGCGATCTCCTTTTGAAGATGGTGGTTCTATCGGACCCACTATATCCGTGCCCCAACATTCAAATGGCCACGACGCAATTGTCGGATGTAGCACATTTGGAGGTTGGTGTAGAACCACTCTGTGCACTTGGCATTGATGACAGCTCTTGGCAATTTTCATGCAGTCGGTCATCATCGAGGGCCAATAGTACCCTAATCTTTTAATTTTCATTTTCATCTTCGGACCCGACTGGTGAGCGCCACAGAGTCCTGAATGCACCTCTTTAACAATTTCACGGGCCTCGGACCCGCTTAGGCACCTTAGCCACATTTGATCGAAAGACCCTGCCGTATAACGTGTTGTTTATTAATGCGTAGGACGAGTCCTTTTCTTGATCCGATGGGCTAGCGACCTATCGTCCGGTAGCTTTCTGTTTGCGGGTAGTCCATCAATGGCCGTCGCCAATCTTTTGTGTTTCTCACATCACTTCTGCTAATCGATTCTTTTCTTTTTCTGATTTGTGTATTGTGTCTATGTCGAGCTGTGATAGGACCTGACGTCCGTGAACTGACACTTCCACTGACTCATCTTGCAAACAGGCAAATTCTTTTGCGAGATGGGCTAAAGCATCTGCTAAAGCATTTTCTTTTCTGGGAATTTTGTAGATCGTCACATTTGGAATTTGTTCCAACAACTGTATGGCATACTGGAAGTATTGCTCGAGTCTTGGCTTTAAAATTCTGTATCGTCCGGCGATACGTTGAATGATTAACTACGAATCCCCGTAGATGTTGATGTCTGTTATCCCCATTTGAATAGTTAATTCCAGTCCTGTTATGAGGGCTTTGTATTCTGCTTCATTGTTTGTACACGGTTCTGTTAAGTGGTAGGAGTATCTTAACATCCCCCGCTCCGGTGTTATAAAGATTAGCTCAATTCCTGCCTTACCGGGCACTATCACTTGCGATTCTTCATCTTTGTGTGCTGAAGATGCTCCGTCGAAATATAATTCCCAACGTCGATCATCAGGGTCTTCTAGATTCATTATTTGTTCATCTGGCAAATCGTCATTGAGGGGAGATTCTACCGGCAAAGGGTGTGCTGCGAGAAAGTCTGCTAAGAATTGTCCCTTTACGGTACGAAGAGGCACGAAAGTTATATTGAATTGCAATAATATCATCGACCATCTGGCAAGTCTGCCGGAAAGTGTTGGACGAGTCATCAAGTATTGCAATGGATTAAATTTCGAAATCGAGTTGACCTTATGAGAAAGCATGTAGTGCCTGAGCTTTTGAGCGGCGAAGATCAGGGCCAAACAATGCTTTTCAATTGCGGGATACCTTACTTCCGTCGGAAGTAAACGACGGCTTAAGTAGTAAAGAGCATTTTCTTTACCCTCATCATTGACCTGAGCTAACAGGGCTCCGAGAGAGTCGTCTAAAGCCGCGGTGTAAAGTATCAGCGGTCTATCTGAGACTGGGGCTGCTAAGACAGGAGGTGTCATTAAATATTGTTTAATGTCCTCGAAGGCCTTCCGGCATTTCTCTTCCCAAATAAATTTGGTGTCCTTTTTAACTAGTGCCGAGAAAGGCCGACACCTACACGACAAGTTTGAGATAAAGCGTCGAAGATATGCCAACTTCCCTTGAAAGGATCGTAGTTGTTTTAAGGTTTTGGGAGGCGGCATTTCTAAGATAGCTTTAATCTTTTCCAGGTCGATTTCAATTCCACGATGTCGGACAATGAATCCTAAGAATTTCCCGGAGGTGACGTTGAAGGCGCATTTTAAGGGATTCATCTTAAGGTTAAATTGTCTTAATCGTTCGAAAACAACTCTCAAATCATACATGTGGTTTTCCTTTACTTTGCTTTTGATGATCACATCATCCACGTAGCATTCGACTTGATTGTGGATGAGATCATCAAAAATTCTTATCATCGCTCTCTGGTGTGTTGCTCCTGCGTTCTTCAGTCCAAATGACATCACTGTGTAGCAATATACTCCGATCGGCGTTCTGAATGCTCGTAAGCTTTTCATCTTCACGGAGCCATTTTTATCTGGTTGTATCCTGAAGATCCATCCATGAATGAGAATATCTCATGTGTCGAAGCAATGTCAATCATTAGTTCTGGGATCGGTAGAGGGAATTCATCTTTTGGACATGCCTTATTTAAATCTCTGAAATCCACACAAATTCTGATCTGACCATTCTTCTTTCTGACTGGCACCACATTGGCTAACCAAGTCGGGTATTGTTCTTCACGGACAAATTTAGCGTCTATTAGCTTTTTAACTTCAGCTATGACTTGTTGTTTGATTTCTAGA
This sequence comes from Papilionanthe hookeriana x Papilionanthe teres, assembly GCA_022702705.1. NCBI lineage: Eukaryota > Viridiplantae > Streptophyta > Magnoliopsida > Asparagales > Orchidaceae > Papilionanthe > Papilionanthe hookeriana x Papilionanthe teres. The sequence continues at coordinate 17,838,313 of CM040424.1, read as the reverse complement.
CGCATTCTTCTGGGACCTTGTCTGACTGGGACAGAAGTAGGATCCACTCCTAGCTTATGAACTGCGACCTCTGGAGCTAATCCTGTCATTTCATCGTAGTTCCAAGCAAAATAGTCTTTAAATTTCATTAATAACTTGATTATTTCTTTGGAGTCTTCTTTATTGAGTAAGGAGCTAACAAAGGTAGGTCTAGGCTCTTCGCTAGTACCTAAGTTAACTTTCGTTAACTCATCTATTGTAGATTTAATTTCTTCTTCGAATTCTGGTGGAGCGTCTCCAATTTTTAAATCTTCGAGTTCTTCACGTAGTTTCCATGCAGTTTTCATTAGATTTGCAAGTGACAACCAAGCAAAATTCAGTATCGTCAACTGATCCTACTGTGCCGAATCCGAGTCCATACTTTGAATTGGGTGGACGACCGGAGTTATTCCATAATTTTTCAAAATATTGTGATTGGCTTTTTATCCATTGTCGAGTTAAGAAACCACGCTGGATTAAATTTTGAACACAGGGAGAGTACCACTCAAAAGGTAATTCCATTAATTCTGATGAAGTGACATCTTCGAATTGTACATTATTTTCAGTTTTGGAGGAAGTAGCACCACGGTAGAATTTGATTGGCTTTGCACCGCCGCTCCGTACCTCTTTGACCACCATACCCTCGATCTTATTAGAATGGATCGGGGTTAGCGTCATAGTATGTACTTAGTGGTTAATCTTCTCGTACATTGATTTGTATTCTTCATTCTTTTCATCTTCGAGAGAGATCTTGAATTGCGGCTTCTTCCGACTTATCGTCGCTGCTTCTTATTTGATTTCTTTTTCTTCTTCAGAACTATCTTCCCAATAAACATTGATGGCTGGTTTCCTCTGTCCAACTGTCCTAACGTCTCTACCACAACCTCGTCCCCGGCCTCGACCTCGGATGCGAGTTGTGGAGAAACCTTCACCATCTCGCCATAAGGGAGTGGTGAGTGACTGTTGGACTAGAACTTCAGGTTCTTCGTTGTCCCAAACTTTCTTTGCTTCATTCGCTATGGTATCTCTGGAGAAAATTGTTTTCTTCGGAGGTGCATAATAAGCTGCATCTTCATGGATTCCGATCTCATGTATGGAGAATGGTTGTAAGTCACCTTTGATGCACTGTTCCCCTCCATCGTAGTATTTGATGCACTAATGGAGAGATGATGGTACCATCCTATTTTCATGTATCCATGGTCGGCTCAGTAGAGCGTTGAACGACGTTTCTGAATCAATTATGTGAAATTTTGCGGTTGTCTTTGCTAAGTCACTGGTCTTCATTAGTAGCGTTATTGACCCGAGGGCTCTTTCTCCTTTCTAGTTGAATCCTCTTAATAACATTTTGTCGGCCTCGAGCTCACGAGCATCAATTTCCAAGTATGCTAGTGTTCGAAGACTCATTATATTGATTGATGCTCCTGGATCCACCAATACTCTGGAGAGTGTAAATTTTACGATTGTAACTGAAATGTAAAACGGTCGGTTGTGATCCGCTGTCCCAAGTAGTAGGTCATTATCCGTGAAGGTAACGACTCGGCTGTTCCTTTAACGAGCAAACCTCATCTAAGGAATCTCCGGCCATTTGAGCTAAGCAAATTTCCGGATCAAGTAAGGCCTTGATCGAGCTTCTCTCATCTCCTTTGATAAGATGAGAGAGTCGTAGATGCTCAGTTTGGCCGGTAGTTTCCTAAGATGGGCTAGCACGTTGTAGTCCACTTTATTTCCATGTGTCTCGGCTTCTTCTCGAATGGGTATTTCTTCTGCTGGGGTTGGTTCCTCTTGAACAACCACCTGCTTTCCTTTGTCTTTTGGACCCATTCTCGGAGGTAGAACTCTTCCACTTCTTAAGTTGACTTCTGTAATTTCTTCTGAATCTAGTGTTGAGTTTGCCGGTGACTCCTCCCGAATCGAATGACGGGCTCTCCCGGATTATCTTCGAATGCGAAGGCTCTAACTCTATTGTGATTGGAGCTCCTCGAAACTCGCAGATAGATCTGTTGCTTGTTGAACTCTCGTAGCTTCCTTGATGGATGTCTTCTTCGTTATTTTTCTCATCGAGATTGTGTATGATTTGAGAATTGTCGTTGATATCGAAATCGATATACAGATTGTCGCTAGTTACATAATCGTTAGAAACAGTCAAAACGTAGCCAACGCCATCACCCATATCATTATATGATCCCACCGAAGTGAGCAGATAATCATACAAAATCAGAGGTTCGAGGGATTTCTCCCCCGAATCAGAAACAACTATCCTAGGATAAGCGGCCCCTAGTCCTAGCCTTAGGAGTCTCGGTCCTCTCTTCTTCGTCGATTTTTTCTTCTCTTCAATCGTCTCCTGTTGAGGTGGTTCTTCTATCGCAAGTGATAGTACCGGCTTAACGGGTCTCGAACTACGAATTGAAGCTCGCACCGAAGCGGTTTGGATGCTGTCTAAAATCTTTTTCGAAGACCTTGTCCAAGCGGTAGTCCATCCATCATCAGTCGTATAGGGATCTATCGGAATGATGGGATCAGTTGAGATAACATTGACGGATCCTCCTTTCGGGGGTTCCTTCATGTACTCCTTCGGGATCGTTATATTCCCTTTCTGAAGGTTGTCATTGAGCCAACTTTTGAAGGTAAGGCAATCTTCTATCTTGTGCCCAAGCATCCGGTGGTAAGGGCAAAAGTTGGGATCACCTTTCTTGTTGACTTCCTCTGGCCTGTTAGGCTCTGACAGCTGGAAATCCGGAGTCTTCATCGAACTACGGAACATTTTCGACACTCGCTTCATTTTTGAACGGATATTCTCCGCTCGAAGCTCCCTTAATGTACGTTGCGGACGAGGCGGTTGTTCATACTCGCGGCGATGACCGATAGCTCGGGCCGTGGTTGCTTGGTAATTCTGTTGTGGTTCGTCGCGGCCGTTCGGTGGTATTTGCATCGGTTGCTTGCCTTTGTCAACTGCTGCAATGATCCCGAATTTCTTTTCAAAAGTCTTCACAGGCTTTTGCTTGTCCGTCTTGTCGGCGAAACTTAATTGCTTCGCCTCTTCTTGCAAGCTCCCGGCCTTGCTTAACAACTTCTCGAAAGTCTTAATAGTGAATCTTTTGAGGAGAAGTGCTATCGGGCCGTGAATGCTTTTAAGTAAAATGCCGACTGCATGTTGTTCTTGTAGTTGTGGTTCACACTTCATGCTTAAGTTCCTTCATCGAAGTATGTAATCCACCAAAGTTTCGTTCGGCCTTTGTTTCTCTACCACTAAATCACCTACAGTGAAGTGGTGCTGAGCCCCGGCGAATCGCTTGATGAAGAGGTTCTCTAGCTCTGAGAACGTCTTCACCGAGCCATTTGGCAATTCCGCATACCGGTCGAAGGTGATTCCCGATGTGCTGCCGACGAACCGTCGGAAGAGTAATGCATCGCTCCCGCCGGCATTGCAACAACTCGGCACGAAAGTGTGCAACATGCTCGTCGGGGGTTCCTCGTTCCATTGAAGGTCTTGAACGAAGTGGTACGAAGCCTCTTGGGTACGGGACGGCGTCGAATTCTTCCGGGTAAGGTCTGCCCGTCCGAATGGATGTCCCGCTCTTTGATTGTGCTAAGTCTTCTCGCACTCCGCTGTTCCACCAAGCTCTTGATATCCTTTTCGGGGATCATACTTTGTGTTGTATCTTTTTCACTGATCATCCCCGTTGACGGATGTAATCTCTTTTCCTCCGTCTACAATGTGAATGACCTCCGGGGGTGTCTCTCTTTGTGGTTGCACTCGACTGCGGAGAGTGGCCGGAGCTACGCCCATCTCTTCCATCCTTTTCGCCATTTGAGCGATCGTGTCGTCTTTCTCCTGAAGCTGCCTTCTCATCAGTTCTGGCTCCTCTCTTTCTGCGGCTGCAGGAGCACCTTGCGAAGCTGATGAGGCTCGTGTTCCGACCATGTTGATTTCTGCATATTCGTTGTCCATGAACTCCGATGAATCAATCTCGTCTCCGAATTTCTCTTCTCTCTCTTTTGCTAATCGTCGGATATCAGTTCTAAACTTTTCCATGGCATCTTCTAGCGGGGCTTTCTGTGCGTCCTCGCGGTTGTCATGCGATAGCTGTCGGGTCCCCTTTTCACGAGTCCCCTTTATCGCAGTAGCACTTTCTTTAGATTCAAGTCTCCTGGCGAGACTTTATTTCTCGGGCTGTTGTTTCAATCTTAACTGCCCAGTAGTGGGACGCCATACCATCCTTCTAGCAGCAGAAGGTCTAGGACCAGATGGTCTGTCGGTCAAATGCTGGAAGGGGGTATCCTCCCTAATCTGTAATCCTGAGACGACGACAGGCGGACTAGCCTTCATTAAAATTTTTGTTAAGTTCACTAAATTGCTTATAATTTCAAAAATAAAGTGATCTTAAATAGATTCATCATTCCTTAAGTTATGTTAAAAAGTTTTTGTTTTAAGAAAATATTAGCTCTTTAAGGACAAATAAAATTTAAATTTGAATGTACTTTCCCTTCCCCCAAACTTAAGTTTTGCTATTATATGAAAATTTGAAAGTATGAGAGAAAGAAAATCATAATTCTAAAAAAGAAATTTTATAAGTATATAAAAACGATCTTAAAAAAGAAAAATTTACTTCTACTCATGCTTTTAGGAATAATAAAGATAAAATTGAAGCGTGTATAAAAAGTAAGCAGGCTAATTTTTATGATTATACTAAATTTAAAACAAAATAGAAGCAGAGCAAAATTACTAATTACTAAACAGTAGACTGAAACAAACATATCATAAATTAACTCTAATCTCGAGTCTCAAACACAATATACTAAGAATATTCTAACAACGGAATCTTAACACTAATCAATCCATACGAGTACATAAACATATCAACATACATCAAACATCATACTAAACAAACAAACCAAACAAAACAAACTAACAACAAAGTAGCACAACATAGAGATCTATCAACTACTAGTCACCGTGCTGTAGCCTCATCATCATCATCGTCACCAAAGGAAAACTCAACATCCTTAGGATCAACAAATGGTGTGAAACTAGGAAAAGTAGGGAAACTAACATCATGCTCACCCTTCAGAAATCTGACTAGGGCTTCATCATACTCAGCATTATAGCTACTCTTCCTCTGGGTATTGTTAGGTAAATGATCAAGTTTCCTATCAATAGTATCAACCTTGCAGTGAGTTTGAAATAACTCCTCGTTGCCGCTCTATAAACCGATCATGCCTTGACTCCCGAAACTCGATGATGGCTCGGCGAAGTAGAAGGTTGGGAAGTAGAAGGTCTACCTGGAGTAGGTGCAAAACAAGAAGGAGCAGTCGATCTCTTCCCTCGAAGACGATCATATATGCTAATGCTCTCCTGACCAATCGGCTTAGTAGTCTTCAACCTTTCCTCTGAATTATCTGCAGTGACTCCATTGCTAATACATAATGAATAAATCGAGAGATGGGAATCCCGATCCAATAGAAGTCTCGGATCTCGGAATAGAATCCACGAATCATAAATAATACTGCCGACATCAATAGGCATTCTTTCCTGAATGCAGTAGTTTAAGATCGCTGGATCTCTAGTCACTTCACTCAGGTGATTGGAAGGTAACAATCTTGCAGAAATAAAATAGTGCCATGCTTTAGAAATACCATTTAACTTGGAGGATTTGAAGTTTACCCTTTTTCGTTCCTGATCTTCCAAGATCCAAGTACCGTCAGTCAAATAAGCAATGATCATATCCAAATCTCCCTCAGATTGAGATAATTCGGAATAGTGGCACTCTGTAGTCGGTGGCAGGCCATAAAATACATTGATTCTTTCAGGAGTAAATCCTACTCGGACACCTCTGACAAAAACTTCATAATCTTCGGCATCCAGAAAATTCACATAAAACTCTTGAACTACATGGATAAGAACAACAGCAGTGAAATAACAGAATCGTTGCCAGTTGTGCGCAACAATAGTGTTTTCAATCATCTACCCCAGATGACAGAAACTTCGTTCTGAAATTAATTTCTTCGATGTCGCAAATTCATGGAATCGAAAATGTGCAACCGCAGTAGAAAATTTGCTGCTATCGAAGTTGTCTCGTGCCTTCCCACGTTTAGATTTCAAAGCCATCTAACTGTGAAAGAAAACAAGAACAAATTTAGGAATAAAATATCTAAACTCTTTTAAGTTTAGAAAACCTAAAATAAGTTTAAAAATCCAAAAAAAATCACTAAAAATCAAAATTATTTTTCAAAATTTCTGTTCTTAGCAAAACCTAGGGAAATATATAGTGAAAATAAAAAATAAATGGTTTAAAGTGTAGATCTGACCTTCAGACGAAGAAATCAAGTGGTTTCGTGCCCAAATCCTTGATGTTTTGACTTCAAAATGGATTCTAAAGGCTGATTTTCACGAAAAATTTAGGAAGAAGAAGCCTTAGGCGTCGATAATGGCTTTTGGGGGTATTTAAGGAATTTTTCGAGTACTGGCCGAACAGGCGCTTAGGCGACGAATTCTGGCGCCTAGGCGCTAGACTCGCCTTTCACAAAAAATTATTTTTAAATTTAATTTTCCACCAAAATTCATAAATTCAACTTCCAATTACTCACATTAGAGTAGGGCTTCAGTTTCTAACTTCCAAAACATTTTCCAAAAATTTTAAAAATTAAATATTAGATCCACCAATCAAACATAAAGTTTTAATCAAACTTCACTAAATTCCATTTATAATGTTCAATATTGGCTCAATATATTCCAGATAAGTATCATACTTGATTCAAGTTCTTAATTCACAATCAAACACAACAATTTCTAAGCAAAAAAAACACACATTGAACATGAAAGAAAATACACAAATACAATCGATTCACTACATCGATACAATAACTCAACAAACCAGATAATAACGATCTCATTACTAGAATACTCTAATCTTCACAAGGGAAATTGTGTATTACGCTTGGAAAGAATACTAACGCTCTCAGGAAATCAGTAGCCATCTTTTTGTCAATCCATTTGTTCTTCGCATACATTTCAACTTGAGCATCTTGATAAGCCGTAAAATGATCAAATTGAAGTTTCATCTCGCCATTCTAGATGTTCAATCAAATGAAACATCTCATGAAGGCGGTCTCCAATGCTTTTAAACTCTGCTTCAAACTTATCTAAGCGACTAGAAATTTTCTCTAAACTTACCGCGATGAAACCATTGAAGTAGGGTTGAGGACCCTTTGAGACCTTGTCCCTAGCCTCTTCTCCAAGATTTCTTCCTTCCATTTTTTCAAAAATGTCTCAAATCTCTCAAGAATGTGTCGGCATATTTTTAGGTTGTGTGTTTTATTTTGAAAGGGGGTCGCCTACCGTAAGTATGTCGGCGAATTTTTAATTTAGTTTAAATAAATAATTTTGAAAAAGTAGTATTTGATTTTGAAAATAATTTTAAACTTGAAGGTTTTAAGATATGAGATTAAACCGATCTCACATCCCAAATAGTTTATATAAACGAGCACCGCACCACGAAACCGTGTATCTATCCCTAAGGATAGACACACCGTCGATGGTGGGGCTCGATTAAATAAACTAGAAGATTTGTGACATCCGTTTGGTCTACGAACCAATTTTATAAGCCGACAAATTCCCCCGCTTAATATGAAAGCATTAAACGGGGTTTATATTACTCGGGTTCTTTTAAAATTCCCTATAAGGGCAAGCCCCATAGTTAATTACATCTTAAGTGATGGGAATCACCTAAGAAAACTCTCGATAATAATCAATAATTTCGCTCTCGAGGATTTCAAAGTTTAAGTTTTCAAGGGATTGAATTTTGGAATTTCAGTAGGGAATGGATCAAATTTGGAACATTTTGTTTTGGGAATCCAAAGGAAGAAAAGTAGGAGAAATCACGGATTCGAAGCGAACTTCAGTAATTTTCCGACTATCCTATTGTTTGGCTTGGATTTAGGAAAGTCCTAATGTTATTTAATGTTTTGATTTTGTCAATTTTAATTAATTAGGGCTTATATTTATATGATAGAATCATACAAACTGACCTCGAAGATGTGAGGGTTTATGTCGTATCGACGACTACCTCGGAATCCTAAGACCGGTTAGGGCTTAATTTACATGACGTGATCATGCAAATGCCTAACAAAGGTTTGAGGATTTATGTTGCACTAGGCAAACTACCTCGAAGTCCTATGGCTTGGTTATTTAGTTCTAAGAAAGCTTTGCTGAAGTAGACTCAGGTTTTGCTGATGACGATGGCCGTGCTGCCCACCATGCTCCGAGCTCCTTGTTATTGCAGAGGTTTAGTTTTAGAAATCATAAATTAGGGGATGAGAAAAGTGTTTTGGTTTAGAGAAAATCTTAATTTCCAAGTGTTTTCAATATTTTAATTAAAACAAATCTTAAAGTTGATTATAACGACACCGGTTAAGATCCCACGGTTCCATCCTTCCGGCATCATTATTTTTATCGGTTTCACTTAGTCCAGATGAATTTGCTAAACTCAACTGAATGAGTTCCACACTTTCATTTAGACCGTGGGAAATCCGGTTAGCAACACGTAGGTTACATCATCCGAGGTATTCCCGATCATCCAACAGGACATTTTAATTTAGTTGTAATTGTAGTTTTGTGTTTCGTTTGTGATTAAATTTTGAGTTGTTTTATATTTTGAAATGTTGTGGCGGTGTGTTTTATCTTGCAATAACTTTTAACTTAGTTTTGGTTTCGGTTTTAGGGACTATCCTAAAGGTGTGGGTTTTCATGCAACGAGTTGTTTATCATGCAAGAAAAAGTAAGTGCGATGCGATTAATGAAATTGCAATAATGTAAATTGCAAAAAGGTAAATTGCAATAAAATAAAAGCGTACCTGGAGGGTCTTCCCGTCATCCCAAGCTGCACTTAAAACACAATTAGAATTTTTAAGCAAATTCCTAGGTAAAGCTAAGGTAAGGGTTATGGTTTTCTACCAAATTTCTAATCTTATAGCTAGTCATTTACTATGACGTCTAGATTCCTTGTGTTTTGGTTTGAAGACGATTTTTTTCATCAAAGAACAATTAAGTTCAATTGTTCTTATAAACATCCTATCATATTGAGAAAGTGTTTAAGAAGAATCTTAAACATCTTTTCAATATTGCTAGAATTGTTTTAAGTCCAAATGGATTCAATTACACAAATGAATTAATCGTCCAAGAATCTCAAGTTTTGTTATCTTGCTCGGTCGAACTAGGACATTTGAATATCCTATAGGTGAAGTAACATTTCATTTAATATTCTGTTTAGGAGTTATGATAACTAAAGTTTTTGAGGGTAAATTGGTGTTCAAATGGTTTGTGATTTAGTTTAATTTCCATTAATGGGTTTAAATTTGGAATAGTGTTCAAGTTATTTCATATTTATTTTTGAATTTCTTTATGTCCTGGGTGATGTTATATTTAATTTAACTTAATTTGATTTAATTTAATTTAATTGAGTTTTAATTTAATTTAATTCAATTTAATTCAATTTAGTTTGATTTGATGTTACATTAAATTAATTTGATTTGATTTAATTTTAATTTAATTTGATTTAATTTAATTTAATTTAATTTAATTTAATTTAATTTGATTTTATTTATTTAATTTAATTTAATTTAATTTATTCATTTAATTTAATTTAATTTGTTTATTTAATTTAATTTAATTTAATCTTTAATTTAATCCAACTTTTAATTTTAATTTAATTTAATTTAATTTAATCCAATTTAATTTACTTAATTTAATTTAATTTTTAATTTAATTTTATTTTTTTATTTTAATTGAAATTTTTAAAAGAGTTTAATAATTTAATTTTAGTTTAATGATTAAGTCTTTTAATATTTTAAATTTGAGTTATCATTTTAATTAAGAATTGAATATTAATGAGATAATTAATTTAGGGATTTTTAAATTAAAGAATAAATCTCTTCCTAATAATATCCCTATTTTAATAATTCCAATTTTTATTATTCTTCCAAATTTAATCAATTATTTAATTAAGGTTTAATTATTTTAAATTGCTTAATGGATTTCTACCCTTTAATCATTTAAATTTCAATCACCCAAATTAGATTAGGATCAAATATTTTACTTGTTAATTTTTTTATTAAACCTAAAGTTTTAATTAAGGGTTAAAATTTTAATTACCACTTTACCCTTTAAGCTTAATATTTTCATAACTCACTAAATTGAACTCAAATGAACTTGAAATTTTTATGTGACTTCACTCATATGTCAATGAAGACATGAGAGGAGAAAATGTGATTTTTCTGTATATAATTTATTTATATAATTATTTTTGGTAGAAAATAGAGATTTCCAAGGAAAATTTAATAACATGGCCAAGGGAAAGTTTCTGTCCTTAAGAAAATTAGGGGACATCCCTAATGATCAGAGGACTACTTGGACCAATTTTGTTGATTTTTTGAATTATATTATTTTTATTATAATTATTTTAAATTTTGGAGTGTTAATTAATTTAAAAATAAAATAAAGGTTGAAAAATGAATTTTATGTTTTTTAAAAATCTCTCTGATATCAAGGAAATCAAAGAATCAATTTTTGTAATTTTCTAATTTTTCTATGATTTATCATATTTATTTTAGTGAAAATGCTAGAAAATACATTTTTTTTTAATTTTAAAATTACCCTAGAGCTTTAAAATTTAATATCTCACTAAATAGACCTAAGATAAATATGGGGTTTGTTCCTAAGTGATTAAAATTCAAAATGTGACATTTTATTATTTTTGTGATTTTTATTATTTTTTAATTATTAAAAATATTAAAATAATATTTAAAATCAACTTTTTTAGAAAATTAAACTTTTAATTTTCTTAAATTCCCTGATATCGGAGAGGCTCCAAAACCAATTTGGTGAATTTTTGAAAGATATTTTGAAATTTATGAATTTTTAAAGTTTAAAATAGCTAAATGGCTTAATCAACCCAATTAGTAGGGCTAACCAAGTCCAATTGACCTCAAATTTTTATGGTGGGTTCCTCTGATCCTAAAGGTCAGTGGAGAATTGATTTCAAGTCAATTTGATGTATGGTTAGCTCTAATTAATTAGAGATCCATTTTGGGTGTTTAAGCCAATTAGGGTTGTTTTAAATGAACTAACTCAAAACCTATTTTTCCTAGGGTCCTCTGCAGTCATAAGGAACATCACCAAATTTTCCTAGAATTTATTTCACAACATGCTATTTATTGGAATTAAAATACTCAAAACGAGTAACATGAATTTGAAAAATCAATAACTTTTCATAGGGATGGCCTCCGACTTTGGAAAATTTAGGGAATGTTCCCAAATTCGGAGGCTTCAAAAGCCCTATGGTCTCATGCCATGGTGAATTGTATACATGCATGGAGAATTAAAAATATGCAGAGGGTAAATAAATTATTAAAAATAAAATACTTGATGAAATTAAATAATTTCTTTTCCACATTATTCTCCTCCGTTCACTGAGTAAGAGGGTATTTTTATTTTATTTTTATGACTTTCCTACACAAAGTTATGAATTTTTGAAGTTTAGGGAATTAAATAAATAGAAAATACCCCTAATTTTCTATTTATCCGCGCGGCGCCGCGTTATCCTCGGCATCTCCGAACGCACACGCGTCGCGCTCCCATTCGATGCCGCCATCAGAGTCAGTAGCCCGGGCCCCGCGGTTCTCGTACCGTCTCCTGGTCCGACGCCATCTGAGCCATCCGTCCGCGCGTGTATTGAATGGACGACATCCGTTCATCGTCCCCCGAGCGTCCTCACCCGAGAGCCGTCCACACTAAATCCCTAAGATCTCACTCGAAACTCAACGGATTTTCATGTTCTTATGCTATATGGATTCGTCTTGAGAAGACGAACACATCTATAAGGTTTATGTGGGATGAAATTTACGCAATAAAAATGGAGAATGTTCAGAAGCTCGGGAAGAAGAGTGAGGCCATACCTTTGCTCAGAGAAGGGTGGCTTCGATCTGAGAGTTGTTGCACCTTAGATTGGATCCTAACAAGCTCCGGATGAAGTCCCTTGGCTCGGTGAATTGTACTAGGTATGATTTCGACCAAGCCCGATCACAAAGCTTGGAGGCATGGAGCAACCTGGGTGGCTCGGAGATCGGGCTTTTTCGGTGGACACCTTCCCTCAGTGCAGTGAAGGAGTAGAACCAATCGATTTGGGGATTGGCTCACCGTAGAGAAGTGTCCTGGTTTTGGGCCTAGATTTCGACTGCGAAATCGAGCTCGCGGAGATGAAATGGCAGGGGGATCTCAGTGGGGATTAAGTGCTCTGTGTATGGGGAGGAGTCTAGAACAATTTTGGCAGAGTTTCCTTAAGGTTTTTTTCAGCACCTCTCATGGCCGAGAGGGGTGGTGTTTAAATAGGAGAGGGTGGAGGGCCTCCCAGGGAGAGTTAGGGCTTGGGATCAGCTGCTTAGGTCAAGGGAAGAATAGCTCCAATGGCCACTGGGGATGGGGCAGCTCAGCAGGTGAGAATTCCAAGTTGGGCTCACATGTGAGCTCTCGGCCTGGTGGTTTCCGGCGGCTGTGGTGGCTGGCCGGTCGGGGTCGAGTCACCCTCGAGGTCGGGAGGTCGGGGCTGGAGGTTTGTACGATCAATTGGCCATGGACATGTGTAAAGGAGTTGAATTGAAATGGAATGGGGGATGAGCTCATTTTGGGTCCAAATTGGGTCAACCCACCTTTTGGGCTTGGTTCACCTCCCCATGGCCGATTTGGGCTGAGGGAGGATCGGATGGATCAGCTAGGAAAGGGTGGAGAAGTCACCATCCATGAATATTTTGATTAAACATGGATTAAAGTGAAGCATTAAAAGGGTTAAAACCTTTTTAAGGGGGCTTAAAAGAGGCTCCTCCTTTTGCCATTAGTGGCTTGATCACATGTCAAGCCTTCCATGGCTTCATGTGGCTTGTCCATGGCTTGCATGGCTCACCTTTGGCTTGGGAAAAGTTGAGTCAATTTCATGGAAATAGATTTTAGGAATTTTTGGTAATTTGATGGAAATTTGTATGAAACTTGATTTGGAATAATTTGATGATGAATTTAGGACTTAGGTAATGGCTTTAATTAAGTGGATGGCAAATGGAGATGTCATGTGGGCTTTAGGGTGGATTTTGGGCTTTTATGAAATGGTTTTAGATGGGCTTTTAAGATGGTTTAGGAAAGTGGGCTTTTGAATTTTAAAATTGATTTTGGGATGAAATTTTGGTAAAGGCTTGGGCCAAATAATTGTTGAGTTTAGCTCATAGATGTGTCATGAGTGACTTGAAGCAAATTGGGGGTGATTTGGGTTTGAATTGAGTTGAATTTGGGTTCTTTTGGTGAATGGGCCAATATAGGTCCAAGTGGGCCAAGTTGGGCCAATGTTGGGCTAGGGTTGAAATTTATGTAAAATTAATGTTGAGAAGTGTTTATGGGAGTGTTTCAAAGAGGTTTTGACTTTGGTTGGGCTTTGATTTTGGGGTTTGAGCTCATTTGGGTTAGGTTTGGGTTTAGGTCTTAATTGGGCCTTTTAGCTTTGGGTTGAATTTGAGTGGAGTTTGGGTCCAAATTTTGGGCAAATCATGTTAGTGTTTTGCTTGTAGGGATGCTAAGGAAGATTTAGAAAAAGATTTGGGGTTAATTGGAGTTGAATTGGGTGAGTTTGGGTTAGGTTTGGGTCATGGGTCCAAATTGGGCTTTAAGGCCAAAAGTGAAATTGGATTCAAATGTCAATCAAATTGGACTTGGATTTGGTCTAGATTGGTGTTGGGAATGTTGAATTGAATTTTAGAATGGAATTGGACCAGAATTTGGGTCAATTGGATGGGTTTGGTTTGACATTGGGTTCACTTTGGGTTAAAATGGGTCAAATTGGGGGTTTTGATAAAAGTAGGGTAAATTGACAAAATTGGCCCATGGTGTAGTTGAACAAAATGAACTTTGGAATATTTGAGATTTTCTGGAATTTTTTGGGAATTTTTTGAATTTTTGGATTTTTGGGTCAAGAGGGGTATTTTGGGTATTTGGAGGGTATTGGGAGGTATTTTTGGAATTTTTGGTATTTTTGGGTATGGATGATCAATTTGAGTGATGTGTAAATGTTTGGGATTGAATTTGGGAAATTTTGGGTAATTTGGAAATTTTGGAGGATTTTAAGGGTTCTGGGTAGGCTAGGCGGGTGTAGGGTCCCGGGGGGTCAAAAATTGAAAATTTGGAAAATTGAAGATTGGGTAAATTTGAGTGGAATGAAATCATTTTGGTTGAGCCATGAAGCCATATCAAGCCCACATGAGCCATGAGGGGACTCATTTGAGGCATTCATTATGTTGTTCCTAACCCTCTTAGCCAAGGGCTTAGGGGTTAAGGACCATCCATGTGAATCACCTACATGAGTCAGGAGGTCAAGTTAGGTATGGGTGTGGTTTTAGGAGGTGTGTGAAAGTGTGGTGTATAAGTGTAGTGTGTGTGTAAGTTAGCCCCTTCACCGGACTCGAGGCCACCCGGGCGATCCCTAAGGCCGAAAGAGTCCTATAGGAACTCATCCTTTAAAGTTCCACATTTTGATTTCAACCCTCCAGGTGATTAAGGGTCTACGGTCGGGTTTGTGGAGTTTGCGGGGAGTTAAGAAGTGGTTTGAAATTCTAGATGGTGGATCCCAATTCTAGTCCTCTAAGATAGTCGAAGGAAAAGCCTAAGGCTAGATCCTAAGTACTAAAAGAAGAAGAGAAGCCTCATCAAAAATGAGGTCAACAAATGGACCCCCGATAGGTGTGGTGAGTCGACGGAGCACACCGCGCATATTGGTGTTGACCAAAGCGATCGAGGAAAACCAACACGGATGTCCAAGTGACAAACTTAAGACGAAGTAGAAGAGTTTACTGTGGGGAGTGTCAAGTATATCTACGAAACTAGAGATTCTTGAACTCTCGGCGGGGAAAGGAAAAGGAGGCTGAATCCCAAATCACATGATCCGGGGAATTCAATTTAAATTTTGTTTCATTTCATGTTCAAGTCATGATGTGTGAGTTTAGATTTCAATTTGGAGTTTTAATTTAGATTGAAGTTTGATTTAAAATTAATTTGAAGGGATTTGATTTGAAAATGGAATTTTGAGGTTTTAGATGTAACATCTTCAACCTCAAAGGAAAATTGAATTGATTGGATTGAATCATCGCAATGAGGAGAAATCTCAGAGCAATGCGGTATCGGATGTAAAATCTTTAACCTCAAGAGTTTGATTTTTTTTTTTGGTGTATTTCATTGCAATAGGGAAAGAATCCTAAAGCAATGCAGTCTCGGATGTAAAATCCTTGACCCCAAGAACTTGCTTTTTTGATGTATTTCATTGCGATAGGGAAAGAATCCTAAAGCAATGCAGTCTCGGATGTAAAATCCTCAACCCCAAGAATTTGATTTTGATGTATTTCATTGCGATAGGGAAAGAACCTAAAGCAATGCAGTTTCGGATGTAAAATCCTCAACCCCAAGAATTTGAATTTTGATGTACTTCATTGCGATAGGGAAAGGATCCTAAAGCAATGCAGTCTTGGATGTAAAATCCTCGACCCAAAAGTTTAAATTTGATGTACTTCATTGCGATAGGGAAACGATCCTAAAGCAATGCAGTCTTGGATGTAAAATCCTCGACCCAAAAGTTTGAATTTGATGTATTTCATTGCGATAGAGAAAGGATCCTAAAGCAATGCAGTCTTGGACGTAAAATCCTCGACCCAAAAGTTTGAATTTGATGTACTTCATTGCGATAGGGAAAGGATCCTAAAGCAATGCAGTCTTGGATGTAAAAATCCTCGACCCAAAAGTTTGAATTTGATGTACTTCATTGCGATAGGGAAAGGATCCTAAAGCAATGCAGTCTTGGATGTAAAATCCTCGACCCAAAAGTTTGAATTTGATGTACTTCATTGCGATAGGGAAAGGATCCTAAAGCAATGCGGTCTTGGATGTAAAATCCTCGACCCAAAAGTTTGAATTTGACGTACTTCATTGCGATAGGGAAAGGATCCTAAAGCAATGCAGTCTTGGATGTAAAATCCTCGACCCAAAAGTTTAAATTTGATGTACTTCATTGCGATAGGGAAAGGATCCTAAAGCAATGCGATCTTGGATGTAAAAATCCTCGACCCAAAAGTTTGAATTTGATGTACTTCATTGCGATAGGGAAAGGATCCTAAAGCAATGCAGTCTTGGACGTAAAATCCTCGACACAAAAGTTTGAATTTGATGTACTTCATTGCGATAGAGAAAGGATCCTAAAGCAATGCAGTCTTGGATGTAAAATTCTCGACCCAAAAGTTTGAATTTGATGTACTTCATTGCGATAGGGAAAGGATCCTAAAGCAATGCAGTCTTGGATGTAAAATCCTCGACCCAAAAGTTTGAATTTTGATGGAGATTTGATTTGGAATATGGAAAGATTGAATTTGAAATTTGAGTTGATTGAATTTGAAATTTGGAAGGATGAGTTTGAACTCGATTGAAATTTGATTTAAAATTTATGTTGATTTTGTTTATCTCTTAATTATTCAAATTTTATTTTATCGTTTGTTTAGTGTCCATGTGAATTTGGTGTTCGTCACTTTTAGATTTTTTAAGGAAAGTTTTCTTTTATTCTTTTTTTTTATTTCTTTTCTGTTCTTTGTTCGAAGTTCATTTAACTTTAATGGCGTTTCCCGATCAATTTGCACAAAAGAGGTGAAGGCCAAAAATGTGACATGGTCACTTTCATTCCAATCATGTCGAAGATACATCATACAACTTGATCTGGAATATATTTCATACAATCCATGTAGACTCAAAATGGACTATGTATGATCTTCGTCGATCCATCTAAAGAAGCATCTGTCAAAAATCCATGTCTGAATAGTGGGGTACATGGTCAATAACATCACCTTCCAAGCCATCCTTGTCAAGGATGCCGTATAGATGTACATTGGAGGTGTGATATTTTTCATGTAACTCACAGCTCGTAAGGCCGGAGGCTCTCTAGCTCTGGGTCTGGCTAGAAATGGTAAGGTGTCTTCCTGTCGTCCATCCTTCTGAAAGTAACTGAGATCCGCTTCACTCGGTACTCCTGGTATGCAATGCTTAGCGATATCCGCTCCGTCGCCCTTCGGTATCATGACGGAACCTACCGGTAAAGGTATCTTCACCGGCCCACGAGAACTCACTCGGGCTCGCTATCCGGAGGTCGGATCCGAACATGATGTTTCACTCGTTCGGGAAAGAGACCGTGCGAAAGGTCCGACAAAGTCGTGGTGATCTATGTGTGGGGGTATGCGGTCCCCCGCTTGTAGATGTTGATAATGCAGCTATTGGGTATGCAATCCGCTAGCGATACCCTCCATGTTATCAATCTCTTTACCATTCTCTTGATGACTAATGGCATCGGATCCACTTGCCCATGACGGAGTATTCCCGGTGGGTTTCCCTTCCTGTCCTCCGCAAAGTTGTAACAGCATCCACATTGTATTGTGATTCTTCCCTTCCCTGGCATCCATCTCCGGGGTTCTGAGTATGTGTTTTCCCTTAGGCGGCCTGCTCGGCCCAATCTTTTCAAATCCCGGATGCAATCCATGATTCGCTGTTGTTCATACTCTGAGAATACGTCCGTATGTAGCTCGAGGCCCTCTAGTATATTGATTCTTCTGCCTTTAATTCTCTCGAAGTATTCAAAGGTTTTCTTTTCAACATTCTGCATTCTCTCCAACTCGTATTCCGGAATGATCCGCAGATGGCGAGGCACTGGTGACATATTGTGGGATATACGGTTCAATCCCTTCACGTTCTCCTGCATACCTCGGCTCCTCGGGGATGATGTCTGTCGGGACATCCCTCGGGGTTGCTTCTGCAACAAGGTCATGCATTACTGGTGGTTCTATCTGGTGGCGTGGTAGCCTTCTTTCCTCTGATTTTTGTGAGATTTCCCTGGTTCTTTCTGTTATCCTAGGAGCTGGCCTCCTTTCTTCAGGTTCCTGGTGAACCGGTGTCCTTGAAGTGTATGTACTGGCATTAGCAACTGTCTCGTCGCGCTGGTCCGCAGCTAGTTTTGTTAACATCTTACGGATACGGCGATTCTTATTTCTTCGTTGTGTTGTCGTGAGAGTAGCTCTTCGAACTTCTTGAATCTCCGTGGGCCCGGCGACGACAAGCCTCGCCCTCCGCCGTAGGACTACGGACTTCATTTTCTTATCTTCTTCGGTGTTTGCTTTTCTTTTCTTGCTATCTGGATTGGTGGCTTGGGCCACCCACTTTCATCATCGTCCGCCCGGGCGGTTCTTCTCGGTCAGCCGGGGCCCAGTCACTTTCCTCGTATTGTAGGCCTGCTGGTGCGAAGTCCGAGTCAATCTCAATTATCGCTCTATCTTTCACCCTCTTTTCATCGAGTGCAAGGCTTACGCCATTCTTAAAGTTCAAGACCAACCGCCCGTTCGACATTTCCCTGCGAAAAGACAAGGAAAAGGATCAGGGGCTGTACTAAGAACAAGAACATTAAGAAAATGTTTATTAAAGACACATTTTTTCATATATATATATATATTTTTTTATATTTTCAAATTTAACAGGAATGAAGTAGGATAAGATCAGGGAAGAGATTTTGATTTGGAAAAGAAAACAAGGAAAACTTAATTATCATGACTTTATTTATTTTAGCACATTTTATTATTTTTGGGTTCGGACCCAATCATAAGTAATTACTTCGCCCGTGCTTCTTAGGGATGAAGAATTCATTCCTTCGAAACATCAGGTAGCGTAATACTTTTTCAAGTATCGTCCGTTGATCGGAAGCATATGTCGTTCTCCCTGGCAATTCACTAGCTGGTAGGAACCTCCCGAGTATACTGCTTCAACCACAAACGGTCCTTCCCAAGTGGGTTCAAATTTTCCTCCTATCTTGCGATGTGCAAGAATAGGTCTCTTGAGAACGAGAACTAAGTCACCAACTTTGAAGGTTCTTGGGCGAACCAGTTTGTCATGGGCTTGAACCATCTTAGCTTGGTATAGTTCTAAATTCGTTGCGCCGCAAGTCTTTTCCCTTCCGGGCTTTCTAATTCTTCTAGTCGTAATTTGGCGTTCTCTTCCGTCGTGATCTTGTTTGCAACTCGCAATTCCGAGTGAAGGAAGCCGAACCTCTAAAGGTAACACTGCCTCGGACCCATACACCAGAGCCTAAGGTGTAGCTTGAGTAGGAGTTCTGAAGGTTGTCTGGTAGGCCCATAAGGCTTCTAACAACTTCTTGTGCCAATTTCTCTTATTATCGTCCAAAGTTTTCTTTAAGATTTGAACGAGAGTTTTATTAAAAGCCTCAGCGAGACCGTTTGCTCTTGGGTAGTAAATTGTTGAGTATCGCCAGTCGATTTCGTGTCTCCTGACAAAATTGTTGATTTGCGTGCTTCGAATGCCGACTAATTATCCGAGATGATCTCGCGCGGCACTGCGAAACGGTAGACAACTTGGTTCTTGAAAACCGTAGCACGTGGTGTGCTTTCACTTCTCCGAGTGGAACCGCCTCCGCCCACTTGGAAAAGTAATCCGTAGCCGCAAGAATGAAGCGATCTCCTTTTGAAGATGGTGGTTCTATCGGACCCACTATATCTGTGCCCCAACATTCAAATGGCCACGACGCAATTGTCGGATGTAGCACATTTGGAGGTTGGTGTAGAACCACTCCGTGCACTTGGCATTGATGACGGCTCTTGGCGATTTTCATGCGGTCGGTCATCATCGAGGGCCGATAGTACCCTAATCTTTTAATTTTCATTTTCATCTTCGGACCCGACCGGTGAGCGCCACGGAGTCCCGAATGCACCTCTTTAACAATTTCACGGGCCTCGGACCCGCTTAGGCACCTTAGCCACATTTGATCGAAAGACCTCGTCGTATAACGTGTTGTTTATTAATGCGTAGGACCGAGTCCTTTTCTTGATCCGATGGGCTAGCGACCTATCGTCCGGTAGCTTTCCTGTTTGCGGGTAGTCCATCAATGGGCGTCGCCAATCTTTTGTGTTTTCACGTCACCGTCTTTAACCGATTCTTTTTCTTTTCTCGATTTGTGTATTGTGTCTATGTTGAGTCGTGATAGGACTCGACGTCCGTGAACCGACACTTCCATCGACTCATCTTGCAAATAGGCAAATTCTTTTGCGAGACGGGCTAAAGCATCTGCTAAAGCATTTTCTTTTCTGGGAATTTTGTAGATCGTCACATTTGGAATTTGTTCCAACAACTGTATGGCATACTAGAAGTATTGCTCGAGTCTTGGCTTTAAAATTCTGTCTCGTCCGGCGATCCGTTGAATGATTAACTCGCGAATCCCCGTAGATGTTGATGTCCGTTATCCCCATTTGAATAGTTAATTCCAGATCCCGTTATGAGGGCTTCGTATTCTGCTTCATTGTTTGTACACGGTTACGTCAAGTGGTAGGAGTATCTTAACATCCCCCGCTCCGGTGTTATAAAGATTAGCCCAATTCCTGCCTTATCGGGCACTATCACTTGCGATTCTTCGTCTTTGTGTGCTGAAGATGCTCCGTCGAAATATAATTCCCAACGTCGATCATCAGGGTCTTCTAGATTCATTATTTGTTCATCTGGCAAATCGTCATTGAGGGAGATTCGCCGAGCAAAGGGTGTCGTTGCGAGAAAGTCCGCTAAGACTTGTCCCTTTACGGTACGAAGAGGCACGAAAGTTATATTGAATTGCAATAATATCATCGACCATCCGGCAAGTCCGCCGGAAAGCGTTGGACGAGTCATCAAGTATTGCAATGGATTAAATTTCGAGATCGAGTTGACCATATGAGAAAGCATGTAGTGCACGAGCTTTTGAGCGGCGAAGATCGGGGCCAAACAATGCTTTTCAATTGCGAGATACCTTACTTCCGTCGGAAGTAAACGACGGCTTAAGTAGTAAAGAGCATTTTCTTTACCCTCATCATTGACACAGGCTAACGAGGCCCCGAGAGAGTCGTCTAAAGCCGCGGTGTCAAGTATCGGCGGTCTACCCGAGACCAGGGCCGCTAAGACAGGAGGTGTCATTAAATATTGTTTAATCTCCTCGAAGGCCTTCTGGCATTTCTCTTCCCAAATAAATTTGGTGTCCTTTTTAACTAGTGCCGAGAAAGGCTGACACCTACCTGACAAGTTTGAGATAAAGCGTCGAAGATATGCCAACTTCCCTTGAAAGGATCGTAGTTGCTTTAAGGTTTTGGGAGGCGGCATTTCTAAGATAGCTTTAATCTTTTCCGGGTCGATTTCAATTCCACGATGTCGGACAACGAATCCTATGAATTTCCCGGAGGTGACGCCGAAGGCGCATTTTAAGGGATTCATCTTAAGGTTAAATTGTCTTAATCATTCGAAAACAACACTCAAATCATACAGGTGGTTTTCCTTTACTTTGCTTTTGATGACCACATCGTCCACGTAGCATTCGACTTGATTGTGGATGAGATCATCAAAAATTCTTGTCATCGCTCTCTGGTATGTTGCTCCTGTGTTCTTCGGTCCAAATGGCATCACTGTGTAGCAATATACTCCGATCGGCGTTCTGAATGTTGTAAGCTTTTTATCTTCTGGAGCCATTTTTATCTGGTTGTATCCTGAAGATCCATCCATGAATGAGAAAATCTCATGTGTCGAAGCAATGTCAATCATTAGTTCTGGGATCGGTAGAGGGAATTCATCTTTTGGACATGCCTTGTTTAAATCTCTGAAATCCACACAAATTCGATCCGACCATTCTTCTTTCGATCGGCACCACATTGGCTAACCAAGTCGGGTATTGTTCTTCACGGACAAATTTAGCGTCTATTAGCTTTTTAACTTCGGCTATGACTTGTTGTTTGATTTCTAGACGCATTCTTACGGGACCTTGTCCGGCGGGACGAAGTAGGATCCACTCCTAGCTTATGAACTGCGACCTCTGGAGCTAATCCTGGCATTTCATCGTAGTTCCAAGCAAAACAGTCTTTAAATTTCAATAATAACTTGATTATTTCTTTGGAGTCTTCTTTATTGAGTAAGGAGCTAACAATGGTAGGTCTAGGCTCTTCGCTAGTACCTAAGTTAACTTTCGTTAACTCATCTATTGTAGATTTAATTTCTTCTTCGAATTCTTGTGGAGCGTCTCCAATTTGTAAATCTTCGAGTTCTTCTGTAGTTTCCATGCAGTTTTCATTAGATTTGCAAGTGACAACCAAGCAAAATTCAGTATCGTCAACTGATCCTACTGTGCCGAATCCGAGTCCATACTTTGAATTGGGTGGACGACCGAAGTTATTCCATAATTTTTCAAAATATTGTGATTGGCTTTTTGTCCATTGTCGAGGTAAGAAACCACACTGGATTAAATTTTGAACACAGGGAGAGTACCACTCAAAAGGTAATTCCATTAATTCTGATAAAGTGACATCTTCGAATTGTACATTATTTTCAGTTTTGGAGGAAGTAGCACCACGGTAGAATTTGATTGGCTTTGCACCGCCGCTCCGTACCTCTTTGACCACCATACCCTCGATCTTATTAGAATGGATCGGGGTTAGGGTCATAGTATGTACATAGTGGTTAATCTTCTCGTACATTGATTTGTATTCTTCATTCTTTTCATCTTCGAGAGAGATCTTGAATTGCGGCTTCTTCCGACTTATCGTCGCTGCTTCTTGTTTGATTTCTTTTTCTTCTTCAGAACTGTCTTCCCAATAAACATTGATGGCCGGTTTCCTCTCGTCCAACCTGTCCTAACGTCTCTACCACGACCTCGTCCCCGGCCTCGACCTCGGATGCGAGTTGTGGAGAAACCTTCACCATCTCGCCGTAAGGGAGTGGTGAGTGACTCGTTGGACTAGAACTTCGGGTTCTTCGTTGTCCCAAACTTTCTTTGCTTCATTCGTTATGGTATCTCTGGAGAAAATTGTTTTCTTCGGAGGTGCATAATAAGCTGCATCTTCATGGATTCCGATCTCATGTACGGAGAATGGTTGTAAGTCACCTTTGATGCACTGTTCCCCTCCATCGTAGTATTTGATGCACTAAAGTAGAGATTATGGTACCATCCTGTTTTCATGTATCCATGGTCGGCCCAGTAGAGAGTTGAACGACGTTTCTGAATCAATTATGTGAAATTTTGCGGTTGTCTTTGCTAAGTCACCGGTCTTCATTAGTAGCGTTATTGACCCGAGGGCTCTTTCTCCTTTACGGTTGAATCCTCTTAATAACATTTTGTCGGCCTCGAGCTCACGAGCATCAATTTCCAAGTATGCTAGTGTTCGAAGACTCATTATATTGATTGATGCTCCCGGATCCACCAATACTGCGGAGAGTGTAAATTTTCCGATTGTAACTGAAATGTACAACGGTCGGTTGTGATCTGCTGTCCCAAGTAGTAGGTCATTATCCGTGAAGGTAACACCTCGCTGTTCCTTTAACGAGCAAACCTCATATAAGGAATCTCCGGCCATTTGAGCTAAGCAAATTTCCGGATCAAGTAAGGCCTTGATCAGAGCTTCTCTCATCTCCTTTGATAAGATGAAAGCATCGTAGATGCTCAGTTTGGCCGGTAGTTTCCTAAGATGGGCTAGCACGTTGTAGTCCACTTTATTTCCATGTGTCTCGGCTTCTTCTCGAATGGGTATTTCTTCTGCCAGGGTTGGTTCCTCTTGAACAACCACCTGCTTTCCTTTGTCTTTTGGACCCATTCTCGGAGGTAGAACTCTTCCACTTCTTAAGTTGACTTCTGTAATTTCTTCTGAATCTAGTGTTGAGTTTGCCGGTGACTCCTCCTGAATCAGAATGACAGGCTCTCCCGGATTATCTTCAGAATCTGAAGGCTCTAACTCTATTGTGACTGGAGCTCCTCGAAACTCGCAGATAGATCCGTTGCTTGTTGAACTCTCGTAGCCTCCTTGATGGATGTCTTCTTCGTTATTTTTCTCATCGAGATTGTGTATGATTTGAGAATTGTCGTTGATATCGAAATCGATATACAGATTGTCGCTAGTTACATAATCGTTAGAAACAGTCAAAACGTAGCCAACGCCATCACCCTTATCATTATATGATCTCACCGAAGTGAGCAGATAATCATACAAAATCAGAGGTTCGAGGGATTTCTCCCCCGAATCGAAACAACTATCCTAGGATAAGCGGCCCCTAGTCTAGCCTTAGGAGTCTCGGTCCTCTCTTCTTCATCGATTTTCTTCTTCTCTTCAATCGTCTCCTGTTGAGGTGGTTCTTCTATCGCAAGTGATAGTACGGCTTAACGAGTCTCGAACTCCGAATTGAAGCTCGCACCGAAGCGGTTTGGATGCTTCGTCTAAAATCTTTTCGAAGACCTTGTCCAAGCGGTAGTCCATCCATCATCAGTCGTATAGGGATCTATCGGAATGATGGGATCAGTTGAGATAACATTGACGGATCCTCCTTTCTGGGGTTCCTTCATGTACTCCTTCGGGATCGTTATATTCCCTTTCCAAAGGTTGTCATTGAGCCAACTTTTGAAGATAATGCAATCTTCTATCTTGTGCCCAAGCATCCGGTGGTAAGGGTAAAAGTTGGGATCACCTTTCTTGTTGACTTCCTCTGGCCTTTTAGGCTCTGGCAGCTGGAAATCTGGAGTCTTCATCAGACTACGGAACATTTTCGACACTCGCTTCATTTTTGAACGGATATTCTCTCGCTCGAAGCTCCCTTAATGTACGTTGCGGACGAGGCGGTTGTTCATACTCGTGGCGATGACCGATAGCCGGGCCGGGGTTGCTGGTAATTCTGTTGTGGTTGCTTGCGGCCGTTCCGGTGGTATTTGCATCGGCTGCTTGCCTTTGTCAACTCGCTGCAATGATCCTGCATTTCTTTTCAAAAGTCTTCGCAGTGCTTTTGCTTGTCCGTCTTGTCGGCGAAACTTAATTGCTTCGCCTCTTCTTGCAAGCTTCCGGCCTTGCTTAACAACTTCTCGAAAGTCTTAATAGTGAATCTTTTGAGGAGAAGTGCTATCGGGCCGTGAATGCTTTTAAGTAAAATGCCGACCGCATGTTGTTCTTGTAGTTGTGGTTCACACTTCATGCTTAAGTTCCTCCATCGAAGTATGTAATCCACCAAAGTTTCATTCGGCCTTTGTTTCTCTACCACTAAATCACCTATAGTGATGTGGTGCTGAGCTCCGGCGAATCGCTTGATGAAGAGGTTCTCTAGCTCTGAGAACGTCTTCACCGAACCATTTGGTAATTTTGCATACCAGTCGAAGGTGATTCCTGACAGGCTGCTGACGAACTGTCGGATGAGTAATGCATCGCTCCCGCCGGCATTGCAAAAACTGGCACGAAAGTGTGCAACATGCTGTCGGGGGCTGCTGACGAACTGTCGGAAGAGTAATCCATCGAAGGTCTTGAACAGAGGTGGTACGAAGCCTTTTGGGTACTGGACAGCGTCGAATTCTTTCGGGTAAGGTCTACCCGTCCGAATGGATGTCCCGCTCTTTGATTGTGCTAAGGCTTCTCGCACCTGCTGTTCCACCAAGCTCTTGATATCCTTTTCAGGGATCATACTTTGTGTTGTATCTTTTTTCAGCTGATCATCCCCGTTGACGGATGTAATCTCCTTTCCTCCGTCTACAATGTGAATGACCTCTGGGGGTGTCTCTCTTTGTGGTTGCACTTGACTCTGGAGAGTGGCCAGAGCTACAGCCATCTCTTCCATCCTTTTCGCCATTTGAGCGATCGTGTCGTCTTTCTCCCGAAGCTACCTTCTCATCGCTCCGGCTCCTCTCTTTACGCGGCTGCAGGAGCACCTTGCGAAGCTGATGAGGCTCGTGTTCCGACCATGTTGATTTCTGCATATTCGTTGTCCATGAACTCCGATGAATCAATCTCGTCTCCGAATTTCTCTTCTCTCTCTTTTGCTAATCGTCGGATATCAGTTCTAAACTTTTCCATGGCATCTTCTAGCGGGGCTTTCTGTGCGTCCTCGCGGTTGTCGTACGATAGCTGCCGGGTCCCCTTTTCACGAGTCCCCTTTATCGCAGTAGCACTTTCTTCAGATTCAAGTCTCCTGGCGAGACTTTCTTTCTCGGGCTGCTGTTTCAATCTCAACTGCCCAGTAGTGGGACGCCATACCATCCTTCTAGCAGCGAAGGTGCTAGGACCGGATGGTGCATTCGGTCAAATGCTGGAAGGTGGTATCCTCCCTAATCTGTAATCCTGAGACGACGACAGGCGGACTAGCCTTCATTAAAATTTTGGTTAACTTCACTAAATTGCTTATAATTTCAAAAATAAAGTGATCTTAAATAGATTCTTCATTCCTTAAGTTATGTTAAAAATTTTTTGTTTTAAGAAAATATTAGCTCTTTAAGGACAAATAAAATTTAAATTTGAATGTACTTTCCCTTCCCCCAAACTTAAGTTTTGGTATTATATGAAAATTTGAAAGTATGAGAGAAAGAAAATTATAATTCTAAAAAAGAAATTTTATAAGTATATAAAAACGATCTTAAAAAAGAAAAATTTACTTCTACTCATGCTTTTAGGAATAATAAAAATAAAATTGAAGCGGGTATAAAAAGTAAGCAGGCTAATTTTTATGATTATACTAAATTTAAAACAAAATAGAAGCAGAGAAAATTACTAATTACTAAACTGTAGACTGAAACAAACATATCATAAATTAACTCTAATCTCAGTCTCAAACACAATATACTAAGAATTTTCTAACAACAGAATCTTAACACTAATCAATCCATACAGGTACATAAACATATCAACATACATCAAACATCATACTAAACAAACAAACCAAACAAAACAAACTAACAACAAAGTAGCACAACATAGAGATCTATCAACTACTAGTCACTGGCTGTAGCCTCATCATCATCATCGTCACCAAAGGAAAACTCAACATCCTTAGGATCAACAAATGGTGTGAAACTAGGAAAAGTAGGGAAACTAACATCATGCTCACCCTTCAGAAATCTGACTAGGGCTTCATCATACTCAGCATTATAGCTACTCTTCCTCTGGGTATTGTTAGGTAAATGATCAAGTTTCCTATCAATAGTATCAACCTTGCAGTGAGATTGAAATAACTCCTGCTGCCGCTCTATAAACTGATCATGCCTTGACTCCCAGAAACTCGATGATGGCTCAGCAGAAGTAGAAGGTTGGGAAGTAGAAAGTCTACCTGGAGTAGGTGCAAAACAAGAAGGAGCAGTCGATCTCTTCCCTCGAAGACGATCATATATGCTAATGCTCTCCTGACCAATCGGCTTTGTAGTCTTCAACCTTTCCTCTGAAATATCTGCAGTGACTCCATTGCTAATACATAATGAATAAATCAGAGATGGGAATCCCAGTGCAACAGAACTGCTGGATCTCGGAATAGAATCCATAGAATCATAAATAATACTGCCGACATCAATAGGCATCCTTTCCTGAATGCAGTAGTTTAAGATCGCTGGATCTCTAGTCACTTCACTCAGGTGATTGGAAGGTAACAATCTTGTAGAAATAAAATAGTGCCATGCTTTAGAAATATCATTTAACTTGGAGGATTTGAAGTTTACCCTTTTTTCGTTCCTGATCTTCCAAGATCCAGTATCGTCAGTCAAATAAGCAATGATCATATCCAAATCACCCTCAGATGGAGATAATCCAGAATAGTGGCACTCTATAGTAGGTGGCAGGCCATAAAATACATTGATTCTTTCAGGAGTAAATCCAACTCTGACACCTCTGACAAAAACTTCATAATCTTCGGCATCCAGAAAATTCACATAAAACTCTCGAACTACATGGATAAGAACAACAGCAGTGAAATAACATAATCGTTGCCAGTTGTGCGCAACAATAGTGTTTTCAATCATCTACCCCGGATGATAGAAACTTCGTTCTGAAATTAACTTCTTCGATGTCGCAAATTCATGGAATCGAAAATGTGCGACCGCATGATAGAAAATTTCGTTGCTATCGAAGTTGTCTCGTGCCTTCCCACGTTTGATTTCAAAGCCATCTAACTGTGAAAGAAAACAAGAACAAATTTAGGAATAAAAAATCTAAACTCTTTTAAGTTTAGAAAACCTAAAATAAGTTAAAAAATCCAAAAAAAATCACTAAAAATCAAAATTATTTTTCAAAATTTCTGTTCTTAGCAAAACCTAGGGAAATATATAGTGAAAATCAAAAATAAATGGTTTAAAGTGTAGATCTGACCTTCAGACGAAGAAATCAATTGGTTTCGTGCCCAAATCCTTGATGTTTTGACTTCAAAATGGATTCTAAAGGCTGATTTTCGTGAAAAATTTAGGAAGAAGAAGCCTTAGGCGTCGATAATGGCTTTTAGGGGTATTTAAGGAATTTTTCGAGTACTGGCCGAACAGGCGCTTAGGCGACGAATTCTGGCGCCTAGGCGCTAGACTCGCCTTTCACAAAAAAATTTTTTTTAATTTAATTTTCCACCAAAATTCATAAATTCAACTTCCAATTACTCACATTAGAGTAGGGCTTCAGTTTCTAACTTCCAAAACATTTTCCAAAAATTTTAAAAATTAAATATTAGATCCACCAATCAAACATAAAGTTTTAATCAAACTTCACTAAATTCCATTTATAATGTTCAATATTGGCTCAATATATTCCGGATAAGTATCATACTTGATTCAAGTTCTTAATTCACAATCAAACACAACAATTTCTAAGCAAAAAAAACACACATTGAACATGAAAGAAAATACACAAATACAATCGATTCACTACATCGATACAACAACTCAACAAACCAGATAATAACGATCTCATTACTAGAATACTCTAATCTTCATAAGGGAAATTGTGTATTCTGCTTGGAAAGAATACTAACGCTCTCGGGAAATCAGTAGCCGTCTTTTTGTCAATCCATTTGTTCTTCGCATACATTTCAACTTGAGCATCTTGATAAGCCGCAAAATGATCAAATTGAAGTTTCATCTGCCATTCTAGATGTTCAATCAAATGAAACATCTCATGAAGGCGGTCTCCAATGCTTTTAAACTCTGCTTCAAACTTATCTAAGCGACTAGAAATTTTCTCTAAACTTACCGCGATGAAACCATTGAAGTAGGGTTGAGGACCCTTTGAGACCTTGTCCCTAGCCTCTTCTCCAAGATTTCTTCCTTCCATTTTTTCAAAAATGTCTCAAATCTCTCAAGAATGTGTCAGCATATTTTTAGGTTGTGTGTTTTATTTTGAAAAGGGGGTCGCCTAACAGAATTATGTCGGCGAATTTTTAATTTAGTTTAAATAAATAATTTTGAAAAAGTAGTATTTGATTTTGAAAATAATTTTAAACTTGAAGGTTTTAAGATATGAGATTAAACTGATCTCACATCCCAAATAGTTTATATAAACGAGCACCGCACCACAAACCGTGTATCTATCCCTAAGGATAGACACACTGCTTGATGGTGGGGCTCGATTAAATAAACTAGAAGATTTGTGACATCCGTTTGGTCTACGAACCAATTTTATAAGCCGACAAATTCCCCTGCTTAATATGAAAGCATTAAACAGGGTTTATATTACCTGGGTTCTTTTAAAATTCCCTATAAGGGCAAGCCCCTATAGTTAATTACATCTTAAGTGATGGGAATCACCTAAGAAAACTCTCGATAATAATCAATAATTCTGCTCTCAAGGATTTCAAAGTTTAAGTTTTCAAGGGATTGAATTTTGGAATTTCAATAGGGAATGGATCAAATTTGGAACATTTTGTTTTGGGAATCCAAAGGAAGAAAAGTAGGAGAAATCACGGATTCGAAGCGAACTTCGGTAATTTCCGGACTATCCTATTGTTTGGCTTGGATTTAGGAAAGTCCTAATGTTATTTAATGTTTTGATTTTGTCAATTTTAATTAATTAGGGCTTATATTTATATGATAGAATCATACAAACAGCCTCGAAGATGTGAGGGTTTATGTCGTATCGGACGACTACCTCGGAATCCTAAGACCGGTTAGGGCTTAATTTACATGACGTGATCATGCAAATGCCTAACAAAGGTTTGAGGATTTATATTGCACTAGGAAAACTACCTCGAAGTCCTATGGCTTGGTTATTTAGTTCTAAGAAAGCTTTGCTGAAGTAGACTCAGGTTTTGCTGATGACGATGGCCGTGCTGCCCACCATGCTCCGAGCGCCTTGTTATTGCAGAGGTTTAGTTTTAGAAATCATAAATTAGGGGATGAGAAAAGTGTTTTGGTTTAGAGAAAATCTTAATTTCCAAGTGTTTTCAATATTTTAATTAAAACAAATCTTAAAGTTGATTATAACGACACCGGTGAAGTAACATTTCATTTAATCTTCTGTTTAGGAGTTATGATAACTAAAGTTTTTTAGGGTAAATTGGTGTTCAAATGGTTTGTGATTTAGTTTAATTTCCATTAATGGGTTTAAATTTGGAATAGTGTTCAAGTTATTTCATATTTATTTTTGAATTTCTTTATGTCCCTGGTGATGTTATATTTAATTTAACTTAATTTGATTTAATTTAATTTAATTGAGTTTTAATTTGATTTAATTCAATTTAATTCAATTTAGTTTGATTTGATGTTACATTAAATTAATTTGATTTGATTTAATTTTAATTTAATTTGATTTAATTTAATTTAATTTAATTTAATTTAATTTAATTTAATTTAATTTATTTAATTTAATTTAATTTAATTTATTCATTTAATTTAATTTAATTTGTTTATTTAATTTAATTTAATTTAATCTTTAATTTAATCCAACTTTTAATTTTAATTTAATTTAATTTAATTTAATCCAATTTAATTTACTTAATTTAATTTATTTTTTAATTTAATTTTATTTTTTTTATTTTAATTGAAATTTTTAAAAGAGTTTAATAATTTAATTTTTGTTTAATGAGTAAGTCTTTTAATATTTTAAATTTGAGTTATCATTTTAATTAAGAATTGAATATTAATGAGATAATTAATTTAGGGATTTTTAAATTAAAGAATAAATCTCTTCCTAATAATATCCCTATTTTAATAATTCCAATTTTTATTATTCTTCCAAATTTAATCAATTATTTATTTAAGGTTTAATTATTTTAAATTGCTTAATTGATTTCTACCCTTTAATCATTTAAATTTCAATCACCCAAATCAGATTAGGATCAAATATTTTACTTGTTAATTTTTTTATTAAACCTAAAGTTTTAATTAAGGGTTAAAATTTTAATTACCACTTTACCCTTTAAGCTTAATAATTTCATAACTCACTAAATTGAACTCAAATGAACTTGAAATTTTTATGTGACTTCACTCATATGTCAATGAAGACATGAGAGGAGAAAATGTGATTTTTCTGTATTTAATTTATTTATATAATTATTTTTGGTAGAAAATAGAGATTTCCAAGGAAAATTTAATAACATGACCAAGGGAAAGTTTCTGTCCTTAAGAAAATTAGGGGACATCCCTAATGACCAGAGGACCACTTGGACCAATTTTGGTGATTTTTTGAATTATATTATTTTTATTATAATTATTTTAAGTTTTGGAATGTTAATTAATTTAAAAATAAAATAAAGGTTGAAAAATGAATTTTATGTTTTTTAAAAATCTCTCTGATATCAAGGAAATCAAAGAATCAATTTTTGCAATTTTCTAATTTTTCTATGATTTATCATAATTATTTTAGTGAAAATGCTAGAAAATACATTTTTTTTTAATTTTAAAATTACCCTAGAGCTTTAAAATTTAATATCTCGCTAAATAGACCTAAGAAAAATATGGGGTTTGTTCCTAAGTGATTAAAATTCAAAATGTGACATTTTATTATTTTTGTGATTTTTATTATTTTTTAATTATTAAAAATATTAAAATAATATTAAAAATCAACTTTTTTAGAAAATTGAAATTTTAATTTTCTTAAATTCCCCTAATATCAGAGAGGCTCCAAAACCAATTTGGTTAATTTTTGAAAGATATTTTGAAAGTTATGAATTATGAAAATTTAAAATAGCTAAATGGCTTAATCAACCCAATTAGTAGGGCTAACCAAGTCCAATTGACCTCAAATTTTTATGGTGAGTTCCTCTGATCCTAAAGGTCAGTGGAGAATTGATTTCAAGTCAATTTGATGTATGGTTAGCTCTAATTAATTAGAGATCCATTTTGGGTGTTTAAGCCAATTAGGGTTGTTTTAAATGAACTAACTCAAAACCTATTTTTCCTAGGGTCCTCTGGTCATAAGGAACATCACCAAATTTTCCTAGAATTTATTTCACAACATGCTATTTATTGGAATTAAAATACTCAAAACAGTAACATGAATTTGAAAAATTAATAACTTTTCATAGGGATGGCCTCTGACTTTAGAAAATTCAGGGAATGTTCCCAGATTCAGAGGCTTCAAAAGCCCTATGGTCTCATGCCATGGTGAATTGTATACATGCATGGAAAATTAAAAATATGCAGAGGGTAAATAAATTATTAAAAATAAAATACTTGATGAAATTAAATAATTTCTATTCCACATTATTCTCCTCTGTTCACTGAGCAAGAAGGTATTTTTATTTTATTTTTATGACTTTCCTACTCAAAGTTATGAATTTTTGAAGTTTAGGGAATTAAATAAATAGAAAATACCCCTAATTTTCTATTTATCCACGCGGCGCCGTGTCATCCTCGGCATCTCCGAACGCACACGCATCGCACTCCCATTCGACGCCGCCATCTGAGTCAGCAGCCCGGGCCCAGCGGTTCTCGTACCGTCTCCTGGTCTGACGCCATCTGAGCCGTCCGTCTGCGCGTGTATTGAATGCACGACATCCCTTCATCGTCCCCGAGCGTCCTCACCCGAGAGCCGTCCACACTAAATTCCTAAGATCTCACTCGATACTCAATGGATTTTCATGTTCTTATGCTCTATGGATTCGTCTTGAGAAGACGAACACATCTATACGGTTTATGTGGGATGAAATTTACCCAATAAAAATGGAGAATGTTCAGAAGCTCGGGAAGAAGAGTGAGGCCATACCTTTGCTCAGAGAAGTGTGGCTTCGATCTGAGAGTTGTTGCACCTTCGATTGGATCCTAGCAAGCTCCAGATGAAGTCCCTTGGCCTGGTGAATTGTCTAGGTATGATTTCGACCAAGCCCGATCACAAAGCTTGGAGGCTGGAGCAACTGGGTGGCCTGGAGATGGGGCTTTTGCTGGTGGACACCTTCCCTTGGTCTGGTGAAGGTGTAGAACCAATCAATTTGGGGATTGGCTCACTGTGGAGAAGTGTCCCGGTTTTGGGCCTAGATTTCAACTCCGAAATCGAGCTCGCGGAGAAGAAATGGCAGGGGGATCTCGGTGGGGATCAAGTGCTCTGTGTATGGGGAGGAGTTTGGAACAATTTTGGCAGAGTTTCCTTAAGGTTTTTTTCAGCACCTCTCATGGCCGAGAGGGGTGGTGTTTAAATAGGAGAGGGTGGAGGGCCTCCCAGGGAGAGTTAGGGCTTGGGATCAGCTGCTTAGGTCGAGGGAAGAACGGCTCCAATGGCCACTAGGGATGGGGCGGCTCGGCGGTGAGAATTCCAAGTTAGGCTCACATGTGAGCTCTCGGCCCGGTGGTTTCCGGCGGCCGTGGTGGCTGGCCGGCCGGGGTCGAGTCACCCTCAAGGTCGGGGAGGTCGGGGTCGGAGGTTTGTGCGATCGATTGGCCATTGA
Organism: Papilionanthe hookeriana x Papilionanthe teres; assembly: GCA_022702705.1. Taxonomy (NCBI): domain Eukaryota; kingdom Viridiplantae; phylum Streptophyta; class Magnoliopsida; order Asparagales; family Orchidaceae; genus Papilionanthe; species Papilionanthe hookeriana x Papilionanthe teres. Next base: position 17,804,586 of record CM040424.1, on the reverse strand, counting down.
CATGTGTAAAGGAGTTGAATTGAAATGGAATGGGGGATGAGCTCATTTTGGGTCCAAATTGGGTCAACCCACCTTTTGGGCTTGGTTCACCTCCCCATGGCTGATTTGGGCTGAGGGAGGATCAGATGGATCAGCTAGGAAAGGGTGGAGAAGTCACCATCCATGAATATTTTGATTAAACATGGATTAAGGTGAAGCATTAAAAGGGTTAAAACCTTTTTAAGGGGGCTTAAAAGAGGCTCCTCCTTTTGCCATTAGTGGCTTGATCACATGTCAAGCCTTCCATGGCTTCATGTGGCTTGTCCATGGCTTGCATGGCTCACCTTTGGCTTAGGAAAAGTGGAGTCAATTTCATGGAAATAGATTTTAGGAATTTTTGGTAATTTGATGGAAATTTGTATGAAACTTGATTTGGATTAATTTGATGATGAATTTAGGACTTAGGTAATGGCTTTAATTAAGTGGATGGCAAATGGAGATGTCATGTGGGCTTTAGGGTGGATTTTGGGCTTTTTTGAAATGGTTTTAGATGGGCTTTTAAGATGGTTTAGGAAAGTGGGCTTTTGAATTTTAAAATGGATTTTGGGATGAAATTTTGGTAAAGGCTTGGGCCAAATAATTGTTGAGTTTAGCTCATAGATGTGTCATGAGTGACTTGAAGCAAATTGGGGGTGATTTGGGTTTGAATTGAGTTGAATTTGGGTTCTTTTGGTTAATGGGCCAATATAGGTCCAAGTGGGCCAAGTTGGGCCAATGTTGGGCTAGGGTTGAAATTGATGTAAAATTAATGTTGAGAAGTGTTTATGGGAGTGTTTCAAAGAGGTTTTGACTTTTGTTGGGCTTTGATTTTGGGGTTTGGGCTCATTTGGGTTAGGTTTAGGTTTAGGTCTTAATTGGGCCTTTTAGCTTTGGGTTGAATTTGAGTGGAGTTTGGATCCAAATTTTGGGCAAATCATGTTAGTTTTTTGTTTGTGGGGATGCTAAGGAAGATTTAGAAAAAGATTTGGGGTTAATTGGAGTTGAATTGGGTGAGTTTGGGTTAGGTTTGGGTCATGGGTCCAAATTGGGCTTTAAGGCCAAAAGTGAAATTGGATTCAAATTTCAATCAAATTGGACTTGGATTTGGTCTAGATTGGTGTTGGGAATGTTGAATTGAAGTTTAGAATTGAATTAGACCAGAATTTGGGTCAATTGGATGGGTTTGGTTTGACATTGGGTTCACTTTGGGTTAAAATGGGTCAAATTGGGGGTTTTGACAACAGTAGGGTAAATGGACAAAATTGGCCCATGGTGTAGTTGAACAAAATGAAATTAGGAATATTTGGGATTTTCTGGAATTTTCTGGGAATTTTCTGAATTTTTGGATTTTTGGGTCAAGAGGGGTATTTTGGGTATTTGGAGGGTATTGGGAGGTATTTTTGGAATTTTTGGTATTTTTGGGTATGGATGATCAATTTGAGTGATGTGTAAATGTTTGGGATTGATTTTGGGAAATTTTGGGTAATTTGAAAATTTTGGAGGATTTCAAGGGTTCTGGGTAGGCTAGGCGGGTGTAGAGTCCCGAGGGGTCAAAAATTGAAAATTTGGAAAATTGAAGATTGGGTAAATTTGAGTGGAATGAAATCATTTTGATTGAGCCATGAAGCCATATCAAGCCCACATGAGCCATGAGGGGACTCATTTGAGGCATTCACTATGTTGTTACGAACCCTCTTAGCCAAGGGCTTAGGGGTTAAGGACCATCCATGTGAATCACCTACATGAGTCAGGAGGTCATGTTAGGTATGGGTGTGGTTTTAGGAGGTGTGTGAAAGTGTGGTGTATAAGTGTAGTGTGTGTGTAAGTCAGCCCCTTCACCGGACCAGGGCCACCCGGGACGATCCTAAGGCCAAAGAGTCCTATAGGAACTCATCCTTTAAACTTCCACATTTTGATTTCAACCCTCCAGGTGATTAAGGGTCTACGGTCGGGTTTGTGGAGTTTGCGGGGAGTTAAGAAATGGTTTGAAATTCTAGATGGTGGATCCCAATTCTAGTCCTCTAAGATAGTCAAAGGAAAAGCCTAAGGCTAGATCCTAAGTACTAAAAAGAAGAAGAGAAGACCTCATCAAAAATGAGGTCAACAGAATGAAGTGTAATGAACTTAACTTTGATTGCTTGATGGTTAGGGATGAAGATGGGTTGATTTAAAGGTGAAAATCATGTGAAAAACTGAAAATTTTTTGTTTTTGCACGACCCAGTAACCGTGGTGCTTAGGCGCCAAATCTGGCGCCTAGGCGCCGGACCTATTGATACATAGTTTAACTCGGGCGCTTAGGCGCCGAATCTTGGCGCCTAGGCGCCGGAACTATGTTCAACTCAGTTTCACCTAATCGTCAAATTTCAAAGTTTCGTTCTCCAAGATAGGTAAATTATACTGGTAAGAGAAATCTAGACACAATAATAAAAATTGTAAGCAATCATAATGAAGGTTAACTTGATCTCCTTTTTACTCATATTTAGAATTGAGTGATCCAATTTCTAAATCTTACATACTTTAAAATAATCTTTAGCTTAAGTCAACTAAGACTTATAAGCATCAAATTTTTCTAAAGTAATATAAAATTAGTCAAGATCGAGGCATAACCTTACATTAAAAATATAAAAACACTCAAAAAAAAGATAATTATGGGTTGCCTCCCACAAAGTGCTTGGTTTAACGTCGTCAGCCCGACTTAAGTAAATCTTTAATCAGGTTGACTCAATTCATAAGCCTCCTTATAAATCATTTTAATATCTCCCAAATAAGGCTTCAATCTTAATCCATTTACTTTAAAAACTTTTCCTGTTTTGGGGTCTTTAATATCCACAGCTCCATAATGGTATACTTTCTCAATTATATAGGGTCCAATCCATTTAGATCTTAATTTTCTAGGAAAAAGTTTTAAACGATAATTAAACAGTAATACTTCTTGTCTAGGCTCAAAAATTTTTCCTGAAATTTTCTTATCATGTAACATCTTCATTTTCTCTTTATAAATCCTTGCATTTTCATATGATTCATTTCTTATCTCTTCCATCTCATTCAACTGCAATAATCGCTTTTCTTCTGCTTCATTCAAATTAAAATTAAACTCCTTTATCACCCAATAAGCTTTATGTTCAAGTTCAACAGGTAAGTGACATTGTTTACCATAAATTAACCGGTAAGGTGACATTCCGATTGGTGTCTTATAAGCTATTCTATAAGCCCATAATGCAGAATCAAGTCTATCAACCCAATCAATTCTTTTAGGATTAACAGTCTTCTCTAAAATTCTTTTAATTTCTCTATTTAATACAGCAGTCATTCCACTTGTTTGTGGATGATAAGCAGTTGCAATTCTATGTTTGATTCCAAATTTTTGTAGTAATGATTGAATTCTTACATTCCTGAAATGACTTCCACCATCAGTGATAATTACCTTAGGCATTCCAAATCTTGAAAATATCATTTTCTTTCAGAATTTAGAAATACTTTTGGAATCACAGTTTGGTAAAGCAACAACTTCAATCCACTTTGAAACATAATCAACTGCTAATAAAATATAAGTTTTTCCAGATGATGGAACAAATGGTCCCATAAAGTCTAAACCCTATATATAAAAAATTTCAACTTCCAATATATAGTTTAAAGGCATTTCATCCTTTCTAGATATATTTCCCAACCTTTGACATCAATCACATGTTTTCACATAATGTCTCACATCTTTAAATAAGATAGGCCAATAAAATCCAGAGTTTAAAATTTTCAATGCAGTTTTATCTATGCCAAAGTGTCCTCCAAAATTGAAATCATGATATTTTTGAATAATAGCAAAAGTTTCCTCATAAGGTACACATCTTCGAATTATAGAATCTCTTCCAATTTTAAATAAATCAAGATCTTCCCAAATATAAGATTTAGCATCATATTTAAATTTCTTAATAAATTTGTTATCCAATTCATAAGGTAAAATATTGCTAACTAAATAGTTAACAATATCAGCATACCAAGGTGTTTTGCAACCTTGAATAACATATAAAGATTCATCAGGTAATTTCTTATTTATATTTTCTTCTGAAATAATATCATTTCTAATTCTAGACAAATGATTAGCAATTTGGTTTTCAGTTCCTATTCTATCTACTATTTGAAATTCAAATTCTTGTAGAAGTAAAACCCATCTTATCGATCTAGGTTTAGAATCCTTCATAGATATTAGATATTTAATAGCGAGAATGATCGGTATGAACTATGCATTTAGTACCAAGAAGATAAGGTCTAAATTTATCAAAGGCATATACTATAGCTAGAAGCTCCTTCTCAGTGGTAGTGTAATTTCTTTGTGTTTTAGTGAGAATTTTACTAGCATATTATACAACCTTGAAAACCTTCTCATATTTTTGTCCTAATACAGCTCCAATTGCAAAATCTCTTCCAGCACACATTAATTCAAAAGATTTATTCCAATTAGGTGCAACAATGATAGGTGCAGTTATTAGTTTTTCTTTTAGAATATTAAAAGCATTAATACATTCTTTGTAAAATTCAAATTCCGTATCTTTTTCCAATAAATGACAAAGAGGTTTAGCAATTTTAGAAAAATCCTTTATGTATCATCTATAAAATCCAGCATGACCTAGAAAACTTCTCACATCAATAACAGTGGTAGGTGGTTGCAATTCAGCAATATTTTTCACTTTCATTTGATCTACTTCCATCCCTTTTTGTGAAACTTTGTGACCAAGTATAATGCCATCTGTGACCATGAATTGACATTTTTTCAAGTTAAGAACTAAGTTTGTTTCTTCACATCTTTTCAGAACTTTGGAAATGTTTTCCAAACAAGATTCAAAAGAAGTTCCAAAAACTGAAAAATCGTCCATGAATATTTCAATTCCTTTGTCAATCAAATCACAAAATATTGACATCATTCATCTTTGAAAAGTTACAGGTGCATTACATAAACCAAATGTCATTCTTCTAAAAGCAAAGGTTCCATAAGGACTTGTAAATGTTGTTTTCTCTTGGTCCTCAGGAGCAATAATTAATTGATGATAACCAGAATATCCATCCAGAAAATAGAAATATGGGTGTCCAGCTAGTTTATCGAGCATTTGATCTAAGAAAGGTAAAGGAAAATGATCCTTTCTAGTGACATTATTTAATTTCCTATAATCAATACAAATTTGTCATCCAGTAACTTGTCTTGTAGGAATTAGTTCATTTTTATCATTGACCATGACAGTTACACCTCCTTTCTTCGGAACACAATGAATAGGACTTACCCATTGTCGGCATATTTTTAGCTTGTGTGTTTTATTTTGAAAAGGGGGTCGCCTAACAGAAATTGACAGTGAATTTTAGATTTCAAATTTAATTTAAATATATATATTTTAGAAAGTAGCATTTGATTTTGAAAATGATTTTTAGTATGAAAATTTTAAGATATGAAAATCAAACAGATCTCACATCTCAAATAGTTTATATAAACGAGCACAGCATCACAAACCGTGTATCTATCCCGAAGAATAGGTACACTGCTTTGCGATGAGGCTCGATTAAGTAAACTAGATGATTTGTGACATCTGTTTGGTCTGTGAACCAATTTTATAAGCCGACAAGTTTCCCAGCTTAATATAAAGGAATTAAGCAGGGTTTATATTACCTGGGTTCTTAAAGTTCCCTATAAGGGCAAGCCCATATAGTTAATTACATCTTAAATGACGGGAATCACTTAAGAAAACTCTCGATAATGATTAGTGGTTTTGCTCTCAAGAATTTCAAAGTTTAAGGTTTTCAAAGGATTTGAGTTTTAGAAATTTCAATAGGGAATGGATCAAATTTGGAACAGTTAATTTCTAGAGTCCAAAGGAAGAAAAGTAGGAGGAGCTGAGGATCCAAGAAGAATCTTGGCAACTCCCCAAACTATCCTATTGTTTGGCTTCAATTTAGGAATTTATTTAATTTGGCAATCTAGCCAATTTTATTTATTTAGGTCTTATATTTGTATGACATAATCACACAAATAGCCTTGAAGATGTGAGGGTTTATGTCGTACCAAACGACGACCTCGGAGTCCTAAGACCGGTTAGGGCTTAATTTGCATAGCATGATTATACAAATGCCTAACAAAAAATTAAGGAATTATGTTGCACTAGGCAAACTACCTCGAAGTCCTATGGCTTGGTTATTTAATTCTAAGAAAGTTTTGCTGAAGTAGATCCGAGTTTTGCTGATGACGATGGTCGTGCTGCCCACCATGCTACGAGCTCCTTATTGTTGCAGAGGTTTAGTTTTAGAAGTCATAAATAAGGAGATGATAGAAGTGTTTTGGTTTAGAGAAAATCTTAAAATCCAAGTGTTTTTTTTTAGTTTTTTAATTAAAACAAATCTTAAAGTTGATTAAACAAAACCGATTAAGATCCCACGGTTCCATCATCTCGGCACCGTTATTTTCATCGAATTCACTTAGTCCAGATGAATTTGCTAAACTCAACTGAATGAGTTCCACACTTTCATTTAGACCGTGGGAAATCCCGTTAGCAACACGTAGGTTACATCATTCGAGGTATTCCCGATCATTCAACGAGACATTTTAATTTAGTTGCAATTGTAGTTTTGTTGTTCTGTTTGTGATTAAATTTTGAGTTGTTTTATATTTTAGAATGTTATGGCGGTGAATTTTATCTTACAATGACTTTTAATTTAGTTTTTGTTTCAGTTCAGGGACTATTCTAAAGGTTTTGGTTTTCATACAACAGTCTTATTTATCATGCAAGAAAAGTAAAGTACAAAGCATGTAAGTAAATTGCAACAAAGTAGATTGCAATAAAATAAAAACGTACCTGGAGGGTCTTCCCGTCTTCCGAAGCTGCACTTAAAACACATGTTAAGGCATTTAAATATTTCAACAAGTACCTAGGTAAAGCTAAGGGAAGAGTTTTGGTTGTCTACCAAATTCCTAATCCTATAACTAGTCATCTCCTATGACGTCTAGGTTCTTGTGTTTTGTTTAAGGATGATTTTCTTCATCAAAGAACAATTAAATTTAGTTTTTCTTCTAAAACATCCCGTCATATTGAGGATGTGCTTAGGACAAGTCCTAAACATCTTTTCAATATTTCTAGGATTGTTTTGAGTCCAAATAAATTTAGCTGTACAGGTGAATTAATCATCCAGGAGTTTAATTAAACTTTGTCTCTTGTTCTGTGAACTTAGATGAATGAATTGACATCTTACTTGATACTCTATTTTAGAGTTATAATAATTAAAGCCTTTAAGGGCAGGTTGGTTTATCGAGAATTTTAATCACAATTAATTAAATGTTTGAGTTAATGGCTTAAAGTGTTTTACTTTAATTATGAGGTTTTAATTAATATTTTTAAGTTTGGAATTGTGTTCAAATTACTTTAGATTTAATTCTTAATGATTTTATTTAGGTTTGTTGTTAAATGATTTTAATTCAATTTGATTTTAATTTAATTTTAATTCAATTTAATTTTAATTTAATTTTAATTTAATTTTTTTAATTTTAATTTGATTTAAATTTATTTGATTTTTAATTCAATTTAATTTTAATTTAATTTAATTTTAATTTAATTTAATTTTAATTTAATTTAATTTAATTTAATTTAATTTAATTTAACTTAATTTAATTTAATTTAATTTAATTTAATTTTAATTTAATTTAATTTAATTTTAATTTAATTTAATTTAATTAATTTAATTTAATTTAATTTAATTTAATTTTAATTTAATTTTAGTTTAATTTAATTTAATTTAATTTATTTTATTTTAATTTTAATTTAATTTTTGTTTTAATTTTAGTTTTTAATTTAATTTAAATTTAGTTTTAATTTTAGTTTTAATTGTTAATTTTAATTATCAATTTGGATTATTATTTTAATTTTTAATTAAGAATTAAATATTGTTAAAGTGACTTATTTAGGGATTTTTAAATTAAAGAATAAATATCCTCTTAATAATATCCCTATTTTAATGATCCAAATTTAAATATATTCTTTCCAAAATTTAAATTATTTAATTAATTAAAGTTTCATTTCTGATATTTTCAAAATGTTTAGTGGGTTTCTACCCCTTAATTTCCCTAAGTTTCAAACATCCAAGAGAAGTTAAAATCAAATATCCCCCCCCCATTTTGATTAAACCTAAAGTTTTAATTAAGGGTTAAAATTTTTTAATTACCTTTATGCCCTTTTAGACTTATTTATTTCATAACTCACTAAATTGAGCTCAAATGAATTTAAAACTTTTATTTCACCTCACTCATATGTTAATTAAGACATTAGAGGAGAAAATGATTTTTCTGAATTTAATTTATTTATATAATTATTTTTAGTAGAAAATAGGGGTTTTCAAAGAAAATTTAGCAACATGACCAAGGAAAGGTTTCTATCCTTAAGAAAATTATGGGATGTTTCTAATGACCAGAGGACCACTTAGACCAATTTTGGTGATTTTTTGAATTATATTTTATTTATTATAATTATTTTAAGTTTTATAGTATTAATTAATTATAAAATAAAATTAAAGTTGAAAAATAGATTATATATTTTTCATAAATCTCTCTAACCTCAAGGAGTTCAGAGAAACAAATTTTATAATTTTTTGATTTTTCTTTGATTTATTAGAATTATTTTAGTGAAAAAGGGTAAAAACTTATTTTTTAATATTAAGAATTACATTAAGCCTTTAAAATTCAATATCTTACCCTAGGGACTTAGGAAAAATATTTGGTTTGTTCCTAAGTGATTAGGAATCAAAATGTGATATTTTTATGGTTTTTAATATTTTTATGATTTTTATTATTTTTTAATTATTAAAATATTAAAATATTATGAAAAATCAACCTTTTTTAAAAAATTCCAATTTTAATTTTCCTGAACTCCTCTAATATTAGAGAAGCTCTAAAATCATTTTTGTGAATTTTTGAAAATTATTTTTGGAGTTATAAATTTTTAAAGTTCCATATTGCTCATGAGGCTTAATTAATCCATTTGGTAGGGTTAATCAAGTCCAATTGATTTCAAATTTTTATGTGAAGTTCCTCTAATCTTAAAGATTAGTGGAGAATTATTTTTGAAGTCAATTTGATATGTGGTTAACCATAATTAATTTAAATTCAATTTTAGGGGTTTAGGCCAATTAAGGTTATTATGAATGAATTTCCTCAAAATATATTTTTCATAGGGTCCTCTGGTCCTAAGAAACATCACCAAATTTTCCTAGAATTTATTTCATAACATGCTAATTATTGGAATTAAAATACCTAAAATAGTGACATCAAATTGAAAATTCAATAACTTTTCACAGAGATGGCCTCTGACCTTGAAAAATTCAGGGAATGTTCCCAAGATCAGAGGCTTCAAAAGCCCTATGGTCTCATGTCATGGTGAATTATCTATGCAAATGAAGAATCAAAATACTGAAAAAAGTAAATAAATTATTAAAAATAAAATACTCATCCAATTAATTTGATTTCTTTTCCACATTATTCTCCTCTGTTCACTGAGCAAGAGGGTATTTTTATTTTATTTTTTTGATTTTTCTATGCAAAGATATAGATTTTTGAAGTTCTGGGCTTTTAAATAATTCAAAAATACCCTATTTATCTACTTATCCACGCGGCGCCAGCGCAACATCGGCAGCTCCGAAAGCCCACGCGGTGCATTCCCATTCAACACCGCCATCTGACTCAGCGCTCCGGGGGCCCACGGTTCACGTAACATTCCCTGGTCCTGCGCAATCTGAACTGTCTGCTTGATACACACGATCCAATGGCTCCCTGTCATCATCTACGACTGGTGTGCACCCATGACCGTCCACACTAAAACCCAAAGATCACACTCGATTCTCAATGGATTTTCGTGTTCTTATGCTCTATGGATTCGTCTTAAAGAGATGAACACATCCATACAGTTTATAAGCTATGAAATTAACCTAAACAAAATGGAGAATCACTGGAAGCTCGAGAGGAAGAGTGAGTTTATACCTTTGCTTAGAGAAGTGAATCTTTGATCTAAGAGTTGTGTCACCTTCGATTGAGTTCAGGAAAGCTCCAGATGAAGTCTCTGGCTCTTGGGAATTGTCCAAGTATGAAAGTGACCAAGGCCGATCACAAAGCTTGGAGGCTGGAAGCAATGGCTGGCCTGGTGAGGGGGCTTTTGCTGGGGAACTTCTCCTCTTGGTCTGGTGAAGGTGCAGGACCAATCAATTTGGAGATTGGTTCACTGTGGTGAAGTATCCTATTTTTGGGTGGATTTTCAACTCAGAAATTGAGCTCTGTTAATGGGGATTAGGGCAAAGGAACACCGGGGATCAACTGCTCTATGTCTGGAGAGGGGTCTGGAATGATTTTGGCAGAGTTTTGGCAAGGTTTTTGTTCAACTCCTTCTTTGGCCGAGAGGAGGTGGTGTTTAAATAGGCATGGCTGGAGGGCTTCCCAGGGGCAATTATAGGCTGGGATCAGCTGCTCAGAGGAGGAGAAGAAGAGCTCTGGTGTCCACTAAGGTTGGGACAGCTCAGCAAGGGAGAATTCAAAAAATAGGCTCACATGGATGCTCTCGGCCTGGTGGTTTCCGGCGACTGTGGTGGCTGGCCGGCCAGGGTCAGGTCACCCTTAAGGTCAGGAGGACCAGTGCTGGAGGTTTGTGCAAGCAATTATCCAATGCCAAGTGTAAAGGGTTGGATTTAAGTGGTATAGGTAGAAGAGTGATTTTTGGTTCACATGTGTCAACCCATGTATTTGGGCTTGGTTCACCTCCCCATGGTCTGATTTTGGGCCAAGGGGATCAGTTGGGTTAGCTGCCATGGAGTGGTGAAGTCCCCATCAAAATAGTTTAAGTTAATTTTGGGTTATGGTGTTGAATTAAAGAGGTTAAAATGGCTTAAGGAAGGCTTAGGAAAGGACTCCCTCTTCTTGCCATTAATGGATTGGTGACAAGTCAAACCCCCATGGCTTCATGTGGCTTGTCCATGGCTTGCATGTGGCTCCATTTGGCTCATCCTTGGCTTAGGAAAAGTGGATTCATTTATATGAAAAAGGAATTTGGAGATTTTGGCAATTTAGTGAAAAATTTAGATGGTGCTTGATTTAGGTTGATTTGATGATTAATTTGGGACTTAGGAATTGATTCCAATTAAAGGGATGATGAGAAGGAATTGTCATGTGAGCTTTGGAATGGGTTTGGGCTTTTGGATTTCACTTTGGATGGGCTTTCAAGATGGTTTAGGGAGTGGGCCTTTAGATTTCAAAACAAATTTTAGGATGAAAATTTTGTAAAGGATTGGGTCCAATAAGTGTTGAATTTAATTTAGGAATGTTTCATGAATGATTTGGAATCAATTTGAAGTGATTTTGAGTTGAATTGGGTTGAATTTGGGTCTTTTTTGGTTATGGTCAAAATGGATCCAATTAGGCTAACTTGGGTTAAGGTTGGACTAAAGTTGGATTTGATGTAAAATTAATGTTGAGAAATGTTCATGGGAGTGTCACAAAGATTTTTCAACTTTGGTTGGGCTCTAATTTTGGGATTTGGGCCCATTTGGGTTAGGTTTGGGCTTAGGTCAATTTAAGGGATTTTGGTTTTGGGTTAGGTATGGCTGGAGTTTAGGTTAAAATTTTGGGAAAATAAAGTTAGTGTTTTGTTTATGGGGATGTTAGGAAGGTTTTAGAAAAGTTTTGGGGCCAATTGGGGTTGAATTGGGTTGGCTTGGGTTAGGTTTAGGTCATGGGCCAAAATTGGGCCTTTAGGCTTCAAATTGGAATTGGGCCCAAATGTCAATCAAATTGGAGTTGTATTTAGTCTAAATTAATGTTGGGGATATTTATTTGATGTTTAGAATTAAATTGGACCAAAATTGAGATCAATTGGGGTGGTTTGGTTTAACATTGGGTTCACTTGGGTTTAAAATGGGCAAAATTGGGGGTTTTGGTAAAAGTGGGGTAAATTCACAAAATTGGCCCATGGTGTAGTTGAACAAAATGAAATTGGGAATATTTGGGATTTTTTGTAATTTTTTTGGAATTTTCTGAATTTTTGGATTTTGGCCTAAGAAGGGCATTTTGGGTATTTTGAGGGTATTGGGGGGTACTTTTGGAATTTTTGGTATTTTTGGCCAAATATGGTCAATTTCAATGGGGGAAATGTTTAGGATTCATTTTGAGGAATTTTGGGTAATTTAGGTGATTTTGTAAATTTTGGGTAGTTTCAAGGGATTTTGGTAGGTTTAGTAGGTGTAGGGCCCCGGGGGTTAATAATTAAAATTTTGGAAAAATGAAGATTGATCAAATTTGAGTAAAATTGAATCACTTTGGTTGAGCCATGAAGTCATATTAAGCCCATATGAGCCATGAGAGGACTCATTTGAGGTATTCAATATGTTATTCCTAACCCTCTTAGCTAGAGGCTTAGGGGTTAAGGACCATCCATATGAATTACCTACATGAGTTAGGAAGTCAAGTTGGGTGAGAGTGTGGTTTTAGGACTTGGAATGTGTGTGACAGTGTAGTGTATGTGCAAGTCAACCCTCTCCAGACCAGGTCGTCCAGGGTATTCCTAAGGCCAAGAAGTCCTATAGGGAACTCATCCTTTAAACCTCCACATTTGATTTCAACCCTCTAGGTGATTAGGGGTCTACAATCAAGCTTGTGGGGTTTGCAGGGAGTCAAGAGGTGTTTGAATTTCTAAAGGGTGGGTTCCACTTCTAGTCCTCTAAGATTAGTCAAAGGAAAAGCCTGGCTAGATCCTAAGTACTAAAGAGAGAAGCAAAAGACCTCATTAAAAATGAGATCAACACCCATTAACTATCTGAAATAGGATAAATAATACCAACATCTAACCACATAACAATTTTTTTAACAACCTCTTTCATGACAGGATTTAATCTTCTTTGCAGTTCAATAGTAGGTTTAAAATTTTCTTCCATTAAAATTCTATGCATACAAATAGAAGGGCTTATTCCCCTTATATCAGCAATAGTCCAACCAAAAGTTTTCTTATAATTCTTTAACACACCTAGTAGTTTTTCTTCTTAATCTTTACTCAGTTCAGAAGAAATAATAACAGGTAAAGTTAATGAATTTCCAAGAAATGCATATTTTAAATGTGAAGGAAACTTTTCTAATTCCAGTTTAGGGGCTTTTTTAATTGATGGTTAAAGTATATCATTTTGAGTTATGTCTAATGTTTCCCAGTTATCTTTAATAAAATGAGTCTCTTCTTCTTTCATTTCTTCATTTTCATCAGTTAAAAATTCAATTTTTTCTTCAAAAATGACTTTACATTTTTCTTGATAATGTTTCTCAATTAAATAATCAATTCTATCCATTCGATGACATTTCTCTTTATCAGGGTACTTCATTGATTTAAGAACATTGAATTTAATCTCTCGATCATTAACTCTCATGGTTAATTCTCCCTTTTACACATCAATCATAGCTCGTCCGGTGGCTAGAAAAGGTCTCCCTAAAATAATAGGTATCTCTTTATCTTCTTCCATATCAAGTACGATGAAATCTACAGGGAAGATAAATTTATCCACTTTAACAAGGACATCCTCTATATCTCCTTTAGGATAAGTGATAGATCTATCAGCTAACTGAAGGGTTATGGTGGTGGGAGTAATCTCTACTAAATTCAATCTTCGAAAAATAGAAAATGGCATGAGATTAATATTTGCTCCTAAATCACATAAAGCTTTTCCATAAAATTTTTCTCCAATAGCACAGGGTATAGTGAAACTTCCAGGATCCTTAAGCTTTTTAGGTAATTTCTTTTGAATTATTGCACTACATTCTTCACTTAATGCAACAGTTTCAAAAGCTTCAAATTTTCGTTTCTTGCTTAAAATATCCTTCATAAATTTTACATAAGTTGGCATTTGTTCCAAAGCTTCAGCAAAAGGTATGTTAATAGTAAGTTTCTTAAAAATTTCAAGGAACTTAAAAAATTGATGATCAAGTTTCTGCTGTTTAAGTTTTTGAGGAAAAGGTGGTGGTGGTTTTTCAACTTCCACATTAATAGGTATAACAGTCTGATCTTGACTAGGAGAGTGAGTTTCTTTAGGTTTTTCGATCTCTTCAACCTCAATCTCCTTTTCAATTTCATTTTGCATTCTTTCTTTTAATTCCTTTCCACTTCTAAGTAGCACAGCCTTAACATATTCATGTTCTTTTCCAGTTTCCTTTGGATTAATTTCAACATTACTAGGAAGTGTTCCTACAGGTCTGTTATTAATTAAAGTAGTAATTTGCCCCCATTTGATTTTTAATATTACGAATAGCAGTATTTTGATTTTGTAATTGATTATTCATTTATAAAATTAATTCTTCTATTGATAACTTTTTCTGTTGATTATTAAATCCAGGAGGTTTATAATTTGGATTAACTTGATTATTCCAATTTCCAGTGGGATGAGATTGATTTTTACCCCATTGTTGTTGTGAACTATTCTAGTTAAAATTAGGATGATTTTTCCACCTATGACTATAATAATTTGAATAAGGATTATTTTTACTTGCAATAGCTTGTAAAGTTTCAATAGTTTGAGAATCTTCAATATTAGTAGAGTTATTATGTGAAATATTAATTGCAAAATTATCTAATTTTTTAGACATTGCTGCTACTTGTGAAGCTAGAATAGAAAAGGCTTCATTATCGTGAATACTTGCCATCTTTTTAGGATTAATCCTTTAGGAAGGCCATTGAAAATTGTTATTAGTCATTTCTTCAATTAAAGTGTAAGCTTCTTTAAATGATTTAGACATTAAAGAACCTCCAGCTGCAGCATCAATAATTGATTTTAAAGATCCAATTAATCCATTGTAAAATGTTTGAATAATTAACCAATCAGGTAAAGCATCATGAGGAAATTTTCTTAATAGTTCTTTAAATCTTTCCCAAGTTTCATATATTGTCTCCTCATCAAATTAACTAAACGAAGTAATATCATTTCTTAATTTAGCAGTTTTAGAAGGAGGAAAATATTTAGCAAGGAATTTTTGTGTCATTTCAGCCCATGTTTTAATAGAACCAGTTGCTAATGAGTTTAACCACATCTTTGCTTTATATCTTAAGGAAAAAGGAAAGAGTTTAAGTCTAATAGCATCATCAGAAACATTGTTATATTTAAAGGTAGCACAAGTTCTAAAAAACTAACAAGGTGTAAATTTGGATCCTCATTTGGTGTTCCACCAAATTGATTGTTTTGCACCATTTGAATAATAGACAGTTTAAGTTCAAAAGAGTTTAGCATCAACAGTGGGTATTTGAATACTACTATAAAGTTCATCAACTGTAGGGTTAGCATAATCCCCTAATGGTTTATAAACATTTTGATCATTAAATTCAATTGGATTTTGTAAAGTAGTCATTTCTTGAAATTTTTGAATTTGTTTTCCCTTTTTAATTTTTCTAATTTTTTTTTCTAGTTCAGAATCTAAAGGTATTAATCCTTCAGAACCAAAACTACGCATAAAAAAATAAAGCAAGGAATAAATTTTTTTTTTATTTTTTAATTTATATTATATTTTATATTTTTATATATTTTTTTATGTTTTTGGAAATATAATATTTAAAAATCTATAAATTGTACCTCTTTTTCCCCGGCGACGGCGCCAAAAACTTGACCTGATTTTTGTACTTACAAATACAAGAATTTGTTACCACTGCTAGAAAATATAATTTCTGGCAACGGCACCAAAAACTTGACCCGATTTTTGTATTTCCAAATACAAGAATTTGTTACCACTACTAGAAAATTTAATTTCTGGCAAAGGCGCGAAACACTTGACCCGGAATAACTTGCTATATAGATGTGTACCAAATTTTAATTTACGGCAATAGCATTAAATAAAACTTGATTTCTACTGAATGTTAGGTTGTTAGTGATTAATACTTTTTAAATATATGTTTATATAGCAAAATATAATTTTAAAGGAAAATATTTTATATACTTTTTGGGTACTACGCAAGTATATGTATCGTTTCAAGTAATAAAGGGCTTTGAAACAAAGACCCCAGTATCGATCCCACAGAGAAAAAATGGTAATAAATTTTTAAATATTGTATTTCAAATCTTTTTGTATTTTAATTTAACTATAAATTACTTTTAATTTATTAGATGTAGATAAAGAAAACAATAATAAGAAAATGATTTTGTGAAAACTATATAAAACAAACAATTTTCTTCCTTTCATTTAATCCAATATTTTTAAGATAATTTAATATTCGTTGGAGAATCTATTTTATGGTATTGTGCCAAATAGAAGCATTCCTATTCTTTACCCTTTGATCCAGGCCAAAAGAACATTGGCTAATCTACACATAAGTTCCGGATGTATTGTTAGTAGAATGGGTTAATCTAGGCTCACACTACTAGATGTCTAAGGGTGGCTATGGTCGGCCCTACTAGTGACCCTTTCCTTATCTATAAATCAAATTATAAGAATTTAGTCTGTCACTCTAAAAACTTATCAATTCTACGCCCTTTAAATCTTATCTTCTTATTTATTTTCACTTCACCTTGAATAGCCCGCGCATGGCCTTCGACTACCCAAGGATTCATGTGATATCTACAAGTTAGGAGTTCTTCTCCTTCTAGGTCTCAAAACTCTTCAACAGGTTTTAACAATTTAAATGGCCAATTTAAAAAGTAAAGTAAGATCGGGTATTAATATCATCACAATGTTTTGAAAATATTTTGATTTTCAATTCTCCATCGAATTTTATATTATCTTATTTATCTTTTCATAATTGAAGGAAGAAAGTAAACTAACTACTCAGAACACATTGAATATAAACAGAAAAACATAATAAATAAACTTTATATAAAAAATAAAATACTTATCTCAAATATTCCTGCTACAGAACTTCTGATTCCTACTGACTCCACAGTGTAATGAACTCCAAATGCAACAACTAGAAAATAAACTCACTAAACTAAATAAAAGTGGCCCTAAATTTCTCTCTCTATTTCTCTCTCTAAGGATGAGAGATTCTCAAGTGGCTAAGAGATAGGAGATACAATGGGGGGCGCCATTTTCTGAAGGAGTGGACTCCTATTTATAGGCTTCAAGGGTTGCCTTGAGGCACCTCTTCAAAACATGTCCAAATTCAATGAATCTTCTAGAAGGTTTGTCTGGCGCCTAGGCGCCGGAATCTGGTGCCTAGGTGTCGGACATCGCCTCCAGTTCTTCGCACCTCCTCACTTTGGCTCGCACCTCTTCGCGATTAAAACTGTTTTGGAGCATCCAAATGCAATGTACCACATGTTCTATTATCAAGGAACAACTGCTAGTCTTCTAGAATGTCCAATAACCGCTCACTCCGTCAAAATAACCGTCCCAAAGTCGTCAAAAACTTGACAGTTTCTGTATCGAGTCTGGCGCATAGGAGCCAACTTCTGGCGCCTAGGCGCCAGGCCATAATTTTTTATAATTCTTGTATGTTGCTCCATTTTTGCTCCTTTTTCACTCTTTTTCTTTTTTGGACCTTTTTACACCACCTACATCCAAAAACACAAAAATACCCTGCATTAAAGCATAATATCCTAAGAAATTGATAAAAATCAAGGAATAAAAATAGGTATTTTTTCATGGATCAAGTAACTCTTCAGTTAGTTGATCGTTCAGTGACTTATCCTAAAGGAATTACTGAAGATGTGTTAGTAAAAGTGGATAAATTTATCTTTCCTGTGGATTTTATTATTTTAGATATGGAGGAAGATAACGAAATACCCATAATTTTAGGAAGACCCTTTTTAGCTACTAATAGAGCTATGATTGATGTGCAAAAAGGAGAATTAACTATGAGAGTAAATGATCAAGAAGTAACTTTCAACATAGCAAAATCAATGAAATATCCTGCTATTGAAAAAGATGATGAATGTTTTCGAATGGAAATTCTTGAACATCTGTGAAATAAACATTTTAAAGAATACTTTGAAGATAAACAAGAAATATAAAATACAGAATTATTTGAATAAGCAGAAAATGAAGAATTAGATTATATACAAGAAAGATTTGAGATGTTGGATATTACGGAAGATGGTTCCATTGATTATGAAACCTCTTGAACTTGAGTTAAAAGTTTTACCTACTCTTTTGAAGTATGCATTTTTAGGAAATTCTTTAACTTTACCGGTCATTATATCGGCAGAATTAAATGAATTACAAGAGCAAAAACTTCTGGATACACTAAAAAAGTATAAGAAAGCTTTTGGTTGGACCTTAGCAGATATTAAGGGAATTAGTCCTTCAATCTGTATGCACAGAATTATTTTGGATAATGAACATAAACCAAGAGATGATCCCGAAAGGAGATTAAACCCGATGATGAAAGATGTAGTCAAGAAAGAAATATTAAAATGGTTAGACAATGGTATTATATATCTTATTTCGGATAGTGCTTGAGTAAGACCAATTCATTGTGTTCCTAAGAAAGGAGGAGTGACTGTTAAAGCTAATGAAAATAATGATTTAATACCTATCAAAAAAGTTACTGGATGGCGTATATATATTGATTATAGAAAATTAAATACAGCCACCAGGAAAGATCACTTCCCTTTACCATTCCTAGACCAATTGTTGGACATACTTGCTGGGAACAAATACTTTTGTTTTTTAGACAGATATACTGGCTACCATCAAAATCTTATTGCTCTTGAGGATTAAGAGAAAACTACATTTACTAGTCCTTATGGAATATTTTCTTTTCGAAGCATGCCTTTTGGACTATGTAATGCACTTGCAACATTCCAGAGATGTATGATGTCTATATTTAGTAAAATAATTGATGATGGAATAGACGTATTTATAGATGATTTTTTTGTGTTTGGAACATCATTTGACGCAAGCTTGGATCATCTTGAAAAGTCTTGGAGCTATGCAGAAAAATTAATTTGGTTCTAAATTGGGAGAAATGTCAATTTATGGTTGCAGGAGGAATTGTATTAGAGCATAAAATTTCGAAAAATGGCATGGAAATAGACCCTGCAAAAATTCAACTTATAGCTAAATTACCACCTCCTACTACAGTGAGAGGGGTAAAAATTTTTCTTGAACATGATGGATTTTACAGACGCTATATAAAAGATTTTTCAAACCAAACCTCTATGCCAACTTTTAGAAAAGGACAAGAAATTTGAATTCACTAAAGAATGCTTAAATGCTTTTGAATTATTAAAAGATAAATTAATCACAGCACCTATAATAGTTTCACCTGATTGGGAGAAACCATTTAAACTTATGTGCGATGCAAGTGATTATGCAATAGGAGCTGTTCTTGGACAAAGATACGATAAAATTTTTAAAGTCATATACTATGCTAGAAAAACTCTTAATAATACTGAAATTAACTATACAGTTATAGAAAAAGAATTATTAGCAATTATATATGCTTTTGATAAATTTAGATCATATTTAATTGGAACTAAATGTATTGTGCATACTGATCACTCTGCTATTAAATATTTAATGCAAAAAAGGATACCAAACCAAGATTAATTAGATGGATCTTACTGATGCAAGAATTTGATTTTAAAGTAATTAATAGAAAGGGAACTGATAATCAAATTGCACATCATTTTTCAAGATTAGAATATTGCGAATTATCTGACACTGACAATGGATTACAGACAGTTTCCCTGACGAACAACTTTATAATATAATTGAGTGCAAAATACCTTGGTATGCTGATATAGTTAATTATATTGTAAGTGATATGTTACCACCCATGCTAACTCTGCAACAACTGAAGAAATTCATTCATGATGTTAAAACATATTTTTGTGATGAACCATATTTATATAAGTAATGTAAGGATCTAATTTTTAGAAGATGTGTGCCTTATGAAGAAACTGAACAGATTATTCAAAAATGTTACGATTCTGAATTTGGAGGACGTTTCAGGGCTGATAAAACTGCATATAAAATTTTACAATCTGGATTTTATTAGCCTACTCTATTTAGAGATGTTTATAGATATATCAAAACTTGTGATAAATGCCAAAGAGTAGGTAATATATCTAGAAGAAATGAAATGCCTCTAAATTTTATATTAGAAGTTGAAATTTTTGATGTTTGGGGATTAGATTTCATGGGACCATTTATTCCTTCATTTGGAAACTCATATATATTAGTTGCTGTTGATTATGTTTCTAAATGGATTGAAGCACATGCCTTACCTCGTTGTGATGCTAAGAGTGTTTCAAAATTTTTAATGAAAAATATTTTCACAAGATACGGAATGCCGAGAGTGATTATCACTAATGGAGGATCCCATTTTAGGAATAAATATATTCACAGATTGGCAGAAAAATTTAATATTATTCATAAAATATCGACTGCTTATCATCCACAAACTAGTGGATTAGCTGAAGTTTCTAATCGAGAAATTAAACGAATTTTAGAAAAGACTGTAAACCCTAGTAGATTAGATTGGTCCACAAGACTAGACACTGCATTATGGGCATACAAAACTGCTTATAAAACCCCGATTGGAATGACTCCTTACATACTTATTTATGGAAAGACTTACCACTTACCAGTTGAATTAGAACATAAAGCATATTGGGCGACTAAAGAATTTAATTATAATTTGAAAGATGCTGGTGAGAAGAGATTGTTGCAGAAGAATGAATTAGAGGAATTAAGGAATGAATCCTATAATAATGATAGAATTTATAAAGAAAAAATGAAGATATGGCATGACCGAAAGATTAATCAAAAGAATTTTAAACCAGGATAAGAAGTATTGTTGTACAATACAAGGCTGGAATTATTTCCTGGGAAATTGAAATCTCGATGGTTAGGACCTTTCACTATAACTCAAGTATTTACATACGAAGCTGTTGAAATTGAAGATCCAAAGATTGGAAACGGATTTAAAGTAAATTGA
The DNA here is from genome assembly GCA_022702705.1 of Papilionanthe hookeriana x Papilionanthe teres. Taxonomy (NCBI): domain Eukaryota; kingdom Viridiplantae; phylum Streptophyta; class Magnoliopsida; order Asparagales; family Orchidaceae; genus Papilionanthe; species Papilionanthe hookeriana x Papilionanthe teres. The sequence goes on along the minus strand of CM040424.1, from coordinate 17,783,664 downwards.
ACCATAATTTTATATTATGATATTTTTAATTTAATTGCAACGACGCCAAAAACTTGACCCCACTATATTATATGTATAGAATTGTAATTGTTTATGTTGTGGATGCTATGCAAGTATACGTATTGTATTAAGTAATACGGGGCTCTAGTGGAGTCTCAGTTATCGATCCCACGAGGAAAGAGAAAATTAAATAACGACTAATTTTAAAATAATAATAATAATTTTAAAATAGTATACGAAAATTTGGAATTCTAAATTTAAGCGCAATAAAGTAAACTAAGTATTTTAATCAGGTAACTTAACTAAATAGAAAAATTAATACGTATTGAAAGTGCAGGAAATTAAACTAATGGCTAAATAAGTCTTAACTATTCAGAAAAAGTATCTTTCCCCTTGTTTAGAAATTTAAGTGATTGATGAATTTAAATAGATAATTTTAAGGTATTGTGACAAATAGGAGAATTCCTATTCTTTACCCTTTGGTCCAGGTGTAAAGAATATCGACTAATCCTATGTTTGATTATCGAATCCGCGGCTAGGTCGGGAGGATACCAACCGCCACTTCGCAGCTCCCACGTTCCCTCGCCTAAGGGCTAACATCTACACTTCACCTCTCAAACAATAGGACTGAATTGAATATTTTAGTCCGTCACACTAAAATGCTCAATTCTACGCCCAATGGATATTATTTCCCTATTTATTTGCACCTTCCTTCCAAGGCTTTTGAATTCCCCAAATATCAGATGTAATTTTTACTATAGTTGATAATCAACATATTTTAACAAATCAAATGGCCAGTTTGAAAGTAAATTAAGTTTTAAGTAAAAATTATCACAATTAGTCCTCGGCATTTCATCGTAACTCCAAAAATAAATTCTTGAATTCCATTAATAGCTCGATCATTTCCTCGGAATCTTCTTTAACAGTGTGCGAGCCATCAGCGTCATTTGCAGTTACAAGACTCCAAGCGAATCTCCATTAACTCATCTATCGTGCATTCGATTTCTTCTTCGACCCTGGTGGAGCGTCTCCAATTTACAGATCTTTAATCTTCCGTAGTTTCCAAGCAGTCTTTTATTAGGCCTTAAGTGACAACCAAACAAATTCGTATCACAACCGGGGAACTTACCGTACCGAATCCGAGACCATGTTTTTAATTTGGTGGCCGACCTACATTATTTCATAATTTTTCGAAGTGTTGTGATCGGCCTTTTGTCCATTGTCGAGGTAAGACACCACGCTGAATTAAATTTTGAACACAAAAAGGAGAGTACCACTAAAAGGTAATTCCATTAATTCTAAGAAGCATCTTCAAATCGTACATTGTTTTCGCATTGGAAGAAGAAGTGCCAATGCGTAAAATTCTGACGGGGTTTTTACCGCTATGTACTTCTTTGACCACCATACCCTCGATCTTATTAAATTAGATCGGGGTCAGGTCATAGTGTGTAGATAGTGGTTAATCTTCTCGTACATCGGGATTTGTATTCTTCGTTCTCTCTCTTCGAGAGAAATCTTTAAATTGTGGTTTCTTTTCCGCTTATCGGTTACGTTCTTCTTGACTTCCTTTCCTTCGCAGCTGCTCCTCCCAATCAACGTTGATCATCGGCTTTTTCTGTCCAATCGTCTCTGCTGTCTCTTCCACGACCTCGTCCTCGGCCTCGACCTCGGATGCGACCCCGGAGAAATCTTCACCATCTCGCCGTAAGGGAGTGGTGAGTGACTCGTTGGACTAGAACTTTAGGTTCTTCATTGTCTCCAATTTCTTTACCTCATTTGGCACAAAGGTTTCCGGAGAAGATTGTTTCTTTCTGAGGTGCGTAATAAGCTGCATCTTCATGGATCTCCACTTCATGTACTAGAGAAAGGTCATAAATCACCTTTAATGCATCGTTTCCTTCATAAGATTTTATGCACTGATGCAGACGATGGTACCATCCGGCTTTCATGGATCCACCGCCGGCCTGCAGAGAGCGTTGAACGATGTCTCGCAGTCAATTATGTGAATTTCAAGTGTTGTCTTTGCCAAGTCACCGGCCTTCATTGTCGTTGCTATTGATCCAAGGGCTTCTTCTCCTTCTCGTCGAATCCTCTTAGTAACATCTTCGTCCGCTTCGAGCTCACGAGAATCAATTTCCTGGGCATAGCGTCCGAAGATTCATTATGTTGATTGACGCTCCTTGATCCACCAATACTCCGGAGAGCGTAAACTTCCCGATTGGGGATCGAAATGTACAATGGGTTATGATCGGCTGTCCTAAGTAGTAGATCATCATTCCGGCGAAGGTAACACCGTCGTTCCTTTAACGAGCAAACTCATCTAAGGAAACTCCGGCCATCTGAGCTAAAATCTCCCGGATCAAGTATAGCCTGATCGAGCTTCATCCCTTTTGGATAAGATGAGAGCGTCGTAGCTCAGTTTGGGCTCGGTAGTTTCCTAAGATAATAGCACGTTATAACACTTTGTTACCATGTGTTTCGCTCTTCCCGAATGGGCACTTTTCCGCCGGGGGTTGATTCTTCCCGAGCAACCACCTGCTTTTCCTTTGTCTCTTGGACTCCATTATAGGAGGTAGAACCTTTCCGCTCCTTAAGTTGATTTCATGACTTCTTCGAACTGCACGTAGTTTACCGTGTCTCCTTTAATCAAGAGACAGTTCTTTTTCCCCGGAGTTGAGCTGAATCGAAAGTTTCAACTCTATTGTGATTGGAGTTCCTTGGAATTCACAAATAGATTCATTGCTTGTTGAACTTTCGTAGCCTTCTTAGTGAATGTCTTCTTTATCATCGTGATTGTCGAGGTTGTATGATTTGAGAATTGTTATTGTATCTAATCGAGACCGGATTTACCAATACGTTAGTTACGTAATCGTTAGAAAAGTAATCAAAACGTAAATAACGCCATAACTTTTATCATTATCAAATCTTTACGGAAAGGAGCAAATAATCATATGTAGTAGCCGAGGTTCGAGGAATTTTTCCCCGAATCGGAAAACAACTATCCTAGGATAAGCAGCCCCTAGTCTAGCCTCGGGAGCCTCGGTCTTTCTTCTTCTTCAATCTCCTTCTTTTCATGATCTTTTCTTCTTGGGGCGGTTCTTCAACCGGCAAGCCGAGCAGCGCCGGCTTGAGGTGTTTCAACCTTGAATTGAAGCACGTGCCGAAGCGGCTCTTGATGCGATCCAAAATTTTCTTCGATGACTTCGTCCAAGCGATACTCCATCCATCATCGTCGTAAGTCTATTCGAATGCGGGGATCCGTCAAATAACATTGACAGAACCTCCTTTCTGGGTTCTTTCATGTATTCCTTGGGGATCGTTATGTTCCCTTTTTCGGAGATTGTTGTCAAGCCAACTTTTTAAGGTGATGCAATCCCTCATCTTATGTCCAAGCATCTCGGTGGTAAGGATGAGTTGGGATGGCCTTCGTTGACTTATTCCCGGCTTCCCGGGTTCTCGCAAAGAAAAATCAGAAGTCTTCATCAAAACTGCGGAACATCTTTGGCACTGCCTCATTCTTGAATGGATACTCTCTGTTTATAAGCTCCATTAACGTGCGCTGTGGGGCGGCGGCTGCTCATATCAAAGAGCTGGCTGATAACCGGTCGAGGTTGCTGGTAGTTCCGCCGAGGCTGTCGATAGCCGGCCGCGGCCGCTCCGGCTGTATTTGCATTGGCTGCTGTCTTTATTGACTGTTGCGATGATCCCGAATTTCTTTTTCAAACGTCTTCATGTGCTTCGTTTGTCTGTCTTGTCGACTAAACTTAGTCGTTTCGCTTCCTCTTGTAAGCTTTCCGGCCTTGCTTAACAACTTCTCGAAAGTCTTAATCGTAACCTTGCTGGAGAAGTGCTATCGGGCCGTGAATGCTTTTAAGAAAGATGCCGACCGCATGCTGCTCTGTAGCTGTGGCTCACACTTCATGCTTAGATTTCTCCATCGATGTATGTAGTCCACTAAAGTTTCGTTCGCTCGTTTCTCCACCACTAAGTCACCGATGGTGATATGGTGCCGAGTTCCCGCAACCGTTTCGCCGATGAGGTTTGACTCGAAATGCTTTTACCAAACTGTTCGCAACTCTGCGTACCAATCGAAGCATCCTCGACAGGTCAGCCATTTAATTGCCGAAAGAGTAAGGCGTCACTTCCACCAGCATTGCAACAACTAGCGTGAATATGCAACATGCCGTCGAGGGCTTCGGGTACCATCAAAAGCCTCGAACAAGAGGTGTACGAAGCCTTTGGTATTTTACCGCATCAAATTCTTCGGGGTAAGGTCTACCCATCTGAATAGATGTTCCGCTCTTAGAGTGTGCTAAGGCTTCTCGCACCTGCTGTTCCACCATGTTCTTGATGTCCTTCTCTCGGAATCATATTCTCGGTAGAATCTTTCTTCTTGTTGATCGTCTCCATTTACGGATGTAATCTCTTTTTCCTCCATCTGTAATGTGGATAACTTCTGCAGGCGTTTCTCTTTGGGGTTGAAACCTGACTCTGATGAGTGGTTTAGGTCGCAGCCATCTCTTGCATCCTTTTGCCATTGGGAGATTGTATCATCTTTTTCTCGAATTTGTGCTCTTAATGCTTCTCGTCATCTCTCTCCGTAGCTGCCGGGCACCTTGCGCAGCTGACGATGCTCGTGTTCCAACCATGTTGATCTCCACATATTCCGAAGCCATCCATGAACTCCTACGCCCAGTCAACTTCATCTCCAAACTTCTTTCTTCTCTTTCTCTTGCTAATCGTTGAATGTCGGTTCTAGCTTTTCCATAGCATCTTCCAATGATTTCGTGCGGTTTTCGGCAGCTTATCATGCGATGGCCGTTGGGGTTTCCTCTTGGGAGTCCCCTTCATTGCGCGGGCGCTCTCTTCGACTCCTCGAGTCTCCCGACGAGACTTTCCTTTTCTAATCAAAGGTTTCGGTCTTAATCGCCGCAAGAGGACGCCATACCATCTCAGCGTTGCAGGCCTAGGACCGGATGGTCTCGTCGGCCGAATGCCGGAAGGTATCCTCCTCGACGTCCGTAAACCCCGAAACAACAATAGGTGGACTAGCCTTCATCTTCTTATTCGTTTCCGTGGCGACATAACGGGTTTTTACCGCGGCCCAAGACGGGATTCTGGCCGGCACCCACCCTATTCTTCTAAAATCTTCGATACAGACATCTCTCTTCTTTTTCTAACTTCTTATCACAAGCCTCTGTGCTCCGCAAATGGTGTAACCCTAGCCCTTTTCTTTCGGCCGTCGCTATAGTATGCGGGTCGAGGTAATGTAGAAGCAATCTGGCAGCATATTTTTCTCGTCGGTTGCGGCGGAAAGGGATGGAATCTACTTCCTTCCAAAAGCGGTGTATACTCGTGCAATGCGTATGTATTCGTGTAATGGTGTGTATTCAGGGGATTCTTCCAAGAAAGGACAATGCTCGCCTTTCGCAATCTTTCTACCTCCGTTTCTTCGAGTCCGTGTTAGGGGTGGAACCCTCGAGCTGGACCCAATTTCGAAAACGTAAGGTCTTGCAAATCTGTACCCTCCACGGTAACATGCTCGTTACAAATTTGAATTTCCTTCCTTCGCTTGGCGGAAGTCGCAGGTGCAGAGACGACTAGACCCGGCTGGGGTAGAGATAACAGTCCTCGTATGGAGCGTAGTATTCCTTCTACCGGCACCCGGGCAGGAGGAACCTTGAGCCGACTTGCGTCGAACTCGATCAAAGGTCTTTCGCCAGATACTTTGTCTCAGAAGTGTGAAAAGGGTGACGTCGGTGATCTTGACATCTGTGTTACCAAATCCTTGTCCAAAACGGATGATCCCATTGTCGGGCAGCTCATCCTTGCAAATGCCGAAAGTCTACCATTGGTGAAGGAGAAAATCGCCTGGGGCGTACATCTTCGGTGAAGGTAGATTCCGATTGTCAGTCTCCAAGTTATGCTTCTTCTCATCAAGACGAAAAGAAAGGAATCAAAAGAGTCCGAACACATTTTTGTTCATGCATTTATAAAAAGGAGTTATTTGTTAATGAGTCATTCATTAGAGGGTTTGTTTATTAAGAATGGAATGTTCAAAGGTGTAGAGAAGGTAAGGAATCCGATTCGAGAATTGGAGAAAGAGGTGTCTTATGCAAGACTCCTCGACTAGAAGGACCACTCTTAAACTAACACCTATTGGGGGTCCACCCCACCTTTAAAAGAGGCAAAAGGATTTCGAACCTCTCTGCTTAGCGTCTAAACAAAGGGCTCCTAAATCCGAGAGGAGGCCGGCTATACTCGTTCAAGAGCGAAATGAACGGGGTATTCCAATGGAAGAATGGCAGTTTAGTCCACTAGAGCATGGACTCACTACCAATTTATGAAAGCAAAACCCATCCGATCAAAATGGAGAGAGGAACTATTCTCAGCCGGAGTCGCCGTGTTGTCGTACATATTTTTAGGTTAAAGTGTTTTATTTGAAAAGGGGCCGCCATGTGGTTGTCGGTGAATTTTAGATTTTAAATTTAATTTAAATATGTATATATGGTTTAGAAAGTAGTATTTGATTTTGAAAATAATTTTTAAGTTTAAAGGTTTTAAAATATGAAATCAAAGATCTCACATCCAAAATAGTCATATAAACGAGCACCGCACCACAACCGTGTATCTATCCCGAAGAATTGACACACTCGCTTGATGATGGGGCCTCGATTAAATAAACTAGGAGATTTGTGACATCTGTTTGGTCTCGCGAACCAATTTTATAAGCCGATATAAACTCCCCGCTTTAATATAAATGAATTGGGCTGTGGTTTATATTACTCCGGGTTCTTAAAGTTCCCTATGCAGGCAAGCCCCTATAGTTAATTACATCTTAAATGACGGGAATCATTTAAGAAAACTCTCGATAATGATCAGTGGTTTTGCTCAAGAATCCTTCAAAGTTTGAAGTTTTCAAAGGATTGATTTTGAAATTCAAAAGGGAATGACTCAAATTTCGAACATTTTATTTTTAGAATCCAAAGGAAGAGAAGCAAGGGAGAAAGTACCGAGGGATCCAAGAAGAATCTCGCAACTTCCCAAACTATCCTATTGTTTGGCTTAGATTTGAGAAAATCCTAATATTATCTGATATTTCAATCTTGCCAATTTTAGTTAATTAGGACTTATATTCGTATGACATAATCATACAATTAGCCTAGAAAATGTGAGGGTTTATGTCGTACCGAACGACTACCTCGGAAATCCTAAGACCGGTTAGGGGCTTTGAATACATGACATGATCATGCAAAAATGCCTAACGAAGAGTTGAGGATTTATGTTGCACTAGGCAACCACTGAATTCTATGGCTTGGTTATTTAATTCTAAGAATGTTTTGGTTGAAGTAGATCTCGAGTTTTGCTGGATGACGCATTTTTTGGCCGTGCCGCCCACCATGCCCGAGCTCCTCGTTGCCGCAGGTTTAGTTTTTAGAAGTCATAAATCAGGAGATGAGAAAGGGTTTTGGTTTAGAGAAAATCTTAAAATCCAAGTGTTCTTAATATTTTAATTAAAACAAATCTTAAAGTCGATTAAACAAGTAACCGATTAAGATCCTACTCGCTTCCGTCATCCCTAAGACCGTTATTTTCATCGAATTCACTTATTCCAGATGAATTTGCTAAACTCAACTAAATGAGTTCCACACTTTTATTTAGACGAGAAATCCTCGTTAGCAACACTTTAAGTTACATCATCCGAGGTATTTCTGATCATTCAACGAGACGTTTTAATTTAGCGAATTGTATTTTGCGTTCGGTTTCGCGATTAAATTTCAGCTTGTTTTATATTTTGAAATGTTGTGGCGGTGATTTTTATCTTGTAATGACTTTTAATTTAGTTTGGTTTCAGTTCAGGGACTATCCTAAAGGTTTTGATTTTCATGCAACAATTATTTATCATGCAAGAAAAGTACAAATAAATTGCAATAAAGTAAATTTCAATAAAATAAAAGCGTACCTGTAGGGTCTTTCCATCATCCCAAGTCGCACATAAAACACATGTTAAGGCATTTAAATATTCCAACAAATATCTAGGTAAAGCTAAGGGAAGGTTTTCGTCAGTTTCAATAAAGTCCTAATCCTATAACTAGTCATCTCCTATGACGTCTAGGTTCTTGTGTTTTGCTTAAAGACGATTTTCTTCATCAAAGAATAATCAAATTCAATTGTTCTTATAAACATCCTATCATAATGAGGAAGTGCTTAAGACGAATCTTAAACATCTTTTCAATATCTCTAGGATTGTTTTAAGTCCAAGAGAATTTAATTATACAAGTGAATTAATCATCCGAGTTTAAGTTTTTGTTCTTTGGCTGTGCTGAACTAGGACATTTGAATATCCCATAAGTGAGGTAACAATTCACTACGCCCTTCATTTAAGAGTAATAATAATAAGAGCTTTAAAAGGGCAAATCAAATTATTAAATATTTTAATGATTTAAACTTAATGATTTAATTTTAATTTTGATTTAATTATAGAAAATTAGTTTAAGTTCGAATAGTGTTCAAGTTATTTTAGATTTAATTCTTAATGATTTAGGCTTGTTATTAAAAGATTTTAATTTAATTCAACTTAGTTTAATTTCGATTAATTTAATTTAATTTAATTTAATTTTAATTTAATTTAATTTCAATTTAATTTTAACTTAATTTAATTTTAAATTTAATTTTAAATTTTAATTTAGTATAATTTTAATTTAATTTAATTTAGTTTAATCTAACTTACTTTAACTTAATTTGGTCTCAAGTTATTATTTTTTTTTAAATTTAATTTAATTTGATCTTAATTTTAATCTCAATTTTAATTTAGTTGAGATTATTCTTTTAAACTTTAATTAATTTTTTTAATTAATACTTAAGTATTATTAAAGTGATTTATTTAGGATTTTTAAATTAAAGAATAAGTATCCCTCTTAAATAATATCCTACTTTAATAATTTCAATTTTCCATTAATCTTCCAAATTCGATTAATTAATTAATTAAGGTTTACTTTAATTATTCTTTAAAATGATTGGTGGGTTCTTTAAATTTTTAACCTTTTTAAGTTTCAATCATCCAAAATCAGTTTAAATCAAATATTTTGTCTCTCCCCTTTTAATTAATCCTAAAATTTTAATTAAAGGTTGAAAATTTCAATTATCATTTTGCCTCCAAGCTTAATAATTTTATAACTCACTAAATTAAGCTCAAATGAAATTGAAATTTTTGTGTGACCTCACTTACATGTCAATTAAGACATTGTAGGAGAAAATGTGATTTTTCTGTATTTAATTTATTTATGTGATTATTTTTTATAAAAAATAGGATTTTCAAGGAAAATTTAATAACATAACCAAGAAAAATTTTTCTGTCTTTAAGAAAATTATGGGATATTCCTAATGATGAGGACCATTTGGACCAATTTTGGTGATTTTTAGAATTATATTTTTATTTTATTAGAATTATTTTGGGTTTTGGGGAATTAATTAATTTTAAAATAAAATTAAAGTTGAAAAATTGATTTTATATTTTTATTAAATCTCTAACTCAAGGAGTTCAGAGAAGCAAATTTTATATTTTTCTAATTTCTTTTTGATTTATTAGAATTATTTTAGTGAAAAGGTTGGAAAATACATTTTTTTAATATTAAAAATTACATTAAGCTCTTAAAATTCAATATCTTACCCTAGGACTTAAGAAAAATATTTGGTTTGTTCCTAAATGATTAGAATTCAAAACGTGACATTTGGTGATTTTTAATATTTTTATGATTTTTATTAATTTTTAATTATTAAAATATTAAAATAATGATAAAAATAAACTTTTTTAGAAAATTATACTTTTTAATTTTCCTAAGTTCCTCTAATATCGCAGAAGTCTAAAAACTATTTTGTGAATTTTTGATAGGTATTTTGTGAGTTATGAATTTTTAAAGTTTAATTTTACCCATTTTCGCTAAGAGGCTTAATCAACCCATTTGGCATGGTTAATCAAGTCCAATCGGTTTCAAATTTTTATGTGGTGTTCTCCTATCCCTAGAGAATAGTGGAGAATTTTTTTAAGTTAATTTGATATGTGGTTAACCCTAATTAATTAAAGTTCAATTTTGGGTATTTAGGCCAATTAGGTTGTTCCCAAGTGAATTATCTCACAACTTATTTTTCCCTAAGTTCCTCTGGGCCACAAGAAACATCACCAAATTTTCCTAGAATTTATTTCTCAACATGTTAATTACTGAAATTAAAATACTCAAAACAGCAACATGAACTTGGAAAATCAATAACTTCTCATAGGGATGACCTCGACCTTAGAAAATTCAAGGAATGTTCCCAAGTTTAGAGGCTTCAAAAGCCCTATGGTCTCATGCCATGATGAATTGCCTATGCAAATGAAGAATTAAAACAATGCAGAGAGTAAATAAAATCATTAAAAATAAAATACTTAATGAAATTACTTAATTTCTTTTCCACATTATTCTCCTCTGTTCACTGAGCAAGAAGGTATTTTTTTTTATTTTTAGGATTTTTTCTACACAAAGTTATGGATTTTTGAAGTTTTGGGGAATTAAATAAATAGAAAATAGCCTATTTTCTTACTTATCCACGGCACCGCGTCAACCTTAGCCTCCCCGAACGGCCACGCGTCGTCTTCTGGTTCGGTGCCGCCATCTGACCGGGATGCCACGTTCCGTCGTATCGTACCGTCTTCATACGACTCCGCAATCTAGACCGTCCACCCGCTTGTATCAAATGGACGGCATCCGTTCATCGTCCCCAAGCTTCCTAGCCCGAGAACCGTCCGTCTTCAGCTATTATCTCCCTCGATACTTAACCGATTTCTACGTTCTTATGCTCTATGGATTCGTCTTGAAGAGACGAACACTTCCATACCTGGGCCATGTGGCATGAAATTAAGGCAATAGAAATGGAGAATTCATGGAAGCTCGGGAAGAAGAGAGAGCTCACACCTTGCTCGCAGAAGTGTGGCTTCGATCCGAGAATTGTGTCACCTTCGATTGAGTCCAAGTAAAGCTCCAGATGAAGTCTCTGGCCCTGGGGAATGGGCTTTCTAGACTTGATTTACACTAGACCCGATCACTACCTTTGGAGGCTAGAGCAGATGAGTGGCCCGGAGAGGGGCTTTCACCTGGGAACTCCTTCTTCGGGTCTTGTGCGGTGTGTGGTGAGTTTAATTTGATTTTGGTGGAGAATTGGTAGATGTCCTAGTTTTGGGTGGAATTTTGACCGAGAAATTGGGCTCGTTGGTGGGGATTAGCAAATTGTCACTGGGATCAATTGCTCTAAGTGTTTATGATGATCCGGAACAACTTGCGTAGTTTCTCGTATTTGCAACTCCTCTCATGGCTGAGAGGTGAGGGGGTTTAAATAGAGCTGGCTGAGGGCCTCCCTGTGGAGGGGTTAATGGCTGGGATCGCCTGCTCGGGCAAGGGAAGAATGGGGCCTAATGGCCATCGGGGCATGAGGTGTGCTCTCAACAAGAGAGAATTTCAATGTTTGGCTCCTTCCAAGGTCTCGGCCATGGTGTTTTCCAGCGGCTATGGTGGCTAACCGACCAGGCATGGGTCACCCTCAGGGTCAGGAGTGTCAGAGCTGGTTCTTGTGAGTTCAATTGGATGGCTGCCATGTGTAAAAAGGATGACTTCGAAATGGAAAGGGTATGGGCTCATTTTGTGCTCAAATTGTCAACCCATGATTTTGGGCTTGGTTCACCTCCTCATGACCTGGTTTTGGGCTGGGTGAATCAGCTGGGTCAGCTGGTCTAAGTGGAGAAGTCTCCATCCAAGAATATTTGGATTAAATTTGGGCTAAGGGAATCCTAGGCAAGGTTAATGACTTTTAGAAGTGCTTAAAGGACCTCCTCCTTTTCCCAATGTGGTAAGGTCACATGTAAACAACTCACATGGTTTGCATGTGGCTTAAGGAAAGGCTTCATGACTCATATTTGGCTTGGGAAAAGGCTTGGTTTCATGGAAATGGGGTTTAAGGAATTTCGTATTTTGTTGTAAAATTTGGATAGTTTGTCATATGGCTTTGTTCGGTAAAGATTTGATTGCTGATTTAGACTTAGGAATGATTTTAATTAAGTGGAGATGGATCAGATTGTAATGTGGGCTTTAGGATGGGCTTGGGCTTTTGAGTTTGGTTAGGAATGAGCTTTTGAATGTCCTTTGGAAGTGGGCTTTTAGATGAAAATTTTGCAAAGGGCCATTCCAAATAAATGCTTCGGGTTTAGTTTAAGGATGTGTCTTGAACAAGCAAATTTGAGGTGGTTTGGAATTGGAATTGGGTTGAATTTGGGTTTATTTGGTAAATGGGCCAATGTAGGTCAAATTGGGCTAACTTTGGAAGGCTGGGTCAAGCCGATGTAAATTAATGCTGGGAAATGTTTATGGAGTGTTTCAAAGAGGTTTTTAACTTTGGTCGGGTTTTGGCTTTGGGACTTCGGCTTATTTGGGTTAGGTTTGGGTTTAGGTCAAAATTGGGCATTTTGGGTTTTAGGTTGAATTTGAATGGGGTTCTTGTCCAAAATTTTGGGCAAATTATGTTAGTGTTTTGTTTCCAGTGGGGATGTTGGTGGAAGGTTTAGAAAAGGTCTGGGGCTGACTGAGTTGAATTGGTTTGGTTTGGGCTAAGTTTGTTTCATGAGTCCAAATTGGGCTTTAAGGTCAAAAGTACCGATTCAAATGTTAATCAAATTGGACTGGATTTGGTCTAGATTGATATTTTTGATATTAATTCGAAGTTTAGAATTTAATTGGACCAAAATTGGGGTCAATTAGTGTATTTGGCCTGACATTGGGTTCACTTGGGTTAAGAATGGGCTAAATTGGGGGTTTTGGTAAAAGTAGTAAATTGACAAAATTGGCCTATGGTGTAGTTGAAAAATGCAACTGAATATTTGGATTTTCGAATTTTATGGGAATTTTATGAATTTTTGGATTTTTTGGCTAAGAGGGGCATTTTTGGTATTTGGAGGGTATTGGGGGTATTTTGGAATTTTTGGTATTTTTGGCTATGGATGATCAATTTGATTGGTGAGGATATGTTCAAGGTTAATTTTGGAGAATTTTGGGTGATTTGGAAATTTTGGAGGATCTGGGGCAATTTTAAGGGCTTTTCGGTAGACTTGATAGGTGTAGGGTCCCCGGGCCAAAAATTGGAAATTTTTGGAAAAATGATGATTGATCAAATATGAGTAAAATAGAATCACTTTGATTGAGCCATGAAGCCATATTAAGCCTATATGAGCCATGAGAGGACTCATTCGGTGCATTCACTATGTTGTTCCTAACCCTCTTAGCCAAAGGGCTTAGGGTTAAAGTTCCTCCATATGAATTACCTTCATTACCAAGGAGTCAAGTTGGGTATGGGTGTGGTTTTAGGATTTGGATTGTGTGTGCGAGAGTGTAGAGGCGAGTGTAGTGAGTGCGAGGATGGAGTGTAGTGAGTGTAAGTCAACCCTCACTCGTACCAAGCCACCCGGGTGTTCCTAAGGCCAAAGAGTCCTGACAGAACTCATCCTTTAAACCTTCACTTTTCGATCTCAACCCTCTAGGTGATTAGGGTCACAATCAAGCTTGTGGGGTTTGGTGCAGGGAGGCAAGAAGTGGTTCAAATTTCTAAGTGGATGGGTCCTACCTTGGGGTCCTCTAAGATGGGCCAAAGGAAAAGCCTAAGGCTAGATCCTAAACACTAAAGAGGGAAGAGAAGACCTCATCAAAAATGAGGTCAACAACTAATAAGGTGTAAATTTGGATCCTCATTTGGGGTTCCACCAAATTGATTATTTTGCACCATTCGAATAATAGATGGTTTAAGATCGAAAGAATTAGCATCTACAAGTAGTATGAAGTTCATCAACTCAGTAGGGTTAGCATAATCCCTTAATGGTTTATAAACATTTTGATCATTAAGTTCAATCGGATTTTGTAAAGTAGCCATTTCTTGAAATTTTTGAATTTGTTTTTCCTTTAACTTTTCTAATTGTTCTTTCTTGTTCAGAATCTAAAGGTATTAATCCTTCAGAATCCAAATCACATAAACAAAAATAAACAAGGTATAAAATTTATATATATATATATATATATATATATATATATATATATATATATATATATATATATATATACATATATATATTTATATGTTTTTTGGAAATATAATATTTAAAAAAAAAAATCTATAACTATTCTTATTCTTCCCCAAGAACGCGCCAAAATCCCGACTCGATTTTTTAGCTTCAAATACAAGGATTTGTTACCACTGCCAGAAAATTTAATTTCGGCAAAGGCGCGCGAAATACTTGACCTGAAATAACTTGATATATAGATGTGGAACTAAATTACGCAATAACATTAAATAAAACTTGATTGCTACTTAATGCTAGGTCGTTATCAAAGTTTAATAATTTTTTAAATATATGTTTATATAGGAAAATATAATTTAAAAAGAAAATATTTTATATACTTTTTGGCAATTATGCAAGTATACGTATCGTTTCAAGTAATATAAGGCTTTGAAACAATAACCGCATCGATCCCTCGGGGAAAAAATATGGTAATAAATTTTTAAATATTGTATTTCAAAATCTTTTTGTATTTTAATATAACTATAAAATTACTTTTAATTTACTAGATGGAAATAAAGAAAACAATAATAAGAAAATGATTTTGTGAAAACTATATAAAACAAACAACTTTCTTTCCTTCAATTAATCTAAGATTTTTAAGATAAATTAATATTCGTTGAATAATTTGATTTATGGTATTGTGCCAAATAAAAGCATTCATTCTTACCCTTTGGATCGAGGCGCAAAGAACATTACACGCATGACTGTGTCCGGATGTATTGTTAGTAGAACGGGTTAATTCAGACTACACTACTACGTCCAAGGGTGGCTATTGGCCGGCCCTACTAGCCGACTCCTTCTTATCTATAAATCAACTTATAAGCACTTATTCTATCACTCTAAAAATTTATCAATTCTACGCCTCTTTAAATCGTATCTTCCTATTTATTTGCACTTCACATCAATGCTCTCGCACACGTACCCAGACTACCCAAGGATTCATGTGACATTTACAAAGTTTTTCAAGAAGTTCTTCTTGTGCCTCAAAATCCTTCAACAAGTGCTTTTAATAATTTGTACCCGCAAATTCTTACAGCAGACGTAATATTAATATCATCACAATGTTTTCAAAATATTTTGAATTTCAATTCCTCCATCAATCTTATATCATCTTATTTATCTTTCATAATTGAAGGAAGAAAGTAAACTAACTACTCGAACACATTGAATATAAACAAGAACATAATAAATAAACATCGAATAAAAATAAATACTTATTCAAATATTCCTTCTACGTATCTTCTGATTCCTACTGACTCCACAGTATAATGAACTCCAGATGCACAACTTTGAAAATAAACTCTAAACTAAAATAAAAGTGGCCTCTAAATTTGTCTCTCTATTTCTCTCTCTAAGGATGAGAGATCCTAAAGTGAATAAGCAGCAGAGAAAGGGGTTACAATGGGGTGCACGTTTTTTTGAAGAAATGGACTCCTATTTATAGGCTTCAAGGGTTGTCTTGGAGGCACCTCTTCAAAACATATCCACATTCAATGAATCTTATAGAAGGTCGTCTCGGCTGCGCCCGATGCCGGACACCGTCCAGTTCTTCACTTCACTTCGGCTCGCACTCCTTCGCGATTAAAACCGGTTGGAGCTTCCAAAATGCAATGTATCACATGTCCTATTTATCAAGGAACAACTGCCGCCTTTCTAGAATGTCCACAACTGCCTACTCCGTCAAAATAACCGTTCGAGTTGTCAAAACTCGACAGTTTTGTATTGAGTCCGGCGTTTAGGCGCCAACTTCTAGCACTCAGCGCCTGTCATTTTTTTTTTGAAATTTTTGTATTTTGCTCCATTTTTTATCCTTTTTGCTCCTTTTTGCTCTTTTTTCCTTTTTTGACCTTTTTATATCACTCACATCCAAAAACACAAAAATACCTTTCATTAAAGCATAATATCCTTAGAAATTCGATAAGAATTAAGGCGTAGTAACAGTATTTTTTACGGATCACTAAGACAAAGATGGGTTGTCAGGTATTGTTTGATGTTTTCAAAGGCGTGTTGGCATTTTTCGTCCCACAAAAATTTGGTATCTTTTCTGGTATGGGCAGTAAGAGGCTGACACCTACCTCGATGCATTGGAAATGAAACGTCGTATATATGCTAACTTTCCTTGAAATGATCTTAATTGAGTTAGATTTTTAGAGGAGGCATATTTAGGATAACTTTAATTTTGAGAGGATCAATTCTATCCCACGATGTCGAACCACAAATCCTAAAAATTTTCCTGAAGTGACATCGAAAGCGCACTTTAAGGGGTTCATTTTAAGATTGCATTGTCGTAACCGTTCAAAGACAATTCTCAAATCGTATATGTGATCATCTTTTCATTTATTGCTGACAACCAAATCGTGCACATAACATTCGACTTGACTGTGTATTAATTCATCGAAGATCCGTGTCATGGCTCTTTGATAGGTTGCACCGGCATTTTAGTTCAAATGGCATAACCTTATAACAATATGTCCTCATTGCTGCACTGAAAGCCGTACTCGCTCGTCCTCCGAAAACATTTTTATTCGATTATATCCAGATGATCCATCCATAAAGAAAAATATTGCATGTTTTGATGCTATATCAACCATTAATTCAGGAATTGGTAAAGGAATTCATTTTTGGACATGCTTTATTCGTATCTCTGAAGTCTATGCACTTTATCCGACCATTTTTCTTTTTAACCGGCAATCATACTGGATAACCATGGCGGATAATTTTCTTCGTATGAAATTAGCTTCGATCAATTTTTTGACTTTTGCAATGACTTGTTGCTCTAATTTCAACACATCCTTCTTGAGCTTGTTTTAACAAAATAGTGGATTGTGATTTGATTTATCCCCAGTTTATGGACTCGCGATTTCGGAGATAAGCCAGTATCTCGTCATAAGTCCAAGTAAAGTACTTTTATATTCTCGTCAACAATTGAATTATGTCTTTTGCTTCCTCATCATTAAGGAATGAACTAATGAAAGTTGGTTTCGGATTTTCATCAGTTCCTAAATTTATTTCTTTTAGTTCATCAATCGTTGATTTAATTTTTGTAATTCCTGAGGAGCATCTTCAATCGGAAGATCAGGTAAGGCCTCGTTGACGACTAGCAAAATTCCGTATCATCTAGTGGTTCCAGAGTACCAACCAACACCATCTTTGGAGTTAGATTTCCTGTTTGTTATTATTCCACATTTGTTCAATGAAATGGGTTGTTTCAAAGACCTTTGCTCGAGCATTAAACTATTTTGAATAAATTTTTTTGCCCAAGGAGAGTACAACTCAAAAGGAATTTTCATTGATTTTGGAAGATTTTCATCTTCATTTTTACATCATTTTCAGTACTAGAAGAAGTAGAGCCAAGTCTAAACTTAATTGGCTTTTTGTCATTATTACATACTTGACTATTAAATTCTCAATCTTGAAGAAGGAGATTGGAGTTAGAGTCATAGAATGTATTTAATGATTGATTTTGTCATACATAGATTCAAATCTCTGTCATTTCTTCTAGAGATATTTAATTGAGGTTCCTTTAAAACCACACACATGTCGTTTCTTCTTCAGAGTCCAGGGATTTCGAATTCGAATGGTTTCTTTATCGTGAAAATCGGATTCCCTTTCCATCGTCCTTGTCCTCGCCCCGCCTAGCCTCGAGTTCGAGTCTCGACGGAGTTAGTTCCTTTTGTCTTTGTTGAAGAAGAATGATCTTTTTCATTTATTTTCTTTTCTTTGTCTTTTTCTATCATATCCACTAATGGTGTCTTTTGGAAAATATTATTTTCTTTTATAGGAGTGTAATATGCCGTATCTTCATGTGTACCGATTTCATGGATCAAAACGGTTGCAAATCTCCTACAATACGACATTCTTGTCCTTTTCGTAGATATTTTATGCACCGATGCAACGAGGAAGGAACCATTTTATGTTCATGAAGCCATGGTTTGTCGAGGGTTAAGTATTAAAAGAGGTATCTGAATCAATGATATAATTTGCCGTCGTCGTCCCGAATCGACTATCTTTAAGAGTAATGTTACCGATCCAAGAGCTTGTTCTCCTTGCCGATTGAATCCTTGTAACATCATTGTATCTTTTGATAGTTGAGAGCATCAATATCCAGATATGTAAGAGTTCTCAAATTCATAATGTTAATCGAGGCGCCCGGTCAATAAGAACCTCAAAAGTGTCGTGTTTATTTATTTTCACCGTGATATACGTTGGACGATTATGTTCGCCGTTGCTCCGAGCAACAAGTCATTGTCAGAGAAGGTAATCTTCATTGATTCTTCTAATGGACAAGCTTCATTTTGAGTAATACTACAAGCAAGTTCAGCTAAGCAAATGTCCGGGTTCATAAGGACTTTTATCAATGACTTTCTCATTTCTTTCGAGAGCATAAGAGCGTCATAGATGCTCAATTTTGCTGGTAATTTCCTCAAATGGGCTAGCATGCTATAGTCCACTTTGTTATGAAGATCATCCTTATCTCTTTCAGGAGTTGTGGATGAGTTGAAGGAATGACTTTTCGCATGTGACTATTTGTTTTTCTTTTTCGTGGAGTCACCTGGAGGTAAAACTTTTCCACTTCTTAAATTAATTTCAACTTTTTCTACAAATTGGTTATCTGAAACTTTTTGTCTTCGAGTCTGAAGATTCCAATTTTATGAAATCGGAATTCCTTGTAATTGGAGCATAACAATGTCATTTTCATCTTTGTCATTAAGCGAATTTTCATCAATGTTTTTTTCATTTTCATCATTATTGGGATTGATAAAATCATATACGATTTGAGTATTGTCTACGGGATTAGGATTTGAATGATCATTTTAGAAGCATCACCCAAAAATAGACAAAATGTAAGATATCGGCATATTTTTTTAGGTTATGTGTTTTGAAAAGGGGTCGCCTACGAAGTTGCTCTGTGAATTTTAAATTTAATTTAAATTTAAATATATATATATATATATATATATATATATATATATATATATATATAGTTTTAGAAAGAAGAATTCTGATTTTGAAAATAACTTTAAGTTTAAAATTATTTTAAGATATGAAATCAAACGTACCTCACATCCCAAATAGTTTATATAAACGAGCACCACACCACAAACCGTGTATCTACCTTGAAGAATAGACACACTGCTTGATGATGGGGCTCAATTAAATAAACTAAAAGATTTGTGACATCCATTTTGGTCTGCGAACCAATTTATAAGCCGATAAGTTCCTCTCGTTTAATATGTTAGAAATTAAACAGGGTTTATATTACCTCGGGGTTCTTAAAGTTCCCTATAAGGGCAAGCCCTTATGCTTAATTACATCTTAAAAGATGGGAATCAGTTAAGAAAACTCTCGATAATAATCAGTGGTTTTCTCTAAAGAATTTCAAAGTTTAAGGTTTTTAAACAATTGGATTTTGGAAATTTCAAAAGGATTAGCTCAAATTGGGAATGCTTATTTTAAGAGTCCAATTTCCAAGAGAGGTAGGAGAAGCCGAGGATCCAAAAAGAATCTTAGCAACTTCCCAAACCATCCTAATGTTTGTCTTCAACATAAGAGTATATTTAGTGTTTCAATCCCGCCAATTTTAATTAATTCAGGACTTATATTCGTACGACATGATCATACAAATAACCCGGAAGACGTGAGGGTTTATATCGTATCAAACGACTACCTCGCAGTCCTAAGACCAGTTAGAGCTTAATTTGCATAATATAGTTATGCAAATGCCTAATAAAAAGTTGAGGATTTATGCTGCACTGTGCAAACTACCTCGAAATCCTATGGCTTGGTTATTTAATGCTAAGAAAGGTTTTGTCGATGTAGATTCAAGTTTTGCCGACGACGATGGCAAGGTGCTGCTCCCTATGCTCCAAGCTTTGCTGTTGCAGGTTTAGTTTTAGAAATGATAAACAAGAGATGAGAGAAGTGTTTTGGTTTAGAAAAGTCTTAAAGTCCAAATGTCTTTAATGTTTTATTGGGGGAATCTTAAAGCTCGATTATAACAACACCGTTAAGATCCCACGGTTCCATCATTCCGGTACCGTTATTTTTATCCGATTCACTTAATTCAGATGAATTTGCTAAAATCAACTGAATGAGTTCCACACTTCATTTAGACCGTGGGAAATCCCGTTAGCAACACGTTGGTTACATCATCCGAGGTATTCCCGATCATCAAACGAGACATTTTAATTTAGTTACAATTGTAGTTTTGTTGTTCTGTTTGTGATAAAATTTTGAGTTGTTTTATATTTTGAATGTTGTGGCGGTGAATTTTATCTTGTTGTGACTTTTAATTTAGTTTTGGGTTTCAGTTTTTGTGGCTGTCCTAAAGGTTTCGCTTTTCATGTGCTTATTATCTTTCTTTAACATGCAAGAAAAGTAAAAGTACAAAGGTAGGTGAATGAATTGCAATAAAATAAAAGCATACCTGGAGGGTCTTCCCGTCATTTCAAGCTACACTTAGAACACATGTTAGAGCATTTATATATTTGCAAGAAACACCCAGGGAAAGCTGCGGAAGGTTTTTGTTGTCTACCAAAGTCCTAATCTTATTGCTAGTCAATCCTTATGACGTCTAAGTTCTTTGTGTTTTGTTAAGGATGATTTTCTTCATCAAAGAACAGTTAAGTTCAATTGTTCTTCTAAAACATCTCATCATATTGATAAAGTTCTTCGATCTAGTCCTAAACATCTTTTTCAATACTTCGGATTATTTTCGAGTCCAAATGAATCTTATTGTACCGGTGAGTTAATCATCCAAGAATTTAGTTAAAATTTGCTTTTTTGCTCGAATTAAGATGTTTGATTATCCTATGAGTGGAGTGACATTTCAATTTTAATGCTCGATTTAAGAGTTATGATAAGGAAAGCCTTTTAAGCAAATTAATTTATTAAAGATTTTAATGATTTAACATCGGAATTGATGATTTGAAGTGGTTTAACTTAGTTATGAAATTTTAAAAATTTTAAGTTTGGAATAGTGTTCAAGTTGTTTTAATTTAATTAAATTTTTACATTTTAAATGATCTCAATGTATTAGATTAATTTGGGTTGGAAAGACGTGCTTAGATTATTCAATTTAGATTTTAATGATTTAATTTTAATTTAATTGAAATATTTTAGGTTAATTTTTAATTGGTTTGATTTTTAATTATGAATTATTTTTTAGGTTGATTTTGATGTTTCAAGTTTGTTTTAGATTTGCTTCTAAGTGATCTTTGAGATTAATTTAATGTTTTAAATTTTATTTCACTCGATTATCAAGTTATTCAATGTTTTTAAGTTTTTAATTTAATTAAGGTTAATCCTCCTTTCTAATTATTTAATTATTAATTTCAACTATCACTTTAAATTTAATTAAAAGCTAAATATTATTAAAGTGATTCATTTAGATTTTAAATTAAAGGATCGATATCTTTCAGAATCATATCCCTAATCTTAATAATCCAAATTTCAAATTATTCTTCCAAAATTCAAATTGTTTAATTAATTAAAATTTCATTTCAAATATTTTCAAGATGATTAATGGGTTTCTACCCTTAATTCCCTAGGTTTCAATCATCTAATGAAAATTTTAAAATCAGATATTTTTACCCTCCCTCGATTAAACCTAAATATTAATTAAAGGTTAAAATTTAATTACTATTATTCTCTTTTAAGCCTAATTATTTCATAATTCATCAAATTGATCTCAAATGAGCTTGAAATTTTTATGTCACTTCACTCACATGTCAATTAAGACATTAGAGAGAAAATGTGATTTTTCTATTTTTAATTTACTTTATATAATTATCTTAATGAAAAATAGGATTTTCACGGAAATTCAACAACATACCAAGGTAAGGTTTCTATCCTTAAGAAAATTTTAGGATGGTTCTTATTGACTAAAGAACCACTTTGAGTGGTAATTAATTATAAAATAAAATTAAAGTTGGAAAATTGATTTTTATATTTTTCTTTAAATCTCTTCGACTTCAGTTCAGAGAAACAAATTTTATATTTTTTTGATTTTTTTAATTTATTAGAATTAATTTAGTGAAAATGTAAGGAAATTCATTTTTAATATTAAAAATTGTTTTAAGCCTTTAAAATTCAATATATTAACTTAGAGACTTAGGAAAAATATTTGGTTTGTTTCTATGATTAGGAGTCAAAATATGACATTTTTATGATTTTTAATATTTTTGTGATTTTTACTATTTTTTAATTATTAAAATATTAAAATAAGGTGTTAAAAATAAAAATTTTTAAAAAATTTTAATTTTTAATTTCCTAGACTCCCCTAACATCGAGAAGTCCCAAAACCATTCTGGGTGATTTTTGAAAGGTATTTTTAGTTATGAATTTTTAAAGTTTAATCTGGTTATGTGACTTAATTAGTCCATTTAGTGGGGCTAATCACCTCCAATTGATTTCAAATTTTTATATGGGACTTCTCTAACCCTAAAGATCGTTGAGAATTGTTTTCAAGTATTTCGATGTATAGTTAAATCAATTAATTAAAGTTTAATTTTGAGTATTTAGGCTAATTAGGTAATTCTTAATGAATTAACTCAAAAATACATTTTTCCTAGGGTCCTGAGATTCTAAGATACCTCCCTGGATTTTCCTAGAATTTATTGTGCAGCATGATAATTATGGGAATTAAAATTCCAAAATAGAGACATAAACTTGAAAAATACATGACTTTCCATAGAGATGGCTCCTGGCCTAGGAAAATTCAGGAATGTTCCCAAGAACAGAGGCTACAAAAGCCCTATGGTCTCATGTCATGGTGAATTGTATGCTTGTATGGAGAATTAAAATACTGAAAAACATAAATAATTAATTAAAAATTAAATATTCATCAAAATAACTTTAATTCTTTTTCCACATTATTCTCCTCTTTTCATCGAGTAAGAGGGTATTTTTATTTTATTTTTGATTTTTTTCTAAAAAAGTTATGAATTTTCTAAGTACTAGGTATTTAATTAATTCAGAAAAATAAGGATTTTTCATTTATCCACGCGACGCCGCGTCAACCTTAGCATCTCTCGAAGCCCCTACGTGTCGCGGCTCCATTCGATGCCGCCACCTGAGTCAGCAGCCTGCGTCTCGCGGTCCCGCTCCGTCTTCTGATCCGACACGATCTGTATTGTCCATTCGATAGCGTTCGATCCAACGGTGGCCGATCATCGTCTCCGACCGGTGTGTCCCGAGAGCCGTCCACACTCAAACCCTAAGATCTCTCTCATTTCTCAACAAATTTTTGTGTTCTTATGCCCAGGCAGGATTCGTCATAAGGAGACAAACACATCTTTTACAATACTGTTTACATGCTATGAAATTGATTCAAATGAAATGGAGAATTCACGTGTTCGGAGGGAGAAGTGATCCATACCTTGCTCTCGGTATGAAGCTTCAATCGAGAGTTTTGGCACCTCTGACAGAATTCCAAGGAAGCTCCGATGAAGTCTCTAGCTTTGGGGAATTACTCTAGGTACAAAAGTGACCAAGGAAGATTTCAACCTTAGACTCTGGAAGCAATGGCCGAAGCCCGGGTGAGGGGGCTTTTGTCGGTGAACTTCTTCTACCTCTAGTGAAGAAAGGAGAAGCACGTGATTCGTGGAGTTTCAAGATGTCATGTTCTGACGAAGAATTAAGCTCCAAAATTGAGCTCAATCAGTGGAAATTAGGGTGGGAAGATGGTGGGGGATGAGTTGCTCTAGGCCAGGGGAAGCTCAGAGGAGTTTCGGTGAAGTTCTACAGGTTGATTTCAAAATTAACCTTTTGGCCGAGAGGAATGGATGGTTTAAATAGCCATGGTTTCGGGCTTCAGGCAACTGAGGCTGGGATTTGCTGCTCTAGTGAGGAGAAGAAGAGTTGTGGTGGCCAATTAGGATGGGGCAGCTCAAGAGGTGAAATTCGAATTTTTGACCACCAGCTTCGGCTCCGGTGGTTTCCCCATGACCTGTGGGTGGTGGTCCGCGGGTCGTCACCTTCTGGGTCGTATGTCGGCTTGATGTTTGTAGAACCGACGAAGCAATGCCATGTGTAAAGGGGTTGATTTAAAAAGGAATGGTGAAGGGTGCATTTGGGCTCAATTTGCCAAGTCATGGTTTAGGCTAGGTGCAGACCTCCTCAAGGCTCGACTTTGGGCCGAGGGAGAATCATCGGGCCGGCCTAGGAAGGGGTGCTGCTGAAGTCCCCATCCAAGGTGATGTGGCTGCTTGGTTTAAAGTGTGACATGAATGGGGTTAAAGCTTAATGAGGGATTAATAAAGAGGCCGCCTCCCCCATTTGCCATAAATGACATGATGAGGTGTAAAGGATTCTATGGCTTCGTATATGACTTATGCAAGGCTTCATGGCTTCATTTGGCTTCGGGGAAAAGGTTTGGTCAATTTCATAAAAATGTTATTTGGAATTTTTTTCAAAACTTTGATTTTTTGATTGTTTTTGTCATGATGTGCTATTTTGGTTTAATCAAAATGATGGGGTTTAGACTTAGGGGATGATTTTAATTAAGTGGGCATGATGAGACAATATCACATGGGCTTTGGAATAAGTATCGGGCCTTTGAAATGATTTTGGAATGGGCTTTTAAAATGGTTTAAGGAAGTGGGCTTTTAGGTTTTCAAATAAATTGATGGATGAAAATTGGTGAGGGGTTGTGTCAAATAAATGTTGATTGGTTTAGGAATGTACCATGAATAATTTGGAACAAGTTTTGGTGTGATTTTGAATTGAATTAGTTCAATTCTAAGCTTTTTGGTAATGAGGCAAAAGTGGATCAAATTGGGGCTAACTTGGGTTAAGGTTGTGCCAATGTTGGGTATGATGTAAAATTAATGTTGAAAAATTTTTATGGGGTGTGACAAAGAGTTTTTAACTTTGGTTGGGGTTTTCTGATTTTGGGATTCGGGCCTATTTAAGTTCATGATTGGTTTAGGCCCAAATTGGGGATTTTTTTATTTGGGTTAAGTTTGGGTGGAGTTTGGTTTGAAATTTGGGGAAAATTATGTTAGTTTTTTGTTTGTGGGGATGTTGGGAAGGTTGAGAAAAGATTTGGGGTTAATTGGAGTTAAGTTGGGTTGGTTTGGGCTAAGTTTGTGTCATGGCCAAAATTGGGTTTTAAGCTTCAAATTGAAATTTATCCACATGTTGATAAAATTGGGTTTGTATTTGGTCTAAATTGATATTGTGATATTAAATTGAAGTCTAGGATTGATTTGGATCAAAATTGAGGTCAATTGGGTTGGTTTGGTGGGACATTGGGTCCACTTAGGTTAAAAATAAATAATAGATCAAATCGGGGGGTTTTTGGTAAAAGTAGGCCAAATTGACAAAATTACTATGGTGTAGTTTAACAAAATGAAATTGAAATATTTGGGATTTTTTTGGAATTTTCTGGAAATTTTTCTGAATTTTTGGAATTTTTGGGTTAAAAGGGTATTTTGGGTATTCGAGGGTATCGAGGGGTTTTTTTGGAAAATTTTGGTGTATTTGACCATTGATGATCAATTTGAGTGTGGGGGAAGTGTTTAGGATTGTTTTGATAAATTTTGGGTAATTTAGGTAATTTTGAAATTTTAAGTACTTTCAAGGGCATTTGGTAGTGCTTGGAAGCGCAGGGTCCCTGGGGTCAAAATCGAAATTCTCGGGAAAATGAAGATTAATCATGCGAGTGAAATGAAATCATTTTGCTGAGCCATGAAGCCATGTTAAGCTCACAAGAGTTGATGAGAGGATTCCATTTTAGACATTCATTATGTTGTTCCTAACCCTCTTAGCTAGGGCCTCGAGGTTTCTGAGGTCCATCCAAATGAATTACATACATGAGTCGGGAATTAAGTCGGGTAAGAATGATTTCGTGGTTGGAATGTGTGAGTGGTGTGCAAGCTACCCTCACCAGACCAGGCCACCCAGGTAATCCTAAGGCCAAAGAGTCTTATAGGCACTTCATCCTTTAAACCTCCACATGTTGGTTTTAACCCTCCAAGTGGTTCTCTGGGGGGTTTATAAGAAAACTTGTGGGGTTTGGAAGGAGCTAAGAAATGTTTGAATTTCTAAGTTTAGGCGACCCCCTTTTCAAAATAAAACACACAACCTAAAAATATGCCGACAATAGTCCCTGAACTAAAACCAAAACTAAATTAAAAGTCATTGCAAGATAAAATTCACCGCCACAACATTCCAAAATATAAAACAACTCAAAATTTAATCACAAACAGAACAACAAAGCTACAATTGCAACTTAATTAAAACGTCTCGTTGAATGATCGGGAATACCTCGGACGATGTAACCGACGTGTTGCTAACGGGATTTCCCACGGTCTAAATGAAAGTGTGAAACTCATTCAGTTGAGTTTAGCAAATTCATCTAGACTAAGTGAATTTAATGAAAATAACGGTGCCGGGATAACGGAACCTTGGGATCTTAATCGGTTCTGTTTAAACAACTTTAAGATTTGTTTTAATTAAAATATTAAAAAACACTTGGATTTTAAGATTTTCTCTAAAACAAACACTTCTCTCATCTCCTGATTTATGACTTCTAAAACTAAACCTCTGCAACAACAAGGAGCTCAGAGCATGGTGGGCAGCTCGGCCATCATCATCAGCAAAACCCGGAGCTACTTCAGCAAAACTTTCTTAGAATTAAATAACAAAGCCATAGGACTTCGAGGTAGTTTGCCTAGTTCAACATAAATCCTCAACTCTTCATTAATCATTTGCATGATCATGTCATGTTAATTAAGCCCTAACCAGTCTTAGGACTCCGAGGTAGTCGTTCGGTACGACATAAACCCTCACATCTTCGGGATTATTTGTATGATCATGTCATACAAATATAAATCCTAATTAATTAAAATTGGCAGGATTGCAACATTAAATAAATTCCCAAATCTAAGCCAAACAATATGATAGTTTTGGAAGTTGCCAAGATTCTTCTTGGATCCTCAGCTTCTCCTACTTCTCTTCCATTGGACTCCTAAAAATAACTGATCCAAATTTGATCCATTCTCAATTGAAATTTCCAAAATCCAACCCTTTGAAAACCTTAAACTTTGAAATTCTTGAGAGCAAAACCACTGATCATTATCGAGAGTTTTCTTAAATGATTCCCGTCATTTAAGATGTAATTAACAATAGGGGCTTGCCCTTATAGGGAACTTTAAGAACCCAGGTAATATAAACCCTATTTAATTTCTTTATTTTAAATAGGGGAACTTGTCGGCTTATAAGATTGGTTCACAGACCAAACAGATGTCACAAATCTTCTAGTTTATTTAATCGAGCCCCATCATCAAGCAGTGTGTCTATTCTTCGGGATAGATACACGATTTGTGAAGCGGTGCTCGTTTATATAAACTATTTGGGATGTGAGATCCGTTTGATTTCATATCTTAAAATTTTAAAATTTTAAAATTATTTTCAAAATCAAATGCTACTTTCCAAATTAAATACATATTTAAATTAAATTTAAAACATGAAAATTCGCCGACAATTTCTGTAGGTGACCCCTTTTTAAAATACAACACAAACCTAAAAATATGCCGACATATTTTTGGCGACTCCGCTGGGGACTAGTTCCTCTCTCCATTTTGATTAAATGGTTTTGCTTTCATAAATCGGTAGTGTATCCATGTCCTTAGTGGAGCAAACTACCATTCTTCTATTGGAATACCCGTTCATTTCTGTCTTGAACGAGTATAACCAACTCCTCTCGGATTTAGGAGCCACTATTTAGACACCCCTAAACGGAGAGGTTCCGAGATCCTTTTACCTCTTTTCTGAGGTGGGGTGGACCCCTAATAGGTGGTTTAGGAGCGGTCCTTCAAGTCGAGGAGTTTTGCATAAGACGTTGTCTTCCTTTCGAATTCTAAATCGGGCCCTTTACCTCTTCTATAACCTTTTTCCTTCAATCGGTTTGTTTCTAACAAACGAACCCACTAATAAACAACCTTCTAATAAGCAATCTCTTTCAAAAAAAAATCACAAATACACTAAGATAAATGAAAATGTGTTCGGACTCCTTCTTTTTTTCGTCCTAAACTTTACGATGGAAAGAAGCATAATTTGGAACTGACATTTGGAATCTACCCTGCAGAAAATGACTGCCCCAAAGTTAATCTTCTCCTTTACCAACGGAATGGACTTCGCCGTTTACAAGGATGAGCTGCCCGACAATGAAATCATCCGTTTCGGACAAGGATTCGATAACACAGATATCAAGTTTGCTGATGTCACTCTCTTCACACTAATGGACAAAGTGTCAGAAACTGAAGAGCCCGTGATTGAGTTCAACTTGAAATCGACTCAAGAATTCCCTCCCCTGTAAAGGGTTCCAGTTGAAAGGAGTACTACTGTTCATAGGAGGACTGTTGTCTCTACCCCCACCAGTCTAGTCATCTTCGCACCTACCCCGACTTCGCCGAACTAAAGGGAAAGAAATCCAAGTACGTGATGAGCTTGTCACCGTGGAGGGTACAGATTTTGCTACAATACCATCTATTTTTGAGATTTGGTCCAGTTCGAAAGTTGCTCCCCTAACTCGGACTCAAAGAAGAAATATAAGCACAAAGATCACCAAAGCCAGAGCTGTTGAAGTTGCTTTTCTAGAAGAAATTCCTGAGGAAAGAGAAGAACTGCCTGAGTATATACCTCTGTTGGAAGGGAGCAGGTTTTACCCTCTCTCTGCAGCATCAGATGAAGAGGAAATCCGTAGGATCGCCGCTGCATTACCCCAACCTGTGCACTACAACAATTACAAGAGGAAAAGGGATAAGACTACACCATTGGCTCGGCTGCAAGCTATGATAGAAAGATTGGCAAAGAAAGAAAGATGCCCTGTGTCAGAAATCTTAAGAAGGATAGAACGGGTACCAGCTAAATCCAGCCTCGGACCGTGAAAAGAGCTTGTTTCTGCCACAGAGAAACCAAAGAAGAAGATAAATGCCAGTTCACCCATTGTTGTATCGGGTCTACAAATTAGGGAGGATACCACCTTCCAGCATATAGCCGATAGATCATCTGGTCCTAGGCTTCCGGCTACAAGAAGGATGGTACGGCGACCTACTACTGGTGAGTTAAGACCAAAACAATGTCCTGAGAAGAAAAGTTTTGTCAGAAGACTTGAATCAGAAGGGAGTGCTACTGCAATAAGGGGACTCCCGGAAAGGAAGTTCAACAACCATCACAAGATAACTGCGAGACTGTGCGGAAAAGGACACTAGAGGATGTCATGGACAAGTTAAGGACCGACATCCGATGGTTAGCAAAAGAAAGAGAAGAAAAACTAGAGGATGGAGTTGACTCATCAGAGTTCATGGATGAGGAGTATGCCGAGATCAACATGGTTGAGACGCGGTCATCATCTGCTTCACAAGGTGCTCCAGCAGCTGCAGAAAGAGATGAACCGAAAATGATGAGGGCACAGCTTCGGGAAAGAGATGACACAATTTCCCAGATAGCAAAGAGGATGGAAGAGATGGCTGCTGCCTTAGCCACTCTCCAGAGTCAGGTACAACCTCAGAAGAAGACACCCCTAAAAATTATCCATATTGCAGATGGAGGAAAAGAGATCACATCCGTCAACGGAGATGAACAACCAAAGAAAGATCCTGCACAAAGCATGATTCCAGAAAAGGACATTAAGAGCATGGTAGAACAGCAGGTGCGAGAAGCCCTAGCACAATCTAAGAGTGGAGCATCTATTTAGATTGGTAGACCATACCCCGAAGAGTTCGATGCAGTCCAATACCCGAAAGGCTTCGTACCACCTCTGTTTAAGACTTTTGATGGAAAGGGAAACCCTCTGAAGCATGTCGTACATTTTCATGCTAGTTGTTGCAATGCCGATGGGAGCGACGCTTTACTCTTCTGACAGTTCGTCGGCGGTTGTCGAGGATTGCCTTCGGCGGGTATGCGGGGTGTCGAACGGTTCGGTAAAGACCTTTTAGAACCGGAGAATCTCTTCGTTAAACGATTTGTCGGGGCTCGACACCACATCACTATCGGTGATCTAGTGGTGGAGCAACAGAAGCCGAATGAGACATTAGTGGATTACATACTTCGATGGAGAAACTTAAGCATGAAGTGTGAACCACAGCTTCAAGAACAACATACAGTTGGTATCCTACTTAAAAGTATCCATGGCCCGATAACACTTCTCCTTAAGGATTTACAATCAAGACTTTCGAGAAGTTGCTTAGCAAGGTCGGGAGCTTGCATGAAGAGGCAAAGTAGTTAAGTTTTGTGGACAAGAACGATAAGCAGAAGCCCATGAAAATATTTGAAAAGAAATCTGGAATCGTCACGGTAGTAGATAAGGGCAAGCAGCCGGTTCAGATACAGTCAGAGCGGCCACAGCCTAGTTATCAACCACCGCAATGGACTTATCAGCAACCTCAGCAGGGCTATCAGCAACCTCAGCAGGGCTATCAGCAACCTCGTCCGAGCTATCAGTCACCTCAGCATTATGAACAACACCCTCGTTCATCGCGTACCTTAAGAGAACTTCTAAATAAAGAATATTCATTCAAAACTGAAGCAGTAGCGAAGATGTTCCACGACTTAATGAAGACACTTGGATTTTTAGTCGCCGGAGCCCAAGAAGCCGGAGGAAGTTAATAAGAAAGATCATCCAAACTATTGCCCTTACCACCAGATGCTCGAACACAAGATAGAGGATTGCATCACTTTCAAGAGTTGGCTTGATGACAATCTCTGGAGAGGGAACATAACGATCCCAAAGGAACACATGAACGAACCCCAGAAAGGAGGTTCCGTAAACGTTATTTCCACGAATCCCATTGTCTCGATAAACCCATACACGACTGATGATGGATGGAGTACTGTATGGACAAGATTATCGAAGAAAATCTTGGATCACATCCAGGCCGCTTCGGTACGCGCTGCAACTCATAGTTTGAAACCTGTCGAGCGGGCACTATCACTTGCGATTGAAGACCGCCCCAGAAGGAGGAGAAGATCGTGGAAGAAAAGAAGACCGAAGCTTCGAAGGGTAGACTAGGGGCTGCTTATCCTAGGATGGTTGTTTCTGATTCAGGGGAGAAATTCCTCGAACTCCTGACTCTGTATGATTATCTGCTCGCTCCGGCGGGATATTATAATGATAAGTGTTATGGCG
Source organism: Papilionanthe hookeriana x Papilionanthe teres (assembly GCA_022702705.1). Lineage (NCBI taxonomy): Eukaryota > Viridiplantae > Streptophyta > Magnoliopsida > Asparagales > Orchidaceae > Papilionanthe > Papilionanthe hookeriana x Papilionanthe teres. Next base: position 17,752,396 of record CM040424.1, on the reverse strand, counting down.
TTGGCTACGTTTTGACTGTTTCTAAAAATTACTTGACTATTGACAACCGGCTTAATCCAGATCTCGATTCCAATACAAATAACGATTCTCAAATCATATACAACCTCGACGACCATGATGAAGGAGATGTTCACAAAGGAGGCTACGAAAGCTTGACAAGCGACGAGTCCATTTATGAATTCCGAGTAGCTCCGATCACGATAAAATTAGAACCAACATACACCAAAGCAACTTCAGAAGAGCTAATTGTTCCAATTCAAGAGGATACACCGGCATATTCAACACCAAATTCCAAAGAAATAACTGAAGTAAATTTAAAAAGCGGAAAAGTTCTACCCCTGAGAATGGGTCCAAAGAATAAAGGAAAGCAGGTGGTTGCTCAGGAAGAGCTAACCCCAGCAGAAGAACTACCCATTCGGGAAGAAAATGAAGAACATGGTAATAAAGTGGACTACAACATGCTAGCCCATCTTAGGAAGCTACCAGCCAAACTAAGCATATACGACGCTATGATCCTCTCAAAGGAGATGAGGGAAGCTCTGATCAAGGCTTTACTTGATCCAAAGATTTTTTTAGCTCAAATGGCCGGTAATTCCTTCGACGAGGTTTGCTCGTTAAGGGAACAACAAGATGTTATCTTCACGGACAATGATCTATTACTGGGAACAGCTGATCACAACCGACCATTATATATTTTAGTCACTATTGGAAAGTTTACGCTCTCCAGAGTGTTAGTTGATTTGGGAGCATCAATCAACATAATGAATCTTCGGACGCTAGCATATTTGGAAATTGATGCTCGCGAGCTTCAAGTAGACAAGATGCTATTAAGAGGCTTCAATCAAAAATGAGAAAGAGCTCTTGGATCGATAACACTACTAATGAAGACTAGTGATTTAGCAAAGACAACCACAAAATTCTACATAATTGATTCTGAGACATCGTTCAATGCTCTACTGGGTCGGCCATGGATCCATGAAAACTGGATGGTACCGTCGTCTCTGCACCAGTCCATAAAGTATTACGAAGGAGGGGAACAGTACATCAAAGGTGATTTACAACCGTTCTCTGTGCACAAAATTGGAATTCATGAAGATGCGGCCTACTACGCGCCCTCGAAGAAAACAATCTTTTCCAGGAATATCATACCACATGAAGCAAAAGAAATTTGAGACGATGAAGAACCTGAAGTTCTAGTCCAACAGTTACTCACCACTCCCTTACGGTGAGATGGTGAAGATTTCTCCAAAACTCGCATCCAAGTTCGAGGCCGGGGACGAGGACGTGGAAGAAATGTTGGAACAGTTGGACAGAAGAAATAGGTCATCGATGTTGATTGGGAGTACAGTTCCAAAGAAGAAGAAGAAATTGAGAAAGAAGCAGTGACAGTAAGTCAAAAGAAACTACAGTTCAAGATCTCTCTTTAAGATGAAAGGAATGAAGAATACAAATCAATGTACGAGAAGATTAACCATTATGTACATACTATGACCCTGACCCCGATCCATTCTAATAAGATCGAGGGTATGGTGGTTAACGATGTGCATGGTGGTGGTACTAAGCCAATCAAGTTTTACCGTGGTGCTTCTTCTTCCAATACTAAAAAGATGTACAATTTAAAGATGTTACTTCATCTGAATTAATAGAATTACCTTTTGAGTGGTACTCTCCCTGTGTTCAAAATTTAATTCAACGTGGTGTCTTACCTCGATAATGGACAAAAGGTAGATTACAACACTTTGAAAAACTATTGAATAATGTCGGTCGGCCTCCCAATTCAAAACATGGTCTCAGATTCAGCACAGTAGGATCAGTTGATGATACGGGATTTTGATTGGTTGTCACTTGCAAACCTAATAAAGAGTGCTTGGAAGCCTCAGAAGATCTTGAGGATCTACCAATCGGCTACGCTCCACTAGAATTTGAGGAAGAAATCAAATCTACAATAGACGAGTTAATGGAAGTTAACTTAGGTACTAGCGAAGAGCCTAGGCCGACCTTTGTTATCTCCTTACTCAATAAAGAAGACTCCAAGGAAATAATCAAGCTACTAATAGAATTCAAGGACTATTTCACTTGGAGCTACGACGAAATGCCAGGATTAGCTCCAGAAGTCGTAGTTCACAAGTTAGGAGTAGATCCTACTTTCGTTCCAGTCAGACAAGCTCCCAGAAAAATGCGTCTAGAAATTGAGCAACAAGTAATAGCCGAAGTTAAGAAGCAAATAAACGCTAAATTTGTCCATGAAGAACAATACCCTACTTGGTTAGCCAACGTGGTACCAGTCAGAAAGAAGTATGGTCAGATCAGAATCTACGTAGACTTTAGAGATTTAAATAAAGCATGTCAAAAGGATGAATTTCCACTACCAATCCCAGAACTGATGATCGACATTGCTTCAACACATGAAATCTTCTCATTTATGGATGGATCGTCGGGACATAACCAGATAAAGATGACACCATAAGATGAAAAGCTTACAGCCTTCAGAATGCCGATCGGAGTGTATTGCTACACAATAATGCCATTCAGATTGAAGAACGCAGGAGCAAAATACTAAAGAGCGATGATGAAGATTTTTGATGATCTCATTCACAACCAAGTCGAGTGCTACGTGGATGATGTGGTCATCAAAAGTAAACTGAAGGAAGATCACCTGTATGATTTGAGAATTGTTTTCGAGCGACTAAGACAATTTAACCTTAAGATGAATCCCTTAAAATGTGCCTTCGGCATCACCTCCGAGAAATTCATAGGATTTGTTGTCCGACATCACGGGACTGAAATCAATCCGGAAAAGATTAAAGCTATTTTAGAAATGCCTCCTCCCAAAACTTTGAAACAACTAAGATCCTTTCAAGGGAAGTTGGCATATCTTCGACGCTTTATCTCGAACTTGTCAGGTAGGTGTCAGCCCTTCTCGGCATTAGTTAAAAAGGACATCAAATTCGTTTGGGATGAGAAATGCTAATTGGCTTTCAAGGACGTTAAGCAAAATTTAATGACAACTCCTGTCTTAGCAGCCCCAGTCTCAGGTAGACCGTTGATACTTTATACCACAGCTTTAGACGACTCCCTTGGAGCCCTGCTAGCCCAGGTCAATGATGAGGGAAAAGAAAATGCTCTCTACTACTTAAGCCGTCATCTAATTCTGACGGAAGTAAAGTATCCTCCTATTTAGAAGCACTGCTTGGACCTGATCTTCGCCGCACAGAAGCTCAGGCATTACACGCTTTCTCATAAAGTCAACCTTATTTCGAGAGTTAATCCTTTGCAATACTTAATGACCCGACTGACGCTTTCTGGCAGACTTGCCAGGTGGTCGATGATACTATTGCAATTTGACATAACTTTCGTTCCTCTTCGCGCCATAAAGGGACAAGTCCTAGCAGACTTCCTTGCAGTAGACCCTTTACTGGTAGATTCGCCTCTCGATGACGATTTGCCTGACGAGCAGATAATGAGCCTAGAAGACCCTGATAATCGATGTTGGGAACTATACTTCGATGGTGCGTCCTCAGCACAGAAGAACAAAGAATTGCAAACGATAGTGCCCGGTAAGGCAGGAATCAGACTAATCTTTATAACATCGGAGCGGGGGATGTTAAAATACTCCTACCACTTAACAGAACTGTGTACAAACAATGAGGTAGAATACGAAGCCCTTATAACTGGATTAGAATTAACCATTCAGATGGGAATAACAAACATCAACATCTACAGAGACTCTCAGTTGATCATTCAACAGGTCGCCTGACAGTACAAAATTTTAAAGCCAAGACTCGAGCAGTACTTTCAGTATGCCATGAAATTGTTGGAACAAATTCCAAATGTAACAATCTACAGGATTCCCAGAAAAGAAAATGCTCTCACCGATGCGCTAGCCCGCCTTGCAAAGGACTTTGCCTGCTTGCAGGATGAGTCATTTGAAGTGTCAGTTCAAGGACGACAGGTCCTATCACAGCTTGACATGGATACAATACTCAAATCAGAAAGAAAAGCAGAAGAAACAATTGCAGCAGTGACAGAAAATACAGAAGATTGGCGGCAGCCATTAATAGACTACTTGCAGATAGGAAACCTACTGGACGATAAGTCATTAACCCATCAAATCAAGAAAAGAACTCTGTCTTACGCATTAATAAACAATACATTATACAGAAGGTCTTTTGATCAGTTGTGGCTAAGATGCCTGAGCGGGTCTGAGGCTCGTGAAATCGTTAAAGAAGTACATTCAGGACTTTGTGACGCTCATCAGTCGGGTCCAAAAATGAAAATGAAAATGAAGATTAAAAAACTAGGGTACTATTGGCCCTCAATGATGACCGACTGTATGAAAGTTGCCAAAAGTTGTCACCAGTGCCAAGTGCACGGAGTGGTTCTACACCAACCTCCAAATGTGCTACATCTGACAATCGCGTCGTGGCCATTTGAGTGTTGGGGAACAAATATAGTGGGTCCGATAGAACCGCCTTCTTCAAGAGGACATCGCTTCATTCTTGCAGCTACAGACTACTTCTCTAAATGGGCAGAAGCTATACCACTCAGAGAAGTGAAGGCACACCACGTGCTACAGTTTTTCAAGAACCAAGTTGTCTACCATTTTATGGTACCGCCCAGAATCATTTCAGATAATGGGTCCACATTCAAAAGTACAAAGATCAACAATTTTGTCAGAAGACACGGAATCGATTAGCGATACTAAACGATCTATTACCCAAGAGCAAACGGCTTGGCCGAGGCTTTTAATAAAACTCTAGTTCAAATTTTAAAGAAAATTTTGGACGACAACAAGAGAAATTGGCACGAGAAGTTATTAGAAGCCTTATGGGCCTACAGGATAACTTTTAAGTCTACGCCTTACGCTTTAGTGTACGGGTCCGAGGCCGTCTTGCCCCTGGAAGTTCAGCTTCCGTCACTCCGAATTGCAGTTGTAGAAATGATCACTGCAGAAGAAAATGCTAGACTACGACTGGAAGAATTGGAAAGCTTGGAAGGGAAAAGACTTTCTGCACAGTAGAATTTGGAACTGTATCAAGCCAAGATGATTCATGCCCATGATAAACTGGTCCGTCCCAGGACATTCAAAGTCGGTAACTTAGTTCTTGTTCTCAGATGACCTATTCTTGCACATCGCAAGATAGGTGGTAAATTTGAACCAAAATGGGAAGGGCCATTCGTGGTCGAGACAGTCTACTCAGGAGGTTCCTACCAACTGGTGAATTGCTGTGGAGAACGACCCATGCATCCAATCAATGGACGGTATTTAAAGAAGTATTACGCGACCTGATGTTTCGAAGGGTGGCCTCTAAAGTAAAATCTTATCCCTAGAAACACGGGTGAAGTAATCACTTTGTGATTGGGTCCGAACCTAAAACAAAATAAAATGGATGATAAAAAAAAATCTCATCAACGAAAATGTTAAAAAGAAAACATGGGAAATCATAATAATAAAATGTCAATCTTTTAAATCCATTCATTCATGATATTTTCTCATCTCTTCCTACTTCCTTTAATTTTAAAAGAAGTGAATAAGAATTTTTAAGTGTTTTTCTTATTGTTCTTGTTCTTAGTACAGCCCCTGATCCTTTCCTTATTTTTTTCGCAGGGAAATGTCGAACGGGTGATTGGTTCTAAACTTTAGAAATGGCGTGAGTCTAGCACTTGATGAAAAGAGGGTGAAGGATGGAGCGATGATAGAGATTGACTCAGTATTCACACCAGCTGGCTTACAATAAAAAGAAAATGATTGGATCCCAGTTGATTGAGAAGAAATTCACAGCCAGACAGTGATGAAAATGGGTGGCCCGTGTCACCAATCTAGCAACAAGAAAAGAAAAGCAAACGCCGCACATGCAACCGGAGAGGATAAGAAAGTTAAGTCCGTGGTTGCCACAGCAAAGGGAAGGCTTGTCAGCGCCATGCCCACAGAAATTTAATGGGTAAGGAGAGCTACTCTCACTGCTACCCAGCGAAGAAAAAAAAATCGTCGCATTCGCAAAATGTTGACCAAGTTAGCAGAAGATCAATATAAATAGACAGTGGATACTGTTAGTGCAAATGCTCTAAGGAGACCGGTTCGTCAGGAACCAGAAAGAAGAAAGTCAATTCCAACAAGGTCGGAACAGATGAAAGAAATACCAAGAAAAGCAGAAATAGAGTCGGTACCTCGACGCCGAGCATATGTACCTTATCCGAAGAGTCTTGTTGCGAAAGCAACCCCGAAGGATGTCCCTACGGAGGCTATCCCCGAGGAGCCAAGACATGCAGAAGAACGTGCTGGGGTTGAGCCATACATCCCGCAGTATGTTACTAGACACCAAGGACTTCAGATAATCTTGGAATATGACCTGAAGAAAATGCAACTAGTTGAGAAGAAAACCTTTGAATACTTTGAAATAATTGGAGACATGAGGGTCAACATCTTGGAAGACCTCGAGCTGCATACAAATGTTTTCTCAGATTATGAGCAACAACAAATTGTAGATTGCATCCTTGAATTGAAGAAAATGGGTCGAGCTAGCCGCTTGAGAGAAAAGACATATTCAGAACCCCGAAGATGGATGTCAGGAAAGGGAAGAGTTAAAATCCAATGCGGATGTTGCTACAATTTTGCCACAGAGAGAAAAACAAATCCACCAGGGAAACTTCATCGCAGTGAGGTGGATCCGATGCTAAGAATCATCGAGAAAATGGTGAAAAGAATGATAACATGGAGGGTATTGCCTGCAGATTGCATACCCAATAGCTGCATTATTAACATCTACAAGGAAGGTGACTGCATACCTCCACATATAGACCATCATGACTTTGTTAGACCCTTCTGCACAGTATCATTCGTCAACCAGTGCAACATCATGTTCGGATCTAACCTCCGGATTACAGGCCCCGGTGAGTTTCGAGGGCCGGTGGAGATACCACTACCGGTAGGTTCCGTCCTAGTGTTAAAAGGAAACAGAGAAGATGTTGCGAAGCATTGTATTCCAGGAGTGCCTGTGGAGTGGATCTCAGTTACTTTTAGAAGAATGGACGACAGGAAAATGTCTTACCACTTTCAATCAGATCCAGAATTGGAGAGCCTCCGGCCCTACGAGCTGTGAGTTACATGGGAAATAGCACACCTCCAATGCACATTGATGCGACATTCCTGCCAAGGGTAGCTTGGAAGGTGATGTTATTTCCCATGTTTCTTACTATTCAGACAAGGATTTTTTGACAGACACTGTTGAATGGATCAGCAAGAAGATTACACAGTCCGTTTTGGATTTACATGGATTGTATGAGACATTAAATTTCTGAGAAAAATGTCATCATGACTAGATCAAGTTGTACGATGTACTTTCAGCAAGTTGGAATGAAAATTACCACGTCATATTTTCCCTTCACCTCTTTTTGTGCAAATTGACTGGAAAACGCCATTAGAGTTAAATGAACTTTGAACGAAGAACAGAAAAAAAAAATGAATGAGAATTTTTCTTAAAAAATCTGAATATTAAAATTAATTTCAAATTCACATGAACACTAAATAAACAACAAAAAAAATAAAATGGGATCGTTAAAGGACAAACAAAATGAATCTAAATCTCAAATTGAATTCCGATCTGAATCCTCTGATTCGAACCTTTCAGTTCTTCTCTCAATCGAAATCTGTTTGAAACTCTTTTGAAATTTGAATATTTTCCTCGACTTATTGCTAAGTCAAGTCTTTTCAGCTTGGTACACTTACCAGCTCCTTTCAGCTCTCTTTCTTCTTTGTCTTAGAGGATTGACTAGTTCTATTGACATGGAGCCACGAACTTTGTTCGATTTGGTTCTGATGGCATGAGACTGGGTCCCTCTTCATATAGATAAATCTTCAAGACTAGAGCCTAACTTCCAGTTCTCTTCGAGGCTAGAGCCTAACTTCTAGTCCTCTTTCAAACTTTTGAGACTGGTACCTAAATTCCAGTTCTCATTTCGAGGTCAGTACCTAAATTCCGACTCTCTTTCCGAGATCGATACATAAATTTCGATTCTCTTTCGATTTGATACCTAAATTTCAATTCTAAATTCCGAGACTGCTACCTAAATTCCAGTTCTCTTCCTTCAAGGTCGGTACCAAAATTCTGACTCTCATTCGAGGTCGATACCTAAATTTTGATTCTCTTTCGAATTGATACCTAAGTTTTAATTCTAAATTCTGAGATTGGTACCTAAATTCCAGTTCTCTTCCTTCGAGGTCGGTACCTAAATTCCGACTCTCATTCGAGATCGATACCTAAATTTTGATTCTCTTTCGAATTGATATCTAAATTTCAATTCTAAATTCCGAGACTGGTACCTAAATTCAAGTTCTCTCCCTTCGAGGTCGGTACCTAAATTCTAACTCTCATTCGAGATCGATACCTAAATTTTGATTCTCTTTTGAATTGATACCTAAATTTTAATTCTAAATTCCTGAGACTGGTAACTAAATTCCAGTTCTCTCCCTTCGAGGTCGATACCTAAATTCCGACTCTCATTCGAGATCGATACCTAAATTTCGATTCTCTTTCAAATTGATACCTAAATTTCAATTCTAAATTCCGAGACTGGTACCTAAATTCCAGTTCTCTTCCTTCGAGGTCGGTACCTAAATTCTGACTCTCATTCGAGATCGTTACCTAAATTTTGATTCTCTTTCGAATTGATGCCTAAATTTCAATTATAAATTCCAAGACTGGTACCTAAATTCCAATTCACTCCCTTCGAGGTCGGTACCTAAATTCTGACTCTCATTCGAGATCAATACCTAAATTTCGATTCTCTTTCGAATTGATGCCTAAATTTCAATTCTAAATTCCCGAGAATGGTACCTAAATTCCAGTTCTCTTCCTTCGAGATCGGTACCTAAATTCCGACTCTCATTCGAGATCGATACCTAAATTTCGATTCTCTTGCGAATTGATACCTAAATTTAAATTCTAAATTTCCGAGACTGGTACCTAAATTCCAGTTCTCTTCCTTCGAGGTCGGTACCTAAATTTTGACTCTCATCCGAGATCGATACTTAAATTTCGATTCTCTTTCAGGTTTGATACTTAAATTTCAAATCTCACACTCTCGAGATCAGTACCTAAATTATGATTCTCATTCTTTTCCGTCGATACTTAAACTTTGATTCTCACTCCGAGGCTGGTACCTAAATTCCAATTCTCTTCGCAATCCCGAGGTTGAAACCCAGGTTGCAATTCTCATTTCAAATCCAAATTTCAAATTCAAAATTTCCTTAAATTGATTTTAAATTAAACCTCAATTGAGATTGAAACTCAGAACAAATCAAAATCTAAACTCACACATTGAAACTTGAAATTTAAAAGTAAACTGGAATCTAAATTGAATTCCCCAGATCTTGTGATTTGGAGTTCACCTCCTTTTCCATTCCCCAGCGAGAGTTCAGGAATCTCCAGCCTTGGAAATATACCTGATACTCCCCAGAGGAAATTCTTCTACTTCGTCCTAAGTTTTTCACTTGGACATCTGTGTTGGTTTTGTTGATCTCTTCGGTCAACGCCAATACGCGTGGTGTACTTGGTTAGCACACCACACCTATTGGGGGGTCCATTTGTTGACCTCATTTTTGATGAGGTCTCTTCTTTTCTCATTCCTTAGTACTTAGGATCTAGCCTTAGGCTTTTCCTTTGACTAATCTTAGAGGACTAGAAATGGAACCCACCATTTAGAAATTCAAACACCTCTTAACTCCCTGCAAACCCCACAAGCTTGATTGTAGACCCCTAATCACCTAGAGGGTTGAAGTCAAATGTGGAGGTTTAAAGGATGAGTTCCCAATAGAACTTTTTGGCCTTAGGAACACCCTGGATGGCCTGGACAGGTGAGGGTTGACTTGCACATACACTACACTCTCACACACATTCCAAGTCCTAAAACCACACTCTCACCCAACTTGACTTCCTGACTAATGTAGGAAATTCATATGGATGGTCCTTAACCCCTAAGACCCTGGCTAAGAGAGTTAGGAACAACATAGTGAATGCCCCAAATGAGTCCTCTCATGGATCATATGGGCTTAATATGGCTTCATGGCTCAACCAAAGTGATTCCATTTCACTCACATTTGATCAATTTTTTTTTTTCAAAATTTTAATTTTTGACCCCTGGAGCCCCGGACTTACCAAACCTATCAAACCTACCAAATACCCTTAAAATGACCAAAAATTTGCAAAATTGCCTAAATTACCCAAGATCCCTCAAAATCAATCCTAAACACTTCCCACCATTCAAATTGACCATATTTGGCCAAAAATACCAAATTTTCCAAAAATTCCCCTAAACCCCCCAAAATTGCCAAAATACCCTTTTACCCCAAAAATCCAAAAATTCAGAAAATTCCCAAAAAAAATTCCAGAAAATCCCAAATATTCCCAATTTCATTTTGTTCAACTACAGCATGGGCCAATTTTAACAACTTACGCCACTTTTACCAAAACCCCCAATTTGACCCATTTTTAACCCAAGTGAACCCAATGTCAAACCAAACCACCCCAATTGACCTCAATTCTGGTCCAATTCAATTCTAAAGGTCAATTCAATATACCCAACATCAATTTAGACCAAATAAAAGTCCAATTTGACTGAAATTTAAGCCCAATTTCAATTTGAGGCCTAAGGTCCAATTTTGGCCCATGACCTAAACCTAGCTCAAACCAATCCAATTCAACTCCAATTGGCCCCAAATCTTTTCTAAAGCCTTCCTAACACCCCCATGAACAAAACACGAACTTTATTTACCCAAAATTTGAACCTAAACTCCACCCAAACCTAACCCAAAACCAAAATCCCTTAAATTGACCTAAGCCCAAACCTAACCCAAATGGGCCCAAATCCCAAAATCAAAGCCCAACCAAAGTTGGAAACTCTTTGTGACATTCCCATAAACATTTTGCAACATTAATTTTACACCAAATCCAACTTTAGCCAACCTTAAACCAAGTTAGCCCAATTTGAACCACTTTGGCCCCATTACTAAAAGACTCACATTAAGCCCAATTCAATTCAAAATCACTTCAAATTTGTTCCAAATCACTCATGACACATCCCTAAACTAAACCCAACATTTATTTGGCATGGTCCTTCACAAAACATTCATCCAAATGCCCATTTTATAATCCAAAAGCCCACTTCCTTACACCACTTTAAGAGCCCATCCAAAACCATTTCAAAAGCCCAAAATCTATCCTAAAGCCCACATGATATTTTCATTTGTCATCCTTTTAACCAAAATCAACCCCTAAGTTTTAAATCCATGATCATATGATTCCAAATCAAGCCTCATGCCAAATCACCCCTAAATGCCAAAAATCCCTAAAACCCATTTTCATGAAACTTGGCTAAGCCAGTCCCAAGCCACATGAAGCCATGAAGCCATCCTTAAGACCCATGTAAAGCCATGAGAAGTTTGACATGTGACCATCCCATAAATGGCAAATGGAGGAGCCCATTTCTTAAGCCTTTCTTAAGCCTTTTTAACCCCATTCATGCTACACACTAAACCAAGTTTAGCCACCTCACCATGGATGGAGACCACACCATTTTCTCTTGGCTGACCCAAGTGATTCTTTTCAGCCCAAAACCAGGCCATGGGTGGTGAACCTAGCCCAAAACCATGGGTTGACTCATTTGAACCCAAAATAGCCTTCTCCCCATTCAATTTCAATTCAACTCCTTTACACATGTCCATGGCCAATTGACTGCACTAAACCCTAGCCCTGACCTCCCTGACCTTGAGGGTTACCTGACCCTGGCCGGCTAGCCACCACAGCCTCCGGAAACCACCAGGCCGAGAGCACCCATGTGAGCCAATTTTTGAATTCTGCCTTGCTGACTTATCCCTTGCCAAATGGCCACCAAGGCTGTTCTTCTCCTCACCAGAGCAGTTGATCCAAGCCACTAAACCCCCTTGGGAAGCCCTCCAGCCACCTCTATTTAAACACGACCACCTCTCGGCCAAATGAGGTGTTGAGCCAAACCTTACCAAAACACTACCAAAATCACTCCAGACCCCTCTCCAGAGATAGGGAACTTGATCCCGACTGAAATCCAGCCCTAAAACCCTCTCTGTGAGCTCAATTTCTGAGTTAAAAATCCACCCAAAAAATAGGACACTTCACCATAGTGAGCCAATCTTCAAATTGATTGACCCTACACCTTCACTCGACTAAGTGGAGAAGTTCCACAAAGAAAAGCCCCCTCACCAGGCCAGCCATTGCTTCCAGCCTCCAAGCTTTGTGATCGGCCTTAGTCACTTTCATACTTAGACAATTCCCCAGAACTAGAGACATCATCTGGAGCTTGCTTGAACTCAATTGAAGGTGACACAACTCTCAGATCGAAGCTTCACTTCTCTGAGCAAAGGTATGAACTCATTCTTCCTCCTGAGCTTCCAACAATTCTCCAATTTGTTTGGGTTACTTTTATAGCCTGTAAACCGTATGGATGTGTTCGTCTCTTCAAGACTAATCCATAGAGCATAAGAACACGAAAATCCATTGAGAATTGAGAGAGATATTAGGGTTTGAGTGTGGACGGTCATGGGTGCACACCAGTCGTAGACGATGACCAGGAGCCGTTGGATCGTGCGTGTATCAAGCGGACGGTTGAGATCAAGCCGGACAGTGCAATGGTACATGAACCGCGGGCCCCTGGAGAGCTGAGTCAGATGGCGGCGCCGAATCACAGCGCGACACGTGGGCTTTCGTGGCTGCCGAGGTTGACGTGTCGCCGCGTGGATAAGTAGGAAATTAGGGTATTTTTGAATTATTTAAATGCCCTGAACTTTAAAAATTCACATCTTTGCATAGAAAAATCACAAAAATAAAATAAAAATACCCTATCGCTCAGTGAATAGAGGAGAATAATGTGGAAAAAAAATCAAGTTAATTGGATGAGTATTTTATTTTTATTAATTTATTTACTGTTTCCAATGTTTTGATTCTCCATTTGCATAGATAATTCACTATGGCATGAGACCATAAGACTTTTGAAGCCTCTGATCTTGGGAACATGCCCGGAATTTTTCAAGGTCAGAGGCCATCTATGTGAAAAATTATTGATTTTTCAAGTTCATGTCACTGTTTTAGGTATTTTAATTCCAATAATTAGCATGTTGTAAAATAAATTCTAAGAAAATTTGGTGATGTTTCTTAGGACCAGGGGACCCTATGAAAAATATATTTTGAGTTAATTCATTCATAATAACCTTAATTGGCCTAAACCCCTAAAATTGAATTTGAATTAATTAGAGTTAACCACACATCAAATTGACTTGAAAACAATTCTCCATTACTCTTTAGGGTTAGAGGAACGTTTCGTAAAATTTTGAAATCAATTGGACTTGATTAACCCCACCAAATGGATTGATTAAGCCTCATAAGCAAAATGAAACTTTAAAAATTCATAACTCCAAAAATACTTTTCAAAAATTCAGAAAAATAATTTTGGAGCTTCTCTGATATTAGGGGAGTTCAGGAAAATTAAAATTGGAATTGTCTAAAAAAGTTGATTTTTCACAATATTTTAATATTTTAATAGTTAAAAAATAATAAAAATCACAAAAATATTAAAAATCATAATAATATCACATTTTGAATCCTAATCACTTAAGAACAAACCAAATATTTTTCCTAAGTCCCTAGGATAAGATATTGAATTTTAAAGGCTTAATGTAATTTTTAATATTAAAAAATAAATTTTCAACCTTCTTCACTAAAATAATTCTAATAAATCAAAGAAAAATCAAAAAATTATAAAATTTCTTTCTCTAGACTCCATGAGGAAAGAGAAATTTAAGAAAAATATAAAATCTATTTTTCAACATTTGTTTTATTTAAAAATTAATTATTACTCTAAAAATAAAAATAATTTTAATAAATAAAATATAATTCAAAAAATAACAAAAATTGGTCCAAGTGGTCCTCTAGTCATTAGGAACATCTCATAATTTTCTTAAGGACAAAAACCTTTCCTTGGTCATATTGTTGAATTTTCTTTGAAAACCCCTATTTTCTACTAAAAATAATTATATAAATAAATAAAATTCAGAAAAATCAAATTTTCTCCTCTAATGTCTTAATTGACATGTGAGTGAGGTGACATAAAAATTTCAAATTCATTTGAGCTCAATTTAGTGAGTTATGAAATAAATAAGCTTAAAAGGGCATAAAGGTAATTAAAAATTGTAACCCTTAATTAAAACTTTATGTTTAATCAAAATGGGGGGTAAAATATTTGATTTTAACTTTCTCTTAGATGATTGAAACTTAGGGAAATTAAGGGGTAGAAACCCTTTAAAAACTTTGAAAATATCAAAATGAAACTTTAATTAATTAAATGATTTAAATTTTGGAACGAATATATTTAAAATTTGGATTATTAAAATAGGGATATTATTAAGAGGATATTTATTCTTTAATTTAAAAATCCCTAAATAAGTCACTTTAACAATATTTAGTTCTTAATTAAAAATTAAAATAATAATCCAAATTAATAATTAAAACTAAAATTAAATTAAATTAAATTAAAATTAAAGTTAAACTAAAGTTAACAATTAAAATTAAATTAAAATTAAATAAAATTAAATTAAATTAAATTTAAATTAAATATAAATTAAACTGAAATTAAATTAAATTAAACTAAAATTAAGATAAATTAAAATTAAATTAAATTAAAATTAAAATTAAACTAAAATGAAATTAAATTAAATTAAATTAAATTAAATTAAATTAAATTTAAATTTAATTAAAATCAAAATTAAATTAAAATCATTTAACAACAAACCCAAATGAAATCATTAAGAGTTAAATCAAAACATATCAATAATTTCAACACCTCTTTCTATCTAAGAAGATTTGAAACATGAGCATCAATTTGAAATACCAAGATAATTGAAAGTGTAAAGATTTAAATCAAATCTAAAATAATTTGAACACTATTCTAAACTTAAAATTATTAATTAAAACCTCATAATTAAATTAAAACACTTTTAATCATTAACTCAAACTTTAAATTAAGAATGATTAAAATTCTCAACAACCCAAATTGCCCTTAAAGGCTTTAATTATTATAACTCTTAAATCGAGTATTAAGTGAAATGTCACTTTATTCATCAGGTAATCAAATACCCAAGTTCACTGAGCAAGAGATAAAGTTTAACTAAACTCCTGGATGATTAATTCACCTGTACAACTAAATTTACTTGGACTCAAAATAATCCAAGAAGTAATAAAAAGATGTTTAGGACTCGTCCTAAACACTTCCTCAATATGACGGGATGTTTTAGAAGAACAACTAAATTTAATTTTTCTTTGATGAAGAAAATCATCCTCAAATAAAACACAAGAGCCTAGACGTCATAGGAGATGACTAGCAATAGGATTATGATTCTGGTAAACAACCAAAACCCTTCCCTTAGCTTTACCTAGGTACTTGTTGAAATATTTAAATGCCTTAACATGTGTTTTAAGTGCAGCTTGAGATGATGGGAAGACCCTCCAGGTACGCTCTTATTTTATTGCAATTTACTTTATTGAAAATTACTTACATGCACTGTACTTTACTTCTCTTGCATGATAAATAAAACTGTTGCATAAAAACCAAAACCTTTAGGATAGTCCCTGAACTGACACTAAAACTAAATTAAAAGTCATTGTAAGATAAAATTCACCGCCAAAACATTCCAAAATATAAAATAACTCAAAATTTAATCACAAACAGAACATCAAAGCTATAATTGCAACTTAATTAAAACGTCTCGTTGAATGATCGGGAATACCTCGGATGATATAACCCACGTGTTGCTAACGGGATTTCCCACGATCTAAATGAAAGTGTGGAACTCATTCAGTTGAGTTTAGCAAATTCATCTGGACTAAGTGAATTCAATGAAAATAACGGTGCCGGGATGACGGAACCGTGGGATCTTAATCGGTTTTGTTTAAACAACTTTAAGATTTGTTTTAAATAAAATATTAAAAAACACTTGGATTTTAAGATTTTGTCTAAACCAAAACATTTCTCTCATCTCCTGATATATGACTTCTAAAACTAAACCTCTGCAACAACAAGGAGCTCTGAGCATGGTGGGCAGCTCGGCCATCGTCATCAGCAAAACCCGGATCTACTTCACAGAAACATTCTTAGAATTAAATAACAAAGCCATAGGACTTCGAGGTAGTTTGCCTAGTGTAACATAAATCCTCAACTCTTCGTTAGGCATTTGCATGATCATGTCATGTAAATTAAGCCCTAATCAGTCTTAAGACTCTGAGGTAGTCGCTCGGTACGACATAAACCCTCACATCTTCAGGATTATTTGTATGATCATGTCATACAAATATAAATCCTAATTAATTAAAACTGGCAGGATTGCAATATTAAATAAATTCCCAAATCTAATCTAAATAATAGGATAGTTTGTAAAGTTGCAAAGATTCTTCTTGGATCCTCAACTTCTCCTACTTCTCTTCCTTAGAACTCTTAAAAATAACTGTTCCAAATTTGATCCATTCCCAATTGAAATTTCCAAAACCCAACCCTTTGAAAACCTTAAACTTTAAAATTCTTAAGAGCAAAACCACTGATCATTATCGAGAGTTTTCTTAAATGATTCCCGTCATTTAAGATGTAATTAAGTATAGGGGCTTGCCCTTATAGGGAACTTTAAGAACCCAGGTAATATAAACCCTGTTTAATTTCTTTATATTAAACAGGGGAACTTGTCGGCTTATAAGATTGGTTCGCAGACCAAACGGATGTCACAAATCTTCTAGTTTATTTAATCAAGCCCCATCATCAAGCAGTGTGTCTATTCTTCGGGATAGATACACAGTTTGTGATGCGGTGCTCGTTTATATAAACTATTTGGGATGTGAGATCAGTTTGATTTCATATCTTAAAATTTTCAAATTTAAAAATTATTTTCAAAATCAAATGCTACTTTCCAAATTAAATTTAAAACATGAAAATTCACCGAGAATTTCCGTAGGCGACCCATTTTTAAAATACAACACAAACTTAAAAATATGCCGACAGGCACCTCTTCAAAATTTGTCCAGATACAATGTATCTTCTAGAAAGTAAATGTGGTGCCTAGGCGCCGGGATCTGGCGCCTAGGCACCGGAGTCCGTGACCAAGTCTTCGCTCCTCTTCACTTTGGATCACACCTCTTCATGATTAGAACTATTTTCCCTTGTCCAGATGCATTGCATCTCATGTCCTATGTATTAGGAGTAACTTCCAGTCTTCTAGAAGGTCTGATAACCGCTCCAAAGTTGTCAAAAATCTTATCTGCTTCAGTATCGAACTGGCGCTTGGGTGGAAGCATAATATCCTATAATTTCGGCAACTTTGCTTTTAAGCTCTATTTTTTCTCCTTTTTGCTCCTTTTTCCTTTTTAAACTCTTTTTTTATCACGTACATCCAAAAACATAAAAATACCTTTCATGAAAGCATAATATCCTTAAAAATTGAATCATAAATAAGGCATAAAAATATATACTTTTAAGTGGATCAAATTCCCCCAAACTTAAACGTTATTTGTCCTCTAGTAAACCTTTTAATTACATAAAATATATAACATCTGGAATGAAGCTTAAATATTTAAGTTTTCTTGTAATTTTTGGTTTTATAAATGCTTTAGCAAATCATTAACCAAATTTCACTTATTAAGTTTAATTTTAAGAATTTAAAGAATATTTAACTACTGAATTATAAGACTTTCAAATTTTCATTTATTTCAAGAATAATTTTAATTTATCATATTAAGGTCACATAAATAATTTACAAGAAAAAGTCTTTTATGAAAAAATTTTCTAGTAAAGATGCATGTACATAAAAATTAAGTTAAAAAATGTAATTAGTTTTCTTCCTATAAGATAATTCAAGTGAAGCCAATTTTTTATTAGGCTTTCCTCAAGCTTCTCCTCACATTTCTTCTTTTTTTTCTTGCTCTTTTCTTTTTTTTTCTTTTCTTTTTTTTTAAAGGATATTTTTTAATCCTCTTTTTTTTTTATAATTTGTGAGGATTACTATATCTGGATAGCCTGTTAATGATTTTGAACTTCACTATCCTTAACTTATATTTAAATTTCAAAGAATTTTTCCTTCCCCCAAACTTCAGTTTTGGTATAAACAATAATCATGAAAATTTCTAAAGTATGAGAGAAAGAATATCATATTTCTACTAGGAATTTTTCTAAGTATATGAAAAATAATCATGAAGGAAAATTTAATTTCTACACATGCTTTATATGAATATAAAAGAAAGGTATAAGCATATATAGAAAAATTTTAATAAGAAGGATCAATTTATACAAAAATCATATATATATATATATGTATTTATTTTATTATATATATATACATATATTAATAATTTTAAATAAAAATAACTAAACAGGTGTTTTGATCACTACACTAACACAGAAATAAAACATCTCATAACAAAATTAAATTTTAGCAATCCAACAATTAATACATCAATAAGTGTCTCAGAACAATGCATCAAACTTAAAATGAAATAAATCATCACACAGATACAAAACTAACACAAAACATAAACAACACAGATACACAATCCTAAAAATCTAATCATCACTAGCAGTCTCCTCATCCTCGTCGTCATCAAAGGAAAAGTCTACATTCTTGTTCTGGATATCAAATGGTGAGAATCTAGGGCAAGTCAGGAACTGAACAGAATGGTCACCCTTGAGGAATCTAAAAAGAGACTCAGAATACTCGGCATCATAATCACTCTTTATTTGGGTGTACTTAGAAAGATGATCCAATTTCAAATCTATAGTATCGACTCTACATTGGGTCAAAAGTAACATATTCTGCTGCTCTATAGATTTTCATGCATTTTATCACATAAACTAGATGGTGGCTCAGCAGCAGAAGTAGAAGGTCCATAAGTAGAATGTCTACCAGAAGTAGGTAATGAACTAGAGGGTGCGGTAGAACTCTTACCTCAGAGTCGATCATAAATACTCACACTTTCTTGTTCAATATGCTTCGTAGACTTGAGCTTCTCCTCTGAAAGTTCAGCAACAACTCGAGCATTCTCGCATAAAGAATAAATACAAGATAGAAATACCAGTCACACAGAAGTGCTAGAATGAGCAGCGGCTTCTATAGAATCATAAATAATACTCCCAACATCAATCGACTTCCTCTCTTGTATGCAGTACTTGAGGATAGCTCTGTCCATAGTAACCTCACTTAAATGGTTGGATGGAAGGAGGCGAGCAGAAATAAAGTAATTTCATGCCTTAGAAACACCATTTAGCTTAGAAGATGAAACATTTACCTTTTTTTCCTGATTTTCCAAGCTCCAGTACCATCAGTCAAGTACGCAATAATCATCTCTAGATCTCCCTCAGATGGAGATAATCTAGAGTAATGGCACCCAATGTTCAGTGGCAGGCCGTAGAAAATGTTGATTCGCTCTGGAGTAAATCCTACTCCAACTCCTCTTACAAAGATCTCGTACTCTTCGGCAACCAAGAAATATGCATAAAACTCCCAGATGACAGGGATAACAGCAATAACAGTGAAATAACAGAATCGTTGCCAGTTGAGTGCAATGATTGTATCTTCAATCCGTCCACCAGGATTGTAAAAACTTCTCTCCGAGATAAACTTCCTTGTTGTTGCAAAATCATTGTAACGAAAAAGTGTCGCGACAGCGGAAAACTTGCTACGATCAAAATTTTCTCATTCTTTTCCTCGCTTAGATTTAGGTGTCATCTAAACGTGAAACAAAAACACAAAATAAATTTATAGGATCAAATGAAATGAACTAATTTAAGCTTTTCAAACTTGATAGAGCTTAAAAATCCATGGATTTAATTTTAAAAATAAAAATTTTTCTCATTATTTTGGTTCTCTTCAAAGAGAGCAAAATCCATGGTGAAATTTGAAAATAAATGGTTTAAAAGGTAGATTTAACCTCGAGATGAAGAAATCGAGTGATTCTAAGCTTAAAAACTTGAAAATTTGGCCTCAAAATGGATCCCTAAAGTTGATTTTCGTGAAAATAGGAAGAAGAAGGGAGCTAAGGCGTCAAAAATGGCGTCGGTGGGTTTAAAAACCTGATTTTCGGGTGCAGGTTGAACCAGCGCTTAGGCATCGAGTTTTGGTGCCTAAGCGCCAGACTGGCCTTTCAAAAAAATTCATTTTAAATATTATAATTTCCACCAAAACTTAACAAATTCAACTTCTAATTACTCAGATGAGAGTATTACTCCAATTTCTAACTTCCAAGCATTTCCACAATTAATTAAAATGATAAATTAAATCCATGTTTAAAACACAAGATATATCCAAACTCTTCAATTCCATTTCATATTTTTCATTCCAAGCTCAATAAATTCCAGAAAAAGACTATAACAAAGTTCATTATTCTATAAACAACACAAACAAAACTAATTCAAAGCAAATTCTCAAACCAACAACACACATTGAACAATTAAGTGAATACACAAACCAAATCTTCGACTCACTAAAACTTAACTCAATCACACCTATAACACAAAAAAGATCTATTCAACATCGAACTTTAATTTCCATCCCACTCACAATGAAGTTCGCTAGGCCCTCATTGATAGAAAACCAACGCCCTTGGAAATTCCAAAGCCATGTTCTCGTCAATCAATTTATTCTTCTCATACATTGCTACTTGAGTGTCTTGATAGGCCACCATATGATCGAACTGAAATTTTATTTGCCATTCTAAGTGCTCGAATTGGTGGTACACCTCATTGATACCATTTCAAACACTTAGAAGTTCCGCCTCAATCTTTTCTAAATGAGTAAATAACCTCTCCATACTAACTGCAATAAAACCATTAAAATAAGGTTGAGGATCTTTGGAAGACTTGTCTCTTACCTCATTGCCAAGATTTCCTCTCTCCATTGCTTCCAAACCTCTCTCTTCTTTTCCAAAATGAATTGTTCTGGTCGAAAATGGGGTTTCTTAGGGATTGGGGACGAAGATAGGGCAATTTATAAGGAGATTTCGTCTGAAAAACTGAAGATTTTTCGGTTTTTGCATGAACAGTAACTGGGGCGCTTAGGCGCCGGACTATCGATACACATTGGTTATGCTGGCACTTAGGCGCCGATTTTGGGCGCCTAGGCGCCAGAACCATGATCGACTCCATTTTTCCTATCGTCAATTTTATAAAGTTTCTGTTTAAAAATAGGTCTATTAAAAGGGTGTGATCAACACACAAACATCATTAATGATAAATTCAAATCACATATAATCACAATGATAATATATGGGTTGCCTCCCACAAAGCGCTTGGTTTAAAGTCGTCAGCCCGACCTAATCAGTTGTATTAATCGGGTAGACTTAGTTCGTAAGCTTCCTTGTAATTTGGTTTCATTTCTCCCATATAAGGCTTCACTCTTAATCCGTTAACTTTAAATATTTTTCCAGTTTTGGGACCTTTAATATCCACAGCTCCATGAGGGTATACTTTCTCAATTATAAATGGTCTCATCCATTTAGATCTTAATTTTCTAGGAAAAAATTTTAAACGAGCATTAAATAACAATACTTCTTGTCCAGACTCAAATATTTTCCTTGAAATCTTTTTGTCATGCAATTTCTTCATTCTTTCCTTATAAATCTTTATATTTTCATAGGACTAATTTCTTATCTCTTTCATTTTATTCAATTGTAATAGTTGTTTCTCTCCTGTAGCATTCAAATCATAATTGAACTCCTTCATCGCCCAGTATGCTGTATGTTCTATTTCAACAGGTAAGTGACAATGTTTACCATAAATTAACCGATAAGGTGACATTCCAATAGGTGTCTTATAAGCTGTTCTATAAGCCCATAATACAGAATCAAGTCTATCAACCCAGTCAGTTCTTTTAGGATTAACAGTCTTTCCTAATATTCTTTTAATTTCTTTGTTTGATACTTCTGCCATTCCACTTGTTTGTGGGTGATAAGCAGTTGCAATTCTATGTTTAATTCCAAAATTTTCGAGTAATGATTGAATTCTTACATTTCTGAAAAGACTTCCCCCATCTGTGATAATTACCTTTGGCATTCCAAATCTTGTAAAAATCATCTTCTTTAAAAATTTCGAAACACTTTTGGAATCACAGTTAGGTAAGGCTACAACTTCAATCCACTTTGAAACATAATCAACTCATAATAAAATATAAATCTTTCCAGATGATGGTACAAAAATCCAGAATTTAAAATTTTAAACGTAGTTTTATCCACTCCAAAGTGTCCTCCAAATTTAGAATTGTGACATTTTTGAGTAATTGCAAAAGTTTGTTCATAAGGTACACATCTTCGAATCACAGAATCTCTTTCTATTTTAAATAAATGAGGATCTTCCCAAATATATGATTTAGAATCATTCTTGAATTTCTTAATATATTTGTTATTCAATTCATATGGTAAAATATTGCTAACCAAATAGTTAACTATATCTGCATACCAAGGTGTTTGTAATCCTTGAGAAACATATAGCTGTTCATCAGGGAATTTCTCATTTATGTTTTCTACAGAAATCTTCTCACTATTATTTTTGATTCTTGATAAATGATTAGTAGTTTGGTTGTCAGCTCCTTTTCTGTTCACTATTTGAAAATCAAATTCTTGTAAAAGTAAAACCCATCTGATTAATCTAGGCTTAGCATCCTTTTTAGACATTAAATACTTAATAGTGGAATGATCAGTATGTACGATACATTTTGTTCTAAGAAGATATAGTCTAAATTTATCAAAGGCATATACTATTGCTAAAAGCTCTTTCTTAGTAGTAGTGTAATTTTTTTGAGTTTCATTTAGAGTTTTGCTAGCATAATATATAAATTTGAAAATTTTCTCATATTTTTGTCCCAATAAAACTCCAATTGCATAATCACTTACATCACACATTAATTCAAAATGTTTACTCCAATTAGGTGCAACAATGACAAGTGCAGTGATTAATTTTTCTTTTAAAATATTGAACACATTCAGACAATCTTCATTAAATTCAAACTTAGCTTTTTTTTCTAATAAATGACAAAGAGGTATAGCAATCTTAGAAAAAACCTTTATATATCTTCTATAAAATCCAGCATGACCTAGAAAACTCCTCACAACAGTAACAGTAGTAGGTGGTTGAAGTTCAACAATAATTTTTACTTTTGCCTGATCAACTTCCATTTCTTTTTGTGAAACTTTATGTCCAAGTACAATTCTTTCTGTGACCATAAATTGACATTTTCCTAGTTTAGAACTATATTTGTTTCTTTGCATCTTTTCAGAACTTTCGTTATATTTTCCAAGCAAGACTCAAAAGAAGTTCAAAATACTAAAAAATCGTGCATAAATACTTCAATTCCATTATCAATTAAATCACATAATACTAACATCATAAATCTCTGAAAAATGGCAGTGCATTACACAAACCAAAAGGCATTCTTCTAAAAGCAAATGTTCCATAAGGACTTGTAAATGTTATTTTCTCTTGGTCCTCAGGAGCAACGGGTAATTGATGATACTCAGAATATCCATCCAAAAAACAAAAATATGAGTGTCCAGCTAATTTATCCAGCATCTGATCCAAGAAAAGTAAAGGAAAATGATCCTTTCTAGCGGTGTTGTTTAATTGTTGATAATCAATGCAAATTTGCCATCCAGTAACTTGTCTTGTAGGCATTAATTCATTTTTATCATTAATAATGACAATTACTCCTCCTTTCTTCAGAACACAATAATTAGGACTTACCCATTGACTAGCCGAAATAGGATAAATAATTCGAGCATCTAACCATTCTAAAATCTCTTTTTTAACAACCTCTTTCATAATTGGGTTCAATCTTCTTTGAGGTTCAATAGTGGGTTTACAATTTTCTTCCATTAAAATCCTATGCATACAGATTGAAGGGCTTATTCCTTTTCTATCTGCAATAGTCCAACCAAAAGCTTTCTTATAGTTCTTCAGAACTCTATTAATTTTTCTTCTTGATCTTTACTTAGTTTTGAAGATATAATCACAGATAAAGTTAATTAATTTTTAAGAAATGCATACTTAAATGTGCAGGTAACATTTTTAATTCCAGTTCAGAGGCTTTTTCAACTGAGGGTAAAAGTATTTTATTTTTTTTGTGTCTAAAATTTACCAATTATCATGAATATAATGGGTTTCTTCAAATAAATTTTCTTCATTCACTTCTTCAATTTCTTCAGTTAATGACTCATTATATATTATAGATTCATCATTTTTTTCTTCAGAAATGACCTTACATTTTTCTTGATAATGCTTTTCAATTATATAATAAAAAATATCCATCCAATAGAATTTTTCTTTTTCAGGATACCTTATTGATTTCAGAACATTAAATGTTATCTCTTGATCATTAACTCTCATGGTTAATTCTCTTTTTTGCACATCAATCATAGCACGTCCGGTAGCTAGAAAAGGTCTCCCTAAAATAATAGTTATTTCTTTATCTTCATCCATATCCAGTACAATGAAATGCACAGGGAAGATAAATTTATTCACCTTAATAAAAACATCCTCTATAACTATTTTAGGATAAGTGATAGATCGATCAGTTAACTGAAGGGTTACAGTGGTGGGAAAAATCTCTCCTAAATCTAACCTTCGAAAGATAGAAAATGGCATGAGATTAATACTTGCTCCTAAATCACATAAGGCTTTTCTACAAAATTTTTCTCCAATAGTACATGGTATAGTGAAACTTCAAGGATCTTTAAGCTTCTGAGGTAATTTCTTTTGAATTATTATACTACATTCTTCACTTAATGCAACAGTTTCATAAGCTTCAAATTTCCTTTTCTTGCTTAAAATATCCTTCATAAATTTTGCATAGCTTGACATTTGTTCCAAAGCTTTAGCAAAAGGAATGTTGATGGTAAGTTTCATAAAAATTTTAAAGAACTTAGAAAATTGATGGTCAAGCTTCTACTATTTTAGTCTTTGAGAAAAAGGTAGTGGTGGTCTTTCAACTTCCACTTTAATAAGAATTACAGTTTGATCTTTACTTGGAGAAAGAGTTTCTTTAGGTTTTTCAATTACTTCAACTTATCTCTCTTTTTCAATTTCATTCTGAATCTTCTCTTTTAATTCATTTCCACTTCTAAGTTGTACAGCTTTTTCTTGTTCATGGCCTTTTCCAGTTTCTTTAGGATTAATTTTGACGTTGCTAGGCAATGTTCCTTGAGGACTGCAATTAATAAAATTAGCAATTTGACCCATCTGATTCTCAATAATTCGAGTAGTTGTGTTTTGACTTTGTAGCTGATTACCTAGTTGCAAGATCAATTCTTCTACATATAAATTTTTCTGCTGATTCTTAAAACCAGAAGGATAAGTTGGTCTAATATTTTAATTTTCTTGATTGTTCCAATTCCCGGTTGGATTACCTTGATTATTACTCCATTGTTGATGTCCATTATTCCAATTAAAGTTAGAGTGATTTTTCCAACCTGGATTATATTAATTTGAATAAGGTTAATTAGTTTTACTGGCAATAGCTTGCAAAGTTTCCATTGTTTGAGAATCATCAGTATTTACATAATTATCATTACTTACATGCGATACGCTCATAGCAAAATTATCCAATTTCTTAGATATCGCATCCACTTGTGAAGCTAAAATAGAAAAGGCTTCATTATCTTGAATACTTGACACTCTTTTAGGATTAACCCTTTCAGAAGGCCATTGAAAATTATTATTAGTCATTTCTTCAATTAAAGTATAAACTTCATCAAATGTCTTAGCTTCTAAAGAACCACCAGCAACAACATCTATAATAGATCTAAGTGATCCAATAAGTCCGTTATAAAATGTTTGAATAATTAACCAATCTAGTAAAGCATGATGAGGACATTTTCTTAATAGTTCTTTAAATCTTTCCAATGCTTCATAAATTGTCTATTCATCAAATTGCATAAATGAAGTAATATCATTTCTTTATTTAGCAGTTTTAGAATTAGGAAAATATTTAGCAAGGAAATTTTGTGTCATATCTGCCCAAGTTTTAATAGAACCAGTTGCTAATGAGTTAGGCTACATCTTTGCTTTATCTTTTAGGGAAAAAGGAAAGAATTTAAGCCTAATAGCATCATCAGAAACATTATTATATTTAAAGTTAGCACAAAGTTCTAAGAAACTAACAAGGTGTAAGTTTGGATCCTCATTTGGTGTTCCTCCAAAATGATTATTTTGAACCATTTCAATAATAGAAGCTTTAAGCTCAAAAGAATTAGCATTTACAATGAGGCATTTAAATATTAATATGAAGTTCATCATCTGTAGGGTTTGCATAATCCCTTAATGGTTTATAAATATTTTTTTGATTAATTTCTATTGGATTTTGATTATTGTTATGTAAGTTAGCCATTTCCTGATATTTTTGAATTTATTTTCATTTTCCAATTCCTTTAACAGTTCTTTCTAATTCATAATCAAAAGGTAATAATCCTTCAGATTCAGAACTACGCATAAAAATAAAATAAAATCTTTTTGGTGTTTTTGTTTTTATATATATTTTTATTTATTTATTTATTTTTTAAACAAATAAAAGTGTATATATTTTTTAATTTAAAAATTCTAAAAATTGTCTTTTCACGTTCGTTCTTCCTTTCTTTCTTAATTTCTTTTCTTCCCCAGTAACAGCGCCAAAAACTTGATTATGATCTCAATGCACACGACTTTACACTCTCTGTATATGCAAGAACTTATGAATTTATATTTAAATAATTTAGTAAAGTCTCGATCTCAAACGCAAGTATATGTATCATTTCAAGTAATGCAGGGCTCTATTGGAGTCTTGTTTATCGATCCCACAGGGAATATTTAATTAAGATTAATTAAAGGAATTTAATAGATTTTCAAATTAAAAGTATTTATATTTTTATTTCTTTTCAAAAATCAAATTTTAAGTTTAATGAAATTTCTACTAAATGTAAGTAAGCAACAATAAAGTAAAGGTTAATGCAAGTATAAATAAAACAACTTTCTCCTTTTCAATTAATCCAAGATTTTTCTGAATAATTATCATTCGTGGAGAACTTAGATTATGATATTGCACCAAATAGAAGCATTCATATTCTTTACCTTCGCTCGATAGTATAAAGAACATTGGCTAATCTATAGATCAGTTCAGGATTTATTATTAGTAGAATGGGTTGATCTAGGCTCGCACTTCTAGATGTCCAAGGGTGGCTATGGTCGGCCCTACTAGTGATCTGTTCCCTTTCTATAAACTAAATTATTAGAATTTAGTTTGTCACTCTAAAAACTAATTAATTCTACGCCAAATAAACAATATCTCCCTATTTATTTGCACTTCACCTTGAATAACCCGCTCAAGGTCTTTGATTACCCAAGGATTCATGTGATATCTACTAGTTAAGAACACAGCTCCGGATAGGTCTCAAAATTCTTCAACAGGTTTTAAAAATTTAAATGACCAGTTTAAAAAGTAAATTAAGATCAGGTATTAATATCATCACAATTTTTATAAAATTTAAGTTAAAGTTCTCCAACAAAATTAAATTGTCTTTACTATCTTTTCATGGTTAAAAGGAGAGAGAAAACTAACTACTCATAACACATTGAATTTACACAACAAAACATATTTATAAAACATTGAACCAAGTTACAAATACTTATCTGGAATGTTCCTTTAAGTGATCCGCTGACTCCTACTGACTCCAATGCAAAATGAAAGACTTCAACAGCAACAACACTTAAAAACTTACACTTACTACTCAAGGAATTGAGTAGTAATACTCAAAATAACTAAAATAAACTCACTAATTACTTAAGAAGGTGGCTCCCTAAAATTATTTTCAAGCGTGAGAGAACTCTAGGGTGCTTGGGGGTGCTTTTCTCTGTAGAAATGACTTATATTTATAGAGCTTTAAAAATGATCAGGGGTTGCTTAAGGCACCTCTTCAAAATTCATCCAAATACAATCTATCTTCTAGAAAGTAACTATGGCGCCTAGGCGCCGGAGTTCGTGACCACGTCTTCGCACCTCTTCACTTTGAATGGCACCTCTTCGAAATTAAAACTGTTTTCCCATGTCCAGATGCATTGTATCACATGTCTTATGTATTAGGAGTAACTTCCAGTCTTCTAGAAGGTCTGATAACCGCTTAACACCGTAAAAAAACTGCACAAAGTTGTGAAAAACCATATATGCTTCAGTATCGAACTTGTGCTTGGGCGTCGGATTCTGGCGCCTAGGCGCTAGACCTATAATTTTGTTAACTTTCCTTTTATGCTCTATTTTTGCTCCTTTTTTTCTTTTTTTTCTTCTTGAACTCTTTTTTTATCACCTACATCCAAAAATATAAAAATACCTTTCATTAAAGCATAATATCCTTAAAAATTGAACCATAAAAAAGACCTAAAAATAGGTACTTTTTAAATGATTTAACGACTGAGCTCCAATCCCAGAATTTCATGGAAGGCGGAAAAATTTCTCGGATAGGATGATGGAAAATTAGAGAATATTGAGGAAATCGAATGAATAAGCTCCGTTCCCGGAATTTCATGGAAGGCGGAAAATTTCTCGAAAGGATGATGGAAAATTAGGGAATTTTGAAGGAATCAGATGGCTAAGCTCCGTTCCCAGAATTTCATGGAAGGTGGAAAAATTTCTTGGATAGGTTGATGGAAAATTAGGGAATTTTGAGGAAATCGCACGTCTAAGCTCCATTACCAGAATTTCATGGAAGGCAAAAACATTTCTCGGAAGGGAGATGGAAATTTAGTGAATTTTAGGGGAATTGCACGGCTAAGCTCCGTTCCCAGAATTTCATGGAAGGCAGGAAAATTTTTCTATAGGATGATGGAAAATTAGTGAACCTTGAGGGAATCAGATGACTAAGCTCCGTTCCTGAAATTTCATGGAAGGCGGGAAAATTTATCGGAAGGATAAAATTAGGGAATTTTAAGGAAATTGAATGGCTAAGCTCCATTTCCGGAATTTCATGGAAAGTGGAAAAATTTCTCAAAAGGATGATGGAAAATTAGGAAATTTTGAGGGAATTAGATGGCTTAACTCCGTTCCCAGAATTTTTTGGAAGGCAGAAAAAGTTCTCGAAAGGATGATGGAAAATTAGGGAATTAGATGGCTAAGTTCTATTCCTGAAATTTCATGGAAGGCGAAAAAAATTTCTCGAAAGGGAGATGGAAAATTAGGGAATTTTGGGGGAATCAGACGACTAAAATCCGTTCCTAGAATTTCATGGAAGGCGGAAAAATTTCTCGAAAGGGAGATGGAAAAATAGAGAATTTTGGGAGAATCAAACGACTAAGCTCCTTTCCTGGAATTTCAAGGAAGACAGAAAAATTTCTCATAAGGGAGATGAAAACTTAAGGAATTTTGGGGGAATCGGACAACTAAGCTCCGTTCCCAGAATTTCATGAGAGGTGGAAAATTTTCTCGAAAAGGAGATGGAAAATTAGAGAATTTTGAGGGATCTTGGGGAGGAACGCTCACGGACTCACATCTGGCCTAAGACATCACATTAAAAGGGAAAGCTCAATGACTCATATCTAACCTAAGAGGTGATAGAAGAGAGGCAAAATTCAGGTACTGATCCTAGAATTTCATTTGAGGAGAATTGGGTGAAATTGGAATTTTACTTTCAAAGAAAGTAATTTGGTTTAATTCAGCCAAGATTGGTAGACATTACAAGATTTGTAGAATTTTAGGGTATTGCGAGTTTGTGAGAAGTGGCATTGTGTGAAAAGTATCAAATTTCTTAGAGTGTCCGAGAAAGCGAGGGATTTGAAGATGAGTGCAAAGAATCAGGATCTCGAAAGAGAGGAAGAGCAAATATTATCATTGTTTGTTTCCAATTCATCATTTTCTTTCAATTTATTTTATTTAATTTCATTTAAATTTCAATTTTGATTTCATTTTAAATTCATTTCCATTTGACTTAAGTTTTGAGTTCATTTCAGTTTTAATTTCATTTTGTTATTATTTTATCTATTTCTTGTGCATTATTATTTTTATCCTTTCATTTTGGAACCAAACACGTGGTTCAACAGCTTTCGACTATCGCACTGAAAAGAAAGCATTTCTGAGAACAGAAATCTTCACTAATTCTGCTGAAAGCAGTAAAACTAATCATATGCAAACAAGCATCCAAAAGTGGATCATGCGTACAAAACTGAACAGAACTGGCATATCACATCGTTTGGGTGCTACAAAAAGTGGCGGTACCGACTGTCATGACCCGCTGAAGGGGGTGGTAGATTTTTGCTATCTGAGACTGCTACGGAAACAAGCCAACTTGCCAAGGTTACGCTTCGAAACAAAAGTCCCCTTGCGAACACCCGGAGGTACGACCGTCACAGTGGCAAAGGATGAAGGCTCTCCAGTTCTGGTTCTGGTTCATAGTAAAATGGCATTTTGTCTTCATCCATTCTTCTGAAAGTAACTGACACCCTTTTTCTTCGAACTCCTGGGATGCAGTGTTTTGTCAAGTGTGCTCCATTTCCTTTTAACACCAGTATTGATCCTACTAGTAGGGGAATTTCAATAGAACCTCAGAATTCTCCTGGTCCAACAATCTGGATTTCTCATCCAAACAAGATGTTGCTTTCCAATAATCTGAAATCTCCTTCCTCTAACACACAGAGGAAGGAGAATTGAAAGGTTGGAATTGAAGGATTTAGATTGAAAATCAGTCTGAGATTTAGATTTGTTTTATTCGTTTTAGTGATTCGATTTCTTTTTTGTTTATTTATAGTTTGTGTTTATTTGCAGTTTTATTTTGACATTCAAATTCTTAAAAAAAAAGAGTTCCTTATTCATTTTCTTTTTCTTTTTGTTCTTTGTTCGAAGTTCATTTAGCTTAATGGCATTTCCCAGTCAATTTACACAAAAATAGGTGAAGGCAGAACATGACATGATAATTCTCATTCCAATCTGTTGAAAATACATCATACAACTTGATCCAAAACATGATGATATTTTCCTCGAAAATTCAGTATCTCACACAATCCTCGTAAATCCAAAAAGGACTGTGTAAGATTCTTGTTGATTCTTCCAAAAGCATTTGTCAAAATCCATGTCTGAATAGTAAGATACATGGACAATAACCTCACCTTCCAAGCCACCCTTGGCAGGAATGTCATACGGATGTGCATTAGAGGTGTTCTATCTCCCATGTAACTCATAGCATGTAGGGCCGGAGACTCTCTAACTCTGGATCTGGCTTAAAATGAAAAGGTATCTTATTGTCATCCATCCTTCTGAAGGTAACAGAGATTCGTTCAACAGGCACTCCTGGGATGCAGTGTTTAGCTATGTTCGCTCCATTTCCTTTTAACACCATGACGGAACCTACTGGTAGTGGTATTTCCACTGGCCCTTGGAATTTTCTGGGGCCCGCTATCCGGAGTTCAGATCCGAACATGATATTACACTGGTTGACAAAAGAGACTGTGCAGAAAGGTCCGACAAAGTCAAGATGGTCTATGTGTGGAGGTATGCAGTCGCCGTCCTTGTAAATGTTAATGATGCAGCTGTTGGGTATACAATCTGCAGGCAATACCTTCCATGTCACCATCCTTTTTACCATTCTTTTGATAATTCTTGGCATCGGATCCACCTCACTATGACAGAGTATCCCTGGTGGATTTTCTTTTTTGTCTTCTGCGAAGTTGTAGCAACACCCGCACTGGATAGTAACTCATCCTTTTCCTGGCATCCATCTTCGGGGCTCTGAATAGGTTTTCTCCCTCAGGCAACCAGCTCGCCCCATTTTCTGAAGCTCGATAATGCAGTCCACAATCTGCAGTTGTTTGTAATCTAAGAACACATCTGCATGCAGCTCGAGGCCTTCTAGGACGTTGATCCTCCTGTCTCGAATTCTCTTGAAGTATTCAAAAGTTTTCTTTTCAACTTGCTGTAATTTCTCCAGCTCGTATTCCAGGATTATCTGAAGTCCTCGATTTCTGGTAACATATTGCGGGATGTACGGCTCAAACCCAACACACTCTCCTGCATGTCTTGGCTCCTTGGGGATAGTATTTGTCGAGACATTCTCCGGGGTTGCTTTCGCAACAATACTCTTCAAAACTGGTAGTTGGTGTCGTGATACTGATTCTATTTCTACTCTTCTTGGGACTTCTTTTATTTTTTTGTTGTTCTCGGAGTTGGCTTCCTCCTTTCTTGTTCCTGATGAACCAATCTTTTTGAAGTATTTGTATTGACGGTAGCAACTGTCTCTTCTTATTGATCTGCTGTTAGCTTAGTCAGGATCTTGCGAATGCGACGGTTCTTGTTTCTTCGTTGAGTATGAGTGAGAGTGGCTCTCCTAACCCCTTGAATTTCGGCAAGCATGGCACTGATAAGCCTGCCCTCTGCTGTAGCAACCATGGACTTAACTTTCTTGTCTTCTCCCGTTGCATGAGCGGTGTTTGATTTTCTTTTCTTGTTTGTGGACTGTTGACTTGGGCCACCCAATTTCATTACTGTCTCGCTGTGGAATTCTTCCCGATCAATCGGAATCCAATCATTTTCTTCGTATTGTACCCCGGTAGGTGTGAAATTAGAGTCAATTTCAATCACGACTCCATCCTTCATCCTCTTTTCATCGAGTGCCAGACTCACGCCATTCTTAAGGTTCAAAACCAAGCGCCCGTTCGACATTTTCCTGCGAAAAATAAGGAAAGGATCAGGGGCTGTACTAAGAACAAGAACAATAAGAAAACATTTATTAATGAAAAATTGTATTTACTTCTTTTAATTTTTAAAGGAAGTAGGAAGAGATGAGGAAAGATCAGGAATGAATAGATTAAAAAGAAAAGATCAAAATTTTATCGTTTCACATATTTTCTTTTTAACACATTTTTTTTGTTAATGATTTTTATTTTATCATCTATTTTTTTTATTTTGGGTTCGGACCTAGTTACGAATGATTACTCTACCAGTGTTTCTAGGAATGAGAATTCATTCTTCGAAACATCAGGTCGTGTAATACTTCTTTAGATATCATCCATTAATTGGAAGCATAGGTTGTTCTCCAAGATAGTTAACAAGCTGGCAGGAACCCCCTGAGTAGATTGTCTCAACCACGAACAGCCCTTCCCAAGTTGATTAAAATTTACCTCCTATCTTGCGGTGTGCAAGAATAGGTCTTCTGAGTACTAGAACCAAATCACCGACTTTGTATGTCCTTGGGCGAACCCGTTTATCGTGGGCCTGGATCATCTTGGCTTGATACAGTTCCAAATTTTGTTGCACTGAAAGTCGTTTCCCTTCTAAGCTTTCCAATTCTTCTAGTCGTAATTTGGCATTTTTATCTGTAGTGATCTTGTTCCCAACTGCATTTCTGAGTAACAGAAGCTGAACCTCTAAGGGTAAAACGGCCTCGGACCCGTACACTAAGACGTAAAGCGTAGACTGGGTAGGAGTTCTGAAAGTTGTTCTGTATGTGCATAAAGCTTCTAACAACTTCTCGTGCCAATTTCTTTTGTTGTCATCTAAAATTTTCTTTAATATTTGGACGAGCGTTTTATTAAAAGTTTCGGCCGAGCCGTTTGCTCTTGGGTAGTAGATCATTGAATAACTCCAGTCAATCCCGTGTCTCCTGACAAAATTGTTGATCTTCCTACTCTTGAACGCGGACCCATTATCTGAAATGATTCTGCGCGGTACCCCGAAACGGTAGACAACTTGATTCTTGAAGAACTGTAGCACGTAGTGTGCCTTCACTTCTCTGAGCGGTACTGCTTCTGCCCACTAGGAAAAGTAATTTGTTGCTGCAAGAATGAAGCGATGTCCTCTTGAAGAAGGAGGATCTATTGGACCCATGTTATGTGTGCCCCAACACTCAAATGGCCAGGACGCGATTGTCGGATGTAGCACATTTGGAGGTTGATGTAGAACTACTCCATGCACTTGATATTGGTGACAACCCTTGGCGACCTTCATGCAATCGGTCATCATTGAGGGCCAGTAGTACCCTAGTCTTTTAATTTTCATCTTCATTTTCGAACCCAACTGATGAGCGCCACAAAGTCCTGAGTGCACTTCCTTAACAATTTCACTAGCCTCGGACTCGCTCATGCACCTTAGCCACATCTGATCGAAAGACCTTCTGTATAATGTATTGTTTATTAATGCGTAATATAGAGTTCTTTTCTTGATTTGATGGGCTAATAATTTATCGTCCGGTAGGTTTCTTATTTGCAAGTAGTCTATTAGCGGCTGACGCTAGTCTTCTGCATTTTCTGTTACTGCAGGAATTGTCTCTTCTTCTTTTCCTGACTTGTGTATTGTGTCCATGTCCAGCTGTGAGAGAACCTGATGTCCCTGAACTGACACTTCAACTGAGTCATCCTGCAGGTAGACAAATTCTTTTGCAAGGCGAGCTAACGCATCTACAAGAGCATTTTATCTCTTGGGAATCTTGTAGATCATTACATTTAGAATCCGCTCCAACAATTTTAAGGCATACTGAAAGTACTGCTCAACTCTCGGCTTTAGAATTCTGTATTGTCCTGCGACATGTTGAATTATCATCTGAAAATCCCCATAGATGTTGATATCTGTTATCCCCATCTGAATGGTTAATTCCAATCTGGTTATAAGGGCTTCATATTCTGCTTTGTTGTTTGTACACGGTTCTGTTAAGTGGTAGGAGTACCTTAACATCCCCCGCTCCGGTGTTATAAATATTAGTCTGATTCCTGCCTTACCGGGCACTATCTTTTGTAATTCTTTATTTATCTGTGCAGAAGATGCTCCGTCAAAGTATAGTTCCCAACATCGATCTTCAAGGTCTTCTAGGATCATTATTTGCTATTCAGGCAAGTCGTCGTTGAGAGGCGATTTTGCCTGTAAAGGGTGTGCTGCGAGGAAGTCTGCTAGGAATTGTCCCTTTACAACACGAAGAGGAACAAAAGTTATATTGAATTGCAATAGTATCATCGACCACCTAGCAAGTCTGTCGGAAAGTGTCGGGCGAGTTATCAAATATTACAATGGATTAACTTTTGAGATAAGGTTGACCTTATGAGAAAGCATGTAATGCCTGAGCTTTTGAGCGGTGAAGATCAGGGCCAAACAATGCTTCTAAATCGGGGGATACTTCACTTGTGTCAGAATTAGATGACGACTTAAGTAGTAGAGAGCGTTTTATTTCCCTTCGTCATTGACCTGAGCTAGCAGGGCTCCAAGGGAGTCGTCTAAAGCCGCGGTATAAAGTATTAACGGTCGACATGAGACTGGGGCTGCTAAGACAGGAGGTGTCATTAAATACTGTTTGATGTCATCGAAGGCATGTTGACATTTGGAGTCCCAAGTAAACTTGGCATCCTTCTTAACCAAAGCAGAAAAAGGCTGACACCTTCCTGACAAATTTGAAATAAAGCGTCGAAGATATGCCAATTTCCCTTGAAAGGATCGCAATTATTTCATGTTTTTGGGAGGTGACACTTCTAAGATAGCTTTAATCTTCTCCGGATCGATTTCAATTCCACGATGTCGAACAACAAATCCTAAGAATTTCCCAGAGGTGATGCCGAAGGCGCATTTCAAGGGATTCATCTTAAGGTTATATTGTCTTAATCGCTCGAAAACAATTCTCAAATCATACAGGTGATCTTCCTTTAGTTTGCTTTTGATGACCACATCATCCACGTAACACTCGACTTGATTGTGAATGATATAATAAAAAATTCTCGTCATAGCTCTTTGGTATGTTGTTCCTGCATTCTTCAATCCGAAAGGCATCACTGTGTAGCAGTGTACTTCGATTGGCGTTCTGAAGGTTGTGAGCTTTTTATCTTCTGGTGCCATCTTTATCTGGTTGTATCCTGAAGATCCATCCATGAAAGAGAAGACTTCTTACATTGAGGCGATGTTGATCATCAATTCTGGAATTGGTAGAGGGAATTCATCCTTCGGACATGCTTTGTTTAAATCTCTGAAATCTACGCAGATTCTGATCTGTCCATTCTTCTTTTTGACTGGTACCACGTTGGCTAACCAAGTTGGATATTGTTCTTCATGGAAAAATTTAGCGTCTATTAGTTTCTTAAATTCAGCTATTACCTGTTGTTCAATTTCTAGACGCATCCTTCTTGGAGCTTGTCTGACTGGCACGGAAGTGAGATCCACTCCTAACCTGTGAATTGCCACCTCTGGAGCAAATCCTGGCATTTTGTCGTAACTCCAAGCAAAGTAGTCCTTAAATTCCATTAGTAGCTTGACCATTTCTTCAGAGTCTTCATTATTGAGTAAGGAGCTAACAAAGGTCGGCCTAGGCTCTTCGCTAGTACCTAGGTTAACTTCCATTAACTCGTCTATTGTAGATTTAATTTCTTCTTCAAATTCTGGTGGAGCGTCTCCGATTTGCAGATCTTCGAGATCATCTGAAGCTTCCAGGCAATCTTCATCATGCTCGCAAGTAACAACCAAGCAAAACACAATATCATCAACTGTTCGTACTGTGCCGAATCCAAGACCATGTTTTGAATTTGGAGGCCGACTGACATTATTCAATAATTTTTCAAAGTGTTGTGATCGACCTTTTGTCCATTATTTAGGTAAGACAACACATTGAATTAAATTCTGAACACAGGGAGAATACCACTCAAAAGGCAATTCCATTAATTCAGAAGAAACAACATCTTCAAATTGTACATCATTTTTTAGTTTTGGAAGAAGAAGCACCACGGTAGAATTTGATCGGCTTAGCACCATCACCATGCACTTCCTTGACCACCATACCCTCGATCTTATTAGAATGGATCGGGGTCAGGGTCATAGTATGCACATAGTGGTTAATATTCTCGTACATTGATTTGTATCCTTCATTCTTTTCATCTTCGAGAGAGATCTTGAACTGGGGTTTCTTTTGATTCACTGTTTGATTCACTGCTGCTGCTTCTTTCTTGATTTCTTCTTCTTCGGAACTGTTCTCCCAATCAACATCGATGACCGATTTCTTCTGTCTAACTGTTCCAACATCTCTTCCTCAACCTCTTCCCCGGCCTCGACCTCAGGTGCGAGTTCTAGAGAAACCTTCACCATCTCACCGTAAGGGAGTGGTGAGTAACTGCTGGACTAGAATTTCAGGCTCTTTGTCGTCCTGAACTTCTTTTGCTTCATTTGGTATGGTATTTCTGGAGAAGATTGTTTTTTTCAGAGGCGCGTAATAGGCTGCATCTTCATGAATTCCAATCTCGTGTATGGAGAATGGTTGTGAGTCACCTTTAATACATTGTTCTCATCCTTCGTAATACTTTATGCACTGGTGTAGAGATGACGGTACCATCCGGTTTTCATGGATCCATGGCCGACCTAGTAGAGCGTTGAACGATGTCTCAGAATCAATTATGTGGAATTTTGCAGTTGTCTTTGCTAAATCACCGGTCTTCCTTAATAGCGTTATCGATCCAAGTGCTCTTTCTCCCTTCTGATTGAACCCTCTTAATAAAATTTTATCTGCTTCGACTTCGTAAGCATCAATTTCCAAATATGCTAACGTTTGAAGATTCATTATGTTGATTGATGCTCCTGGATTAACCAACACTCTGGATAGCGTAAACTTTCCAATAGTGACTGAAATGTACAACGGTCGGTTGTGATCAGCTGTTCCAAGTAGCAGATAATTGTCTATGAAGGTAACACCACGCTGTTCTTTTAACGAGCAAACC
The DNA here is from genome assembly GCA_022702705.1 of Papilionanthe hookeriana x Papilionanthe teres. Taxonomy (NCBI): domain Eukaryota; kingdom Viridiplantae; phylum Streptophyta; class Magnoliopsida; order Asparagales; family Orchidaceae; genus Papilionanthe; species Papilionanthe hookeriana x Papilionanthe teres. Next base: position 17,714,671 of record CM040424.1, on the reverse strand, counting down.
TCGTTTGAGGAATTACTGGCCATTTGAGCTAAATAAATCTCTAGATCAAGCAAGGACTTGATCAGAGTTTCCCTCATCTCCTTTGATAGGATCAGAGCGTCGTAGATGCTCAGTTAGCTGGTAGCTTCCTAAGATGGGCTACCATGTTATAATCCACTTTATTACCATGTTCCTCAAATTCTTTCCAAACGGGTGATTCTTCTGTTGGGGTTGGCTCCTCCTGAGCAACCACCTGCTTTCCTTTATCCTTTGGACCCATTCTCGGAGGTAGAACTTTCCCGCTTCTTAGGTTGACTTCAGTTACTTGTTCTGAATCTGGTAGTGACTCTACTGGTGACTCCTCTTGAATCAGAACGACTGGCTTTTCTGGAATTGCTTCGGAATCTAATAACTCCAATTCTATAGTGATTGGAGCTCCTCAGAATTCATAAATAGACTCGTTGCTTGTTGAGCTTTCGTAGCCATGTTTGTGAGCATCTTCTCCTTCGTCGTGGTCATCGAGATTTAGTATGATTTGAGAATCATTTATCATATCAGAATAGAGATCCAGATTACATTGGTTGTCGTTAGTTATGTAATCGTTAGAAACAGTTAAATCATAGCCAACAACAAAACTTTTATCATTATAAGATCCCGCCGGAGCGAGAAAATAATCATATAGAGTCAGAGGTCTGAGAGATTTCTCCCCTGAATCAGAAATAACCATCCTAGGATAAGCAGCCCCTAGTATACCCTTTGGAGCCTCGGTCTTCTTTTCTTCCACGATCTTCTCCTCTTTCTGGGGAAGCTCTTCAATCTCAAGGGATAGTGCCAACTCGGCAGGTTTCAGACTCAGAGTTGAAGCACGCACCGAAGCGTTCTGGATATGATCCAAGATTTTCATTGAAGAATTTGTCCAGACGACACTCCATCCATCATTGGTCGTGTATGGGTTTATCAGAACAATAAGATCCCTTTAAATAACATTGATGGAACCTCCTTTTTGGGGTTCCTTCATGTATTCCTTCGGGATCGTTATGTTCCCTCTTCAGAGATTACCTTCGAGCCAATTCTTAAAAGTGAAGCAGTCTTCAATCTTGTGCCCGATCATTCGGTGGTAAGGGTAGTAGTCCGGATGATCTTTCTTGTTGACTTCCCCTGGCTTTTTCGGGCTCTGGTAACTAAAAATCAGGTGTCTTCATCAAACTACGAAACATCTTAGCTACTGCTTCCATCTTGAATGGATATTCCTTGTTCAGAAGTTCCTCCAGGGGACGTGACGAACAAGGTAGTGGTTGACTATGCTGCCATAGTTGGTGGCTCGGTCTAGGATGTTGATAGCCCTGCTAAGGTTGCTGATAAATCTGTTGTGGTTGTTGGTATGTCCGTTGAGTTGGTTGATAAATGGGCTGTGGTTTCTCTGGCTGTATCTGCACTGGCTGCTTGCCTTTATCTACTTCCACAATGATTCTGGATTTCTTTTCAAATGCTTTTACAGGCTTCTTCTTATCGATCTTGTCTACGAAGCTTAGCTGTTTTGCTTCCTCCTGCAAGCTCCCGACCTTGCTAAGCAACTTCTCGAAAGTCTTGATTGTAAATGGTGAAGTGCTATCGGACCATGGATACTTTTCAACAAAATACCAATCGCATGCTGTTCCTGAAGTAGTGGTTCACACTTCATGCTTAAGTTTCTCCATCGAAGTATGTAATCCACAAAAGTTTCGTTCAATTTCTGTTGCTCCACTTCTAAATCACTGATAGTGATGTGGTGTCGAGCTCCGACAAACCGCTTAACGAAGAGGTTTTCTAACTCTGAAAAGGTCTTAACTGAGCCATTTGGCAATTCTGCATACCAATCGAAGGTAATCTCTGACAGGCTGCTGACAAAATGTCAAAAGAGTAAAGCATCGCTTCCACCAGCATTGCAACAACTAGCACGAAATGTGCGACATGCTGCCGGGGGTTTTCCGTTCCATCAAAAGTCTTGAAGAGAGGTGGTACGAAGCGTTTTGGGTATTGGACCGCGCCAAATTCTTCAGGGTAAGGTCTACCTATCTGAATAGAAGCTCCTCTCTTAGACTATGCTAAGGCTTCTCGCACCTACTGTTCTACCATGTTTTTTATATCCTTTTCGGGAATCATGCTTTGTGCAGAATCCTTTTTTGGTTGTTCATCTTCGTTAACAGATGTGATCTCCTTTCCTCCGTCCACAACATGGATGATCTCCGGGGGTGTTTCTTTCTGAGGTTGCACCTGACTCTGGAGAGTAGCTAAAGCGGTAGCCATCTCTTCCATCCTTTTTGCTATTTAGGAAATTGTGTTATCCTTCTCTTAAAGTTGTACTCTCATCACTTCCAGTTCATCTCTTTCCGCTGCTGCTGGAGCATCTTACGAAGCTGACGATGCTCGTGTCTCAACTATGTTGATCTCAGCATAATCTTTATCCATAAACTATGATGAATCTACATCAGTTTCCAATTCTTCTCCTCTTTCATTTGCCAACCGTCGGATGTCGGTTCTTAGCTTGCCTATGGCATCCTCTAGTGGCCTCTTCCAAACGGTTTCACGGTTGTCATGTGATGACTGTTGGACTTCTTTCTCAGGAGTTTCTTTTAATGCAGTAGCACTTTCTTCAGATTCTGGCTTTCTGACGAGACTCTTCTTTCTAGAACACTGTGCCTGTATTGGTTGAGCAAAAATAGGTCGCCAGACCATCCTTCTCGTAGTAGAAGGCCTAGGACCAGATGGTCTATCGGCTGTGCGTCAATAGGTAGTGTCCTCCTTAATATGGTGTCTCGATACGACAACAGGAGAACTAGCTCACACTTTCTTCCTTGGCCTCTCTGGGACATTGACGGGGTTTGCTCGAGGTCCAAAGTGGGATTTAATTGGCACTCGCCCCATCCTTCTTAAGATTTCTGATACGAGGCATCTTTCTTTATTTGCTAACTTCTCTAACACGGCTCGCAGTTGGGTAAACGATGTAGTCTTGGCCCTCTTCCTCTTACAGTCACTATAGTATGCAGGTAGGGGTAATGCAGCGGCGATCCTCCAGACATCTTCCTCATCCGATGCAGCAGAGAGAGGGTGAAACCTACTTCCTTCCAACAAGGGTGAAATTTCAGGTAGTTCTTCTTCTTCCTCAGGAATCTCTTCCAGAAAAGCAACTTCAGCAGCCTTAGCCTTCTCAATCTTGGCGATCTTTCTGCTCCTATTTCTTCTCTGAGTCCGAGTCAGGGGTGCAACTCTTGAACTGGACCCAATCTCGAAGATAGAAGGTATTGCAGCAAAATCTGTACCCTCCACGGTGACAGGCTCATCACAGACTTGAATTTCCTTTCCCTTCAATTTAGCAGGAGCTGGGGTAGGTGCAGAGATGACCAGGCTGGTGGGGGTAGAGATCACAGTCCTCCTACGGACAGTGGTGTCTCTTTAAGCTTGGACTTTTCATAGAGGAGGGAACTCCTGAGTCGACTTTAGATTGAACTCAATCACGGGTTCCTCAGTTTCTGACACTTTGTCCGTTAGTGTGAAGATGGTGACGTCAGCGAACTTAATAACTGTATTGTCGAATCCTTGTCCAAAATGGATGATTCCATTGTCCGGCAGTTCATGCTTATAGACGGCGAATTCCATTCCATTGGTGATGGAGAAAATTAACTTTGGTGCAGTCATTTTCTGCAGGGTAAATTCTGAACGTCAGTCCCGAATTATGCTTCCTTTTGTCACAAAACTTAAGACTGCAAAGAATGAATCCGAACACATTTTAGTTTATCTTAATGTATTTGCAATTCAAAAGAGTTCGTTTATTAAAAGGTTGTTTATCAGAGGATTTGTTTTTTAGGAACAAAATGATTAAAGGAGGAAGGTTAAAGGAAAGGTAAATGATTCGATTCAGAATTGGAAAAGAAGAGAAAAGTCTTGTAAGATTTCTAGACTCAAAAGACCGCTCCTAGGCCAACACCTATTGGGGGTCCACCCCACCTCAGAAAGAGGCAAGAGAATTTCAGAACCTCTCTGTTTAGGGGTGTCTAAACAGTGGCTCCAAAATCCAAAAGGAGTTGACTATACCCGCTCAAGACAGAAATGAATGTGGTATGCCAACGGAAAGAATGGTAGTTTGGTCCAAAAGGGGTATGGAGTCATTACCGATTTATGAAACAAAACCATCTGATCAAAATGGAGAGAGGAACTACTCCCCAGCGGAGTCGCCAGAAGTTGGTGACATATTTTTAGGTTGAGTGTTTTATTTTGAAAAGGGGTCGCCTACAGAAATTGTCAACGAATTTTAAATTTTAAATTTAATTTAAATTTATATAGTTTTAGAAAGATGCATTTGATTTTAAAATAACTTTAAGTTTGAAAATTTTAAGATATGAAATTAAACAGATCTCACATCCCAAATAATTTATATAAACGAGCACCACACCACAAACCGTGTTATCTATCCCGAAGAATAGACACATTGCTTGATGATGGGGCTTGATTAAATAAACTAGAAGATTTGTGACATCCATTTGGTCTGCGAACCAATTTTATAAGCCGACAAGTTCCCCTGCTTAACATAAATGAATTAAGCAAGGTTTATATTACCTGGGTTCTTAAAGTTCCCTATATGGGCAAACCCCTAGAGTTAATTATATCTTAAATGTCCGAAAACACTTAAGAAAACTCTCGATAATGATCAGTGGTTTTGCTCTCAGGAATCTCAAAGTTTAAGGCTTTCAAAGGATTAAATTTTGGAAATGTCAATAGGGAATGGATCAAATTTGGAACAATTTATTCTAGGAGTCTAAAGGAAGAAAAGTAGGAGAAGCTGAGGATCCATGAATAATCTTAGAAACTTCTCAAACTATTCTATTGTTTGGCTTCAATTTGAGAATTTACTTAATGTTGTAATCTTGCCAATTTTATTTAATTAGGACTTATATTTGTATGACATGATCATACAAATAGCCTCAAAGATGTGAGGGTTTATGTCATACCAAACAACTACCTCGAAATCCTAAGACTGGTTAAGACTTAATTTGCATAACATGATTATGCAAGCGCCTAACAAAAAAGTTGAGGATTTATGTTGCACTAGGCAAAATACCTCGAAATCCTATGGCTTGGTTATTTAATTCTAAGAATGGTTTTGCTGATGTAGACCCGAGTTTTGCTGACGACGATGGCCGTGCTACCCACTATGCTCCAAGCTCCATGTTGTTGAAGAGGTTTAGTTTAGGGATGTATCATGAGTTATTTGGAAAAGGTTTGGTGGAATTTGGAGTTGAAATAGGTTCAATTTGGGCCTTTGATAATGGGTTCAAAATGGATTAAATTGGGCCAACTTGGGTTAAAGTTGGGCCAATGTTGGGTTTGATGTAAAATTAATGTTGAAAAATGTTTATGGGGGTGTGACAAAGAGTTTTCAACTTTGGTTGGGCTTTGGTTTTAGGATTTTGGCCTATTTAGATTCATGGTGGGCTTTAGGCCAAATTAGGGATTTTTGATTTGGGTTAGATTTGAGTGAAGTTTGGGTTCAAATTTTGGGTAAATCAAGTTAGTGTTTTGTTTTCAGGGATGTTAGGAAGGCTTAGGAAAAGATTTGGGGCTAATTGGGGTTAAGTTGGGTTGGTTTAGTCTAAGTTTAGGTCATGGGCCAAAATTGGGCTTTAAGTTTCAAATTGAAATTGGATCCACATGTTGATGAAATTGGGTTTGGATTTGGTCTAAATTGATATTGGGGATATTGAATTGAAGTTAAGAATTGAATTGGATCAAAATTGCGGTCAATTGTGTTGGTTTGGTGGGACATTAGGTCTACTTAGGTTAAAAATAGGTTAATTTTAGGGTTTTGGCAAAAGTGGGTTAAATTGACAAAATTGACTTATTGTTTTGTTGAATAAAATGAAATTGAGAATATTTGGGATTTTCTGGAATTTTCTGGGAATTTTTTGAATTTTTGGAATTTTTGGGTTAAAAGGGTATTTTGGGTATTTGGAGGGTATTGAGGGGTATTTTTGGAAATTTTGGTATATTTGGTCATGGATGATCAATTTGAGTGGGGGAAAATATTTAGGATTTATTCTGAGGAATTTTTGGTAATTTATGCAATTTTGCAAATTTTGGGTTATTTCAAAGGCATTTGGTAGGTTTGGCGGGTTTAGGGCCCCCGGGGTCAAAAATTGTAATTTTGGGAAAATGAAGATTGATCAAGTGTGAGTGAAATGAAATCATTTTGATTGAGCCATGAAGCCATATTAAGCTCACAGAAGCCACGAGAGGATTCATTTTAGGCATTCTATATGTTGTTCCTAACCCTCTAAGCCAGGGGCTTAGGGGTTAAGGTCCACCCATATGAGTTACCTACATGAGCCAGGGAGTCAAATTGGTTAAAGGTAGTTTTAGGGTTTGGAATGTGTGTGTGTGGGAGTGTGGTGTGTGCAAGGTTACCCTCACCAAACTAGGCAACCCAGGGTAATCCTAAGGCCAAAGAGTCCTATAAGAAACTCATCCTTTAAACCTCCACATTTGATCTTAACCCTACAAGTGGCTTGGGGGTTTATAGTCAAACTTGTGGGGTTTGAAGGGAGTCAAGAAGTGTTTTGAATTTCTAAGTGGTGGGTTCCATCTGTAGTCCTCTAGGATAGTCAAAGGGAAAGCCTAAGGCTAGATCTTAAGTAATAAGGAGAGAGATCAGACCTCATAAAAAATGAGGTCAACAACTGGGAGAAGTGCCAATTTATGGTCACAGAAGGAATTGTACTTGGTCATAAGGTTTCTAAAAATGGTATGGATGTTGATCAAGAAAAAATTCAAGTTATTGTTGGATTACAACCCCCAACTTCTGTTACTGGTATAACAAGTTTTCTTGGACATGCTGGATTGTATAGAAGATATATTAAAGATTTCTCCAAGATTGCAAAACCTCTATGCCATCTTTTAGAAAAAGATACTAAATTCATTTGATGAAATTTGCCTAAAAGCCTTTAATTTGTGAAAAGAGAAATTAATTACTGCACCAATCATTATTACAACTAATTGGGAAAAACCATTTGAATTATTATGTAATGCAAGTGATTATGCTATTGGAGCTGCTTTAGGACAACGGTATGACAAGATGTTTAAAGTTATAATTATGCCAGTAAAACTCTTAATGAAGCTCAAATTAATTACAGTACTACTGAGAAAGAGCTATTGGTTATAGTATATGCTTTTGACAAATTTTGATCATATTTACTTGGAAATAAATATATAGTGCATGCAGATCATTCTGCTGTTAAATATCTTATGACTAAAAAAGAAGCTAAACCAAGATTGATTAGATGGATTCTTCTATTGCAAGAATTTGACTTCCAAATAGTCGATAGAAAAGGATCTGATAATCCAATTACCGATCATTTATCTAGAATTGAAAATAATGAAAAGAATGATAAGGATGAAATAAAAGAATATTTTCCTGATGAACAACTTTATACTATTTCTGCTAGATTAATCCCATGGTATGCTGATATAGTTAATTAATTAGCTAGTAACATTATGCCGTATGAATTAGATCAGTATCAGAAAAAGATATTCTTACATGATGTTAAATTTTATTTTTGGAATAATCCCTATCTTTTTAAACAATGTATGGATTTTATTATATGAAGATGTGTTACTTATGAAGAAACTTATGAGATTATTCAAAAATGCCACAACTCTGAATTTGGTGGACATTCTTGAATTGATAAAACTACTTTCAAAATTTTACAATCTAGATTTTATTGGCCTACATTATTCAGGGATGTTAACAATTTTGTTAAATCCTATGATCGATGTCAACGCATAAGCAATATTTCTAGAAGAAACGAAATGCCACTAAATTTCACTCTGGAAGTGGAAATTTTTGATGTCTGGGGTTTAGATTTCATGGGACTGTTTGTCCTTCTTCAGGAAAAATGTATATTTTATTAGCTGTTGATTATTTTTCGAAATGGATTGAAGCGATTGTTTTACCTCAATGTGATGCTAAAAGTGTAGAAAAATTTTTAACAAAAAATATTTTCACTAGATTTGGAATGCCACAAATAATCATCACGGATAGGAGAAGTCAATTTAAGAATTTTCTATTTCAGAGATTAGTGAGCAAATTTAGAATAGAAAATAAAATTTCATCAGCCTATCATCCCCAAACTACTAGATTAGTGGAAATATCAAATCGAGAGATTAAAAGAATTTTTTAAAAAATGGTTAATCCAAAACGAACTAATTAGGCTGATAGACTTGATGATGCACTATGGGCTTATAGGACTACTTATAAAACTCCTATTGGAATGTCACCTTATACGCTCATTTATGGAAAACCTTGTCATTTGCCTATTAAATTGGAACATAAAGCTTATTGAGGAATTAAAGAGTTTAAACATAATTTCAGAGATGCAAGAATAAAAGATTATTACAATTAAATGAACTGGATGAGATGAGAAACGATTCTTATGAAAGTGCTCGAATTTATAAAGAGAAAATGAGGATTATGCACGGTAAAAGAATATTAACAAAGAATTTTGAGCCTGGACAACAAGTTTTATTATATAATTCAAAATTAAAACTGTTTCTAGGAAAATTAAAATCCAAATGAATAGGGCCGTATGTGGTTAAGAAAGTTTACCCTTATGGAGCTGTGGACATTAAAGATCTAAAAACTGATTTAGAAATTAAGGTAAACGAACATGGATAGAAGCCCTATTATGAAGAAAGTGTGCCATCTTTTAAAGATGTGCTATTTTTAACCCAATGAGAGTAAAATGGAAAATATGTCAAGCTGACGATGTTAAATCAAGCGCTTTATGGGAGGCAACCCATAGTATAATTTTATTTCGTGTTTGATTGTGTGTTGTATGTGACTACAAGTAATTACATATCTTAGATATACCTTTTTAAATTTTAATTGAGTATGAAACTTAGGAGAATTCGACAAATGGCGAACCTGTGATTTTTAGGATTCTAGCACCTAGGCGCTAAACTGGAACCTAAGCGCTAGATTCCTGTGATCCTGGAGCCTAAGCGCCCAAATTGGCGCCTAGGTACCACCGTATTTGGATTGTGTAAAAACTGCCCCAATGCAGTTTTTGCACATTCTAATCTATTTAAACCTCCATACCTTCATCCCAAACCTTCATGCCAACAAAATTATTGACTGAAACATCCCCTTAGAGATACAAAGAGTTTTAATTGCTTCCACGAAGAGATTAAACATTGGAATCAATGGGAAGGAGAAGTTTGTGCACAAGGATTCACAAACTTATTTTAATGGCTATCTAGCCATGGCTCTAGAGAAGGTATGCAATCAACTTGAGAAGATTTAAGAAAAATTAATTCTCATTAGAGGGAGATTGCATGAGATGTTCTACCAAATTGAGCACATTGTATGGCAAATGAAAGTTCAATTAGATCATTTGACATGCTTTGATGATTACCAAGTATCAATGTACTCTAAGAATAAATGGATTGATGAAAAGACGGCTTCGAAATTTCCTCGAGTCCCTTTCTTCCATTCCTTTGTTCGTAGCGAATTACCTTGTGAAACTAATGAAGGTTCTGATGTAAATCCATGAAATTAGGGAGAAATAGATGGAGAGATTGAATGTGATTGTTAAGTGTGTTGTGATTTGAAAGTGCTTTATGTGGAAATTTTTATGAGTGTTTATGTGTTTGTGATATATGAGTGTTTGTTGTTGATGTTTATTTTCTGTATTTTTTGAGCCTTATCTTGAAAATCTGGAATAAATGAAATGAAGTAATGTTTGGATTGTTATTTGTTTGATATTTGGAATGTAATCATTTGGAACCTGTTGGATTTTATTTGAATATTATTTTCTGGAAGATGTTTGATGAAGATTAATAGTTGGTTTTAGGCTTACAGATGTTAAAATCACCTATCCTAAAAAATATAAAAATTTAAAAAACTTTTGGAATATTTGGTGATTCTGGTGCCTATGCACCAGATCTAGCGCCTAAGAACCGGTTCAAATGTAGTGTGGAACATTGTTTGTGCAACTTCTGCTTCTATGCCATCTACTTCTACATCTGAGCCTCCACCTGATACATGGAACACTGTTTGTCAGAGATATATGAAGCATCAAAGTGATCTATTCTTGATGAATTGCAGAATAGATGAGATGGATAACAAATTTGATCATGTATCAAAATATTTACAGAGGAAGATTAACTATGATGGGGAGTATAATGAAGCACTAGTAAAACTTTTGAAGGGTGATAGGAATATTGAATTTCCTACATGTCCTAAATTCATCCCTTGGATCAACCCTGGAAGTCTTATTCCTGACGATTCTTCAAACGTTGAGGAGGCGACTAAGGATGATTAGACTTTATATTTGCTTTGCTGTTGTGCTTGTTATGTGTGTTTATTATTTTTCATGTTTTATTGTATTGATTGAGAACTTGTAGTAACTCAGTTTATTCTGTATTCAGATTGCTTAGACTTAGTCCTTTTTTATGCTCCCATTTGTTTTTAATTTATCACATTTTTTTTCATGTGTTACTTATTTAGCTACTCTATTATATATCTATTCCTGCTTATATTAGCACTATTTTAAAAACCTTTAAAATGTTATACCTTTTCTTGTTGCTTAGTTTAAATTTTCATAGTAAAAAAGATTAAAACATTATTAAAAGAACTAATTTTGGGGGAGGGAAATGAACTTAAATTTAAATTTTACTTGTCTTTAGTAAACAATATTTTCAAACTTAATAACATAACCCATGGAACAAAAGTTAATTTAAGATAGATATATAATTGTTTTCATGAATGTTATAATAAACTTATAAAAGTATTTTTAATAAAAAGGTGTTAGAATTTTTATTTTAATATATAAATTAAAATATGTTCTATTTTTGAAAGTATTAAGAAATCTAGATGTTTACTTAAAAGGATGGAATTGAAACTCTATGAAAAATACTTTTGCTAAACACATATTCAATAAGTGAAAAATGTGTTGAGTCTTTAAATATAAGTTATGGATAGTGAAGTTCAAAATCATTAACAAGCTATCTAGAAATAGTAATCCTCACTTAATAAAAAAATTAAAAAAAAAAGATAAGAAAAGAAAAAAAAGTTAAAGGATTGAAAACAATCCCAGAAAAAGAAAAGAAAAAGATAAGTGAGGAGAAGCTTGAGGAAAAGCCTAAATGAAAAATTAGCTTCACTTGAATTATCTTATAGGAAGAGACCTAATGCAAATTTTTACTTAAAGTCTTATGTATAAGCATCCTTACTAGCAGAGTTATCATGAAAATCTTTTTCCTGTAAATTATCTTTATATTCTTAATATGACAAATTGCAATTATTTTTGAAATAGATAGAAGAAGAAAGTTCTTAACACTTATATATTAAATATTTTACATATTTTGGTTTTAGCCTAAGTTATTTAAAAAGCATTTGAAGTTTCATTATATTATTTATAAAAAAAAAAGTCTAGAAATCTTAAAGAAACTTTTCTCCATAGATTTTATTTTTATTAGTAAAAGGTTACTTGAGGACAAGTAACGTTTAAGTTTGGGGGAATTGATCCGCCTTAAAATTACATAGAATTTTATATCAAATTTTTATTGAAATTTTAAGGATATTACCCTTTAATGAAAGGTATTTCTTATGTTTTAGTTGCAGGTACAATAAAATGAGTTTATAAATAAAAGAGTTAAAAAGGAGTAAAAATGAGCCAAAAAGAGCAAAGAAGCTGATTATGGCGCCTAGGCGCCAAATATGGGGCCTAGGCGCCAGACGCCGAAGATTAATTCTAGATATTTCTTGAGGGTTATTGGATGGTTATTGATGCTTTCAAACCAATCTTGAAGCCCCTGGACATTTTCCCACATGTAATAAACCAAATGCAATGAAAATAGACACGATAGAGAAGTTATTCAACGAAGAGGTGCGACCTAAATGTGAAGGGGTGTGTCCATTCGGGCAGTGATCCTGGTGCCTAGGCACTAGCGCCTAGGCACCACCGTTAAATTCTGGAACATTAATTAAATGCGGACGAATTTTGAAGAGGTTCCTTAAGCAACCCTTGGTCATTTCTAGAGATCTATAAATAGAGGACCATTTCTACAGCAAGGTGTGTGTGGAGTGTACAAAGTGTGTTAGAGTGAGTGAGTGGTGTGTGAGGGAGAATTAATTAAGAGTGTTAAGTGTCTTCTTCTTTATTTTGGTGAGTGTTTAGTGTGAATTGAAGAGTCAAAGTATTGTTAGAGTCCGTGGAGTCAGAGAAACTTCAAAGGATTGCTTGAATTACATTCCAGATATGTATTTATATCTTGTTTCTTAAGTTTAGTGCTTTGGATTTAAGTTTTATGAATATGATTTGTGGTGTAATTTCTATGCTTTTTAAGTAGTCTTCTTTTCTTTATCCCTATGAATATGAAATGAATTAATAACAGATTTAAATCAGATTTAAGAACTTAATTTCTTTTCTAAAAAAATTTGTGATGATACTATACCTAATCTTAATTTACTTTACCAATTGGCCTCTTGTATTGTTAAAAACTGTGGAGAATCCTTAAGATCTGACCGTGGACTAAGCAATTCTTAACTGTATGTATCACATTTCTCTTAAAGGAGAAATACAAATAATGAGGGAGATAATATTTAATGGGCGTAGAATGGATTTTGTTTTTAGTGTGACAGATTAAATTCAATCAATTTGGTTTAACAAAAGAGGTGACGGATCACTAGTAGGCCAGACCATATGCAACTATTCGGGGTGGGGGGGGAACCTAGTAGTGAGAGTCTAGAAATTCATCACTTTCTACTAATAATACATCCTAATCCAATATTTTAAAACTATCTAATGTTTTTTATGACCTGGACCAAAGGGTAAAGGATATATATGCTCCTATTTGTCAGAAAACCACATTTTCATGTTCTCAACTAATTTTATCTGCTTATTAATCATGGAATATTTCGTATGGGGAAAGAATCATTGTTTATTGTTTTATCACTAGTTAATTTTCATATTCTGCATATTTTAATTAATTTTAAATTAAAAGATTTTAAATTAAAAGATTTTAATTTTTAGTTTTCTTTCTCTTAACTAAATTAATCATCGTGGGGATCGATATCTGAGGTTTTAAAAAGAAAACTCTATATTACTTGAAACGATATGTATACTTGCATAATACCCCTAGCGTGCGATTTATATTTTATTATCAAAACTTTAATATTTATTTATTGTGCATTAGCCGCTTAATCAGATTTGGGGTCAAGTTTGGCCATAATTTAATAAGCTAATTTACTTACTAATTGCGGTCGGGTCAGATCCCTTCACTACGTAGATTGCCCTAGCGAGATTTGCTCGCTAACACACATATTGGGGGTCCAAACCCACAAGATCAAAAGAAAAAACTAGGGACTCTTGAACCCTTTTGTTTATGAGTGACTAAACAGACGGTCCTGAAATTCGGAGGAGTTGATCACACTTTCCTAAGGAAGAAATTGGTGAAGTATGTCAACGGAAGAATGGTAATATGGATCAGCAGGGACATGGGCACATTACCAATAAATGAATATAGTATTTCCTGATCTTAATGAAGAGAGAAACTAATCCCCAGTGGAGTTGCCAGAAAACTATCGGCCGTTTACTTTTTTAAATCTTCTTGTTCTTTGAAAATATTTTTTTTGGTATTTTGTTTTAAAAAGGGTTTTAATTTTATAAATTAGAAATTTGATTTAATATAATATATATATATATATATATATATATATATATGAATTTTGAAATTAATATTTTTATTTTGAAGAATATGAAATCAAACCGATCTCATATAAATAATAGTTTAAATAATCAAGCATTTCAACGCAAGACCTGTATTTATCCCGAAGAATAAGTACATGGCTTGAGGTGAAGCTTGATCAAATAAACTAAAGTATTTATGACATCCATTTGATCTGTGAACCATTTTGACCGACAATTTTTCCTCCTAATATGAAGGAATTAAATAGGGTTTATATTAATCTATGGTCTTTAAGTTTCCTATAAGGGCAAGCCTCTATAGTTAATTACATCTTAGATAATCGAAGTCACCTAAGAATACTCTTGATATACATCAGGAAATATTTATATTCATGACTTCGAAAGGTAAGGTCTTCTAAGAATATGTGATAGCCAGAAATTTAATAGGTGAATGGCTCAAATTTTGGAACATTTCAATCTATCATAATACAAAAGAGAGAAGGCTAGAGAAAGAAGACAGATTTAAGGGAAACCTTAATGTCCTCCCAAACTATCCTAAAGTTTGGCTTTAAATCTTGGAAAAGAAGTTATTTAAATTTCAATCCTGCCAATTAATTATAGGGATTACATTTGCATAATATCCGATTATGCAAACAACCTGAAATATATGAGGATTTATGTCGTATCGGACGACAACCTCAGAATCTTAAAGCGAATTAGGGATTATTTTGCACAACAGAGCTGTGCAAATGCCTAAAGAAAAGGTGAGGATTTATGCTGCACTAGGCAAGCTTCCTCGAAGTCCTATAGCTTGTTGTTTAAACTAAGGAATGGTTTTGCTAGTGTCGACAAGTTTTGTTGCTGAAGATGGCTTTGTTGCCCACTATGCATGCTCCAAGCTCCTTGTCGTAGTAGGTTTAGTTTAAAGAAGTGTCAATTGAGGGGAAGAGAGAAGTGTCATGTTTTAGAAATATTTGAATTGAGGTGTCTTAATATTTTATTAGGGGAACATTAAAGTTGATTATAACAACACTGTTGACCTCATTTTTGATGAGGTCTTCTCTTCACTCTTTAGTACTTAGGATTTAGCCTTAGGCTTTTCCTTTGACTATCCTAGAGGACTAGAGATGGAACCTACCCCTTTAGAAACTCAACCACTTCTTAACTCCCTTCAAACCCCACAAGCTTGATTGTAAACCCGTAATCACCTAGAGGGTTGAGATCAGATGTGGAAGTTTAAAGGATGAGTTCCCTATATGATTCTTTGGCCTTAGGATCACACTGGGTGGCCTGGTCTGGTGAGGGCTGACCTGCACATACATTACACTTTCACACACATTCCAAATCCTAAAACTATTCATGCCTAGCTTGACTTCCTGACTCATGTGGATAATTCATATGGATGGTCCTTAACCCCTAAGCCCCTGGCTAAGAGGGTTAGGAACAACATAGTGAATGCCTCAAATGAGTCCTCTCATGGCTCTTATGGGCTTAATATGGCTTCATGGCTCAACCAAAGTGATTCCATTTTACTCAAATTTGATCAATCTTCATTTTTCCAAAATTTTAATTTTTGACCCCCGGGGGCCCCGAACCAACCTAACCTACCAAAAGTCCTTGAAATTACCTAAGACCTCCAAAATTTTCAAATCACCCAGAATTTCCCAAAATTAACCTTAAACATTTCCCAACCAATCAAATTGATCATTTACAGCCAAAAATACCAAAATTTCCAAAAAATACCCCAATACCCTCCAAATTACCAAAATGCCCCTCTTGACCCAAAAAATCCAAAAATTCCAAAATTCCCAGAAAATTTCATAAAATCCCAAATATTCCCAATTTCATTTTGTTCAACTACACCATGGGCTAATTTTGATAATTTACCCTTCTTTTATCAAAACCCCCAATTTGACTCATTTTAACCCAAAGTAAACCCAATGTCAAACCAAACCTCCCCAATTGACCCCAATTTTGGTCCAATTCAATATCCCCAATATCAATCTAGACTAAATCCAAGCCCAATTTGATTGGCATTTGAATCCAATTTCATTTTTAAGCTAAAAGCCCAATTTTGACCCATGACCCAAACCTAGCCCAAACCAACCCAATTCAATCCCAATTTGACCCAAATCTTTTCTAAAACCTTCCTAGAATCCCCACAAACAAAAAACTAACATGATTTGCCTAAAATTTGGACCCAAGCCCTACTCAAATTCAACCCAAACCCAAAATCCCTTAAATGGGCCTACACCCAGACCTAACCCAAATAGGCCCAAATCCCAAAATCAAAACCCAACCAAAGATGAAACCTCTTTGAAACACTCTCATAAACATTTCTTAATGTTAATTTTACATCAATTTCAACATTAGCCCAACCTTAGCCCAAGTTAGTCCATTTTGACCTATTTTGACCCTGTCACTAAAGAGACCCAATTTAGACCCAATTCAATTCCAAACCACCTCAAGTTTGATCCAAATCACTCATG
Organism: Papilionanthe hookeriana x Papilionanthe teres; assembly: GCA_022702705.1. Taxonomy (NCBI): domain Eukaryota; kingdom Viridiplantae; phylum Streptophyta; class Magnoliopsida; order Asparagales; family Orchidaceae; genus Papilionanthe; species Papilionanthe hookeriana x Papilionanthe teres. Next base: position 17,698,485 of record CM040424.1, on the reverse strand, counting down.
ACACATCCTTAAACTAAACCCAACATTTATTTATCATGGCCCTTTGCAAAATTTTCATCTAAAAGCCCACTTCCAAAAGACATTCAAAAGCCCATTCCTAACTAAACTCAAAAGCCCAAGCCCATCCTAAAGCCCACATTACAATCTCATCTCATCCTCACTTAATTAAAATCATTCCTAAGTCCTAAATCAGCAATCAAACCTTTCTAAACAAAGCCATATGATAAACCATCCAAATTTTACACCAAAATACCAAAATTCCTTAAACCCATTTCCATGAAACAAAGCCTACTTTTCCCAAGCCATATAAGAGCCATGAAGCCATCCTTAAGCCCCATGTGAAGCCATGAGGGGTTTGACATGTGACCAAGCTATTAATGGCAAAAGGAGGGCCCCTTTCCTAATCCTTCATTAAGCCTTTTTAGCCATATCTATGTCACACACTAAACCATGTTTTGCCACCTAATCCTTGATGGAGACTCCACCACACATGGAAGGTTTACCCAACTGATTGCCTCAGCCCAAAATCAGGTTATGGGAGAGTGAACCCAATCCATTTGAATGAGTTGACCAAACCAAGCCTAAAATGGCCTTATCCCCATACCACTTAGATCCAACTCCTTTACACATGTCAAAAGCCAATTCACTTCACCAAACTCCAGCCCTGACTTCCCTGGTCAAGATGGTGACCCATGCCTGGCCGGCCAGCCACCACAACCGCTGGAAAACACCATGGCCGAGACTTTGGAAGGAGCCAAACATTGAAATTCCATCTTGCTAGGCTGCCCCATGTCCAATGGCTGCCATGGTTGTTCTTCCCTTGATCTAAGCAGCTGATCCAAGCCTTCAATCCTCTCTGGGAAGCCCTCCAGCCAGCCTTATTTAAACACCACCTCCTCTCGGCCAAGTGAAGAGCTGAAACAAACCATACAAAAACTCTGCCAAAATCATTCCAGACTCTCCCCCACACCTGGAGAACTTGATCCCCACTGAAATCTCCCCCCATTTCCTCTCTGTGAGCTCAATTTCAGAGTTGAAATTGAAACCCAAAACTAAGACACTTCATAACAGTGAGTTAGTCCTCAAATTGATTGACTCTACACCTTCACCAGACTGAGAGGAGAAGTTTCCCAGCAAAAGCCCCCTCACCAGGCCAGTCATTGCTTCTAGCCTCCAAGCTTTGTGATCGGTTGTGATCACTTTTGTACCTAGGCAATTCACCAGGCCGAGGGACTTCATCTGGAGCTTGCTTGGACCCAATCGAACGTGACACAACTCTCAGATTGAAGCTTCACTTCTCTGAGTAAAGGTATGAGCTCTCTCTTCCTCCCGTGCTTCTAGAGATTCTCCATTTGATATGAATCGATTTCAATGCATGTTTACCATATGGATGTGTTCATCTCTTCAAGACGAATCCATAGAGCATAAGAACATAAAAATTCATTGAGAAATGAGGGAGATATTAGAGCTAGAAGGTCGACGGTCACGGCTTCACACCAGTCGGAGATGGTGACCAGGAGCCGTTGGATCGCGTGTGTATTAGATGGACGACTCAGATCGCGTCGGACTGGAAGATGTTACGTGAAAGGCGGGCCCCGAGACAGCTGACTCAGATGGCGGTGCCCAATCACAGCGCGACACGCACCCCTTCGAATCCGCTGAGGTTGACGAGGCGCCGCGAAGGATAAGTAGGAAAATATAAAATTTTCTTATTTATTAAATACCCAGAACTTTAAAAATGCATAACTTTGTATAGAAAAATTATAAAAATAAAATAAAAATACCCTCTTGCTCAGTGAACAGAGGAGAATAATGTGGAAAAGAAATCAAATAATTTTATTGAGTATTTTATTTTTAATGATTTATTTACTCTCTGCATGGTTTTAATTCTCCATTTGCATAAGTAATTTACTATGGCATGAGATCATGGGGCTTTTGAAGCCTCTGAACTTAGGAACATTTCCTGAATTTTCCAATGTCAGATGCCATCCCTATGAGAAGTTATTGATTTTTTAATTGCATGTTACTGTTTTGAGTATTTTAATTCCAATAATTAGCATGTTGTTAAATAAATTCTAGGAAAATTTTGTGATGTTTCTTATGACCAGAGGAACCTAGGAAAAATAGGTATTGAGTTAATTCACATGGAACAACCCTAATTGGACTAAACACCCAAAATTGAACTTTAATTAATTAGGATTAACTACACATTAAATTAACTTGAAAAGAATTCTCCACTGATGCTTAGGATTAGAGGAACATCACATAAAAATTTGAAGTCAATTGGACTTGAATAACCTCACCAAATGTGTTGATTAAGCCTCTTAAGCAAAATGGATAAAATTAAACTTTAAAAAATTCATAACTCACAAATTACTTTTCAAAAATTCACAAAAATGGTTTTCAAGCTTCTCTGATATCAGAGGAACTTAGGAAAATTAAAATTGTAATTTTCTAAAAAAGTTGATTTTTATCATTATTTTAATATTTTTAATAATTAAAAAATAATAAAAATCATAAAAATATTAAAAATCACCAAATTGTCACATTTTTAATTCTAATCATTTAGGAACAAACAAAATATTTTTCCTAAGTCTCTAGGGTAAGATATTGAATTTTAAAGGCTTAAAACATTTTTTGAATTAAAAAAAATGATTTTCTTTAACATTTCCACTAAATTAATTCTAATAAATCAAAGAAAAATCAAAAAAATATAAATTTTTGTTCCTTGATTTCCCTGATATCAGAGAGATTTTTGAAAAATATAAAACCTACTTTTCAACTTCAATTTTATTTTTTAAATTAATTAATACTCCAAAACTCAAAATAATTCTAATAAATAAAATATAATTCAAAAAATCACCAAACTTGGTCCAAATAGTCCTCTGGTCATTAGGAACATCCCATAATTTTCTTAAGGACAGAAACAATTCCTTGGTCATGTTATTGAATTTTCCTTGAAAACTCCTATTTTCCATTAAAAATAATTACATAAACAAATAAAATACAGAAAAATCACATTTTATCCTCTAATGTATTAATTGACATGTGAGTGAGGTTACATAAAAATTTCATGTTCATTTGAGCTTAATTTAGTGAGTTATAGAATTATTAAGCTTGAAGGGCAAAAGGGTAATTAAAAAATTTCAACCCTTAATTAAAATTTTAGGATTAATCAAAAAGGGGAGGGTAAAATATTTGATTTTAAACTGATTTTTGGATGATTAAAACTTAAATGATTGAGGGTAGAGGTACCAACCATTTCAAATATAATTAAAATAAAACTTTAATTAATTAATTAATTGAAATTTTGGAAGAATAATAAAAATTAGAATTATTAAAGTAGGGATATTATTAAGAGGACATTTATTCTTTAATTTAAAAATCCCTAAATAAATCACTTCAATAATACTTAATTCTTAATTAAAAAAATTAAAATAATAATCCAAATTAATATTAAACTAAAATTAAATTAAATTAAATTAAAATTAAATTAGATTAAAATTAAAATTAAATTAATTTAAATGAAAATTTAAATTAAATTAAATTAAATTAAATTAAAATCAAAATTAAATTAAATTAAAATAAAAATAAAATAAAATAAAATAAAATAAAATAAAATTGAAATTAAATTAAATTAAAATTAAATTAAATTAAACTAAATTAAAATTAAATTAAATTAAATTAAATTAAAATTAAATTAAATTAAATTAAATTAAACCAAATTAAATTAAATAAAAATCAAATCAAATTAAATTAAAATTAAATTAAATTGAATTAAAATTAAAGTTGAATTAAATTAAATAAAAAATCATTTAATAACAAACCTAAATGAAATCATTAAGAATCAAATCTGAAATAACTTGAACACTATTCCAAACTTAAATTTTTTTTAATTAAATGAAAATTGAAATTAAATCATTACGTTTAAATCATTAAATACTTAATAAGTTGATTTTCCCTTTTAAAGCTCTTATTATTATAACTCTTAAATGAGGTATCAAGTGAAGTGTTACTTCACTTATGGGATATTCAAATGTCCTAGTTCACTGAGCAAGAGAACAAAACTTAAACTCCTAGATGATTAATTCACTTGTATAATTAAATTCTCTTGGACTTAAAACAATCCTAGAGGCATTGAAAAGATGTTTAAAACTCGTCTTAAGCACTTCCTCAATATGATGGGATGCTTATAAGAACAATTGAACTTAATTGTTCTTTGGTGAAGAAAATCATCCTTAATAAAATACAAGAACCTAGACATCATAGGAGATGACTAGCTATAGGATTAGGACTTTGGTAGACAACCAAAACCTTTCCCTTAGCTTTACCTAGGTACTTGTTGAAATATTTAAATGCCTTATCATGTGTTTTAAGCGCAGCTTGGGATGACGGGAAGACCCTCCAGGTACGCTTTTATTTTTATTGCAACTTACTTTATTGCAATTTACTTACATGCACTGTACTTTACTTTTCTTGCTTGATAAATAACTGTTGCATGAAAACCAAAACCTTTAAGATAGTCCCTGAACTGAAACCAAAACTAAATTAAAAGTCATTACAAGATAAAATTCACCGCCACAACATTCCAAAATATAAAACAAATCAAAATTTAATCACAAACAGAACAACAAAACTACAACTGCAACTAAATTAAAATGTCTCGTTGAATGATCGAGAATACCTCGGATGATGTAACCCACGTGTTGCTAACGGGATTTCTCACGATCTAAATGAAAGTGTGGAACTCATTCGGTTGAGTTTAGCAAATTCATCTGGACTAAGTGAATTCGATGAAAATAACGGTGCCGGGATGACGGAACCGTGGGATCTTAATCGGTTCTGTTTAACCAACTTTAAGATTTGTTTTAATTAAAACATTAAAAACACTTTGATTTTAAAATTTTCTCTAAACCAAAGCACTTTTCTCATCTCCTGATTTATGACTTCTAAAACTAAACCTCTGCAACAACAAGGAGCTTGGAGCATGGTGGGTAGCACGGCCGTCGTCATCAGCAAAACTCGAATCTACTTCAGCAAACATTTCTTAGTTTTTTTTAAATAACCAAGCCATAGGACTTCGAGGTAGTTTTCTTAGTGCAACATAAATCCTCAACTCTTTGTTAGGCATTTGCATGATCATGTCATGTAAATTAAGTCCTAACCGGTCTTAGGATTCCGACGTAGTTGTTTGGCACGACATAAATCCTCACATCTTCGAGGCTATTTGTGTGATTATATCATACAAATATAAGTCCTAATTAATTAAAATTGGTAGGATTGCAACATTAAATAATCTTCTCAAATTCAAGCCAAACAAATAGGATAGTTGGGAAGTTACAAAGACTTGTCTCGAATCTGTGACATCCCCTTCCTTTCGTTCCTTTGGACTCCTGAAATAACTGTTCCAAATTTGATCAATCCCCAATTGAAATTTCCAAAATCCAATTGTTTGAAAACCTTAAACTTTGAAATTCTTGAGAGCAAAATCACTGATCATTATCGAGAGTTTTCTTAAATGATTCCCGTCATTTAAGATGTCATTAACTATAGGGGCTTGCCCTTATAGGGAACTTTAAGAACCCAGGTAATATAAACCCTGCTTAATTTCTTTATATTAAACAGGGGAACTTATCGGCTTATAAAATTGGTTCGCAGACCAAACGGATGTCACAAATCATCTAGTTTATTTAATCGAGCCCCATCATCAAGCAGTGTGTCTATTCTTTGTGATAGATATATGGTTTGTGGTGTGGTGCTCTTTTATATAAACTATTTGAGATGTGAGATCAGTTTGATTTCATATCTTAAAATTTTCAAACTTAAAATTATTTTAAAAATCAAATGCTATTTTTCAAACTGTATATATATATATATATTTATATTTATATTAAATTTAAAATTTAAAATTCATCGACAACTTCTGTTGGCGACCCCTTTTTTTAAAATATAACACACAATCTAAAAATATGCCGACAACTTCTGACGATTCCACTGGGGATCGGTTCCTCTCTCCATTTTTGATTAGATGATTTTGCTTTCATAAATCAGTATTGAGTCCATGCCCCTAGTGGACCAAACTACCATTCTTTCGTTGGAATACACCGTTCATTTTTGTCTTGAATGAGTATAGCCAACTCCTCTCGGATTTAAGAGCCACTGTTTAGACACCCCTAAACAGAGAGATTCTGAGATCCTTTTACCTCTTTTCTGAGGTGGGGTGGACCCCTAATAGGTGTTAGTTTAGGAAGTGGTCCTTCGAGTCAAGAAGTCTTGCATAAGACTTTCTCTTCCTTTCTGATTCTAAATCAAATCCTTTACCTTTTCTATATCCTTAAATATTCAATTCCTAATAAATAAATCCTCTAATAAATGACTCTTTCGATGGATAAATCCTTTTAAAATCACAAATGCACTAAGATAAACAAAAATGAGTTCGGACTCTTTCTTTTTTGTCCTAAACTTTACAACAAAAAGAAGCATAATTCGGGTCTGATATTCTGAATCTGCCCTGTAGAAATGACTGCCCCAAAGCTAATCTTCTCCTTCACCAATGGAATGGACTTTGCCTTGAGCTGCCCGACAATTGGATCAATGGTTTCAGACAAGGATTTGGCGACACAGATGTCAAGTTCGCTGATGTCACTCTCTTCACATTAATGGAAAAAGTGTCAGAAACTGAAGAGCACGTGATTAAGTTCAATCTGAAATCAACTCAAGAATTCCCTCTTCTGCAAAGGGTTCCAGCTGATAAGAGTAGCACTGTTTGTAGGAGAACTGTTGTCTCTACCCCCGCCGGTCTAGTCATCTCAGCACCTACCCCGACTTCGCCAGGCGAAGGGGAAGGAAATCCAAGTCTGTGATGAGCCTGTCACCGTGGAGGGTGCAGACTTTCTACAATACCATCTGTTTTTGAGATTGGGTCCAGTTCGAGAGTTGCACCCCTAACTCAGACTCAAAGGAGAAATAGAAGCAGAAAGATCGCTAAGAAAGCTAGAGCTGCTGAAGTCGCTTTTCTAGAGGAAATTCTAGAAGAAAAAGAAGAACTGCCTGAGTATATACCTCTGTTGGAAGGGAACAGGTTTCACCCCCTTTCTACCGCATCAGATGAAAAGGATGTTCGTAGGATCACCACCGCGTTACCCTGACCTGCATTCTACAACAATTACAAGAGGAAAAGGGATAAGACTACACCGTTGACTCGGCTGCAAGCAATAATAGGAAAATTGTCAAAAAAAGAAAGATGCCCTGTATCAAAGATCTTAAGAAGGATAGGACGGGTGCCAGCTAAATCCCGCCTCGGACCGCGAATAGAACCTGTTGCTGTCACAGAGAAACCAAAAAAGAAGATGAAAGCCAGTCCGCCAGTTGTTGTATCGGGTCTATAGATTAGAGAGGATACCACCTTCCAGCATCTAGCCGACAGACCATCCGGTCCTAGGCTTCCGGCTGCAAGAAGGATGGTATGGCAACCTACTACCGGCGAGTTAAGACCGAAGCAATACCCTGAGAAGAAAAGTCTCGTCAGAAGACTCGAATCAGTAGAAAGCGCTACTGCAATAAAGGGGACTCCAGGGAAGGACGTTCAACAACCGTCACGAGAAGACTGCGAGACCGTGCGGAAAAGGCCATTAGAGGATGCCATGGACAAGTTAAGGACCAACATCCGACAGTTAGCAAAAGAAAGAGAAGAAGAACTAGGAGATGAAGTTGACTCATCAGAGTTCATGGATGAGGAGTATGTCGAGATCAACATGGTTGAGACGTGAGCATCATCAGCTTCGCAAGGTGCTCCGGCAGCTGCGGAAAGAGATGAACCGGAAGTGATGAGAGCACAGCTTCGGGAAAGAGATGACACAATTTCCTAAATGGCAAAGGGGATGGAAGCGATGGCTGCTGCCTTAGCCTCTCTCCAGAGTCAGGTACAACCTCAGAAAGAGACATCCCCAGAAATTATCCATATTGCAGACGGAGGAAAAGAGATCTCATCCGTCAATGGAGACGAACAACTAAAGAAAGATCCTGCACAAAGCACGATTCCAGAAAAAGACATTAAGAGCATGGTAGAACAGCAGGTGCTAGAGGCCCTAGCACAATCTAAGAGTGGAGCATCTATTCAAACGGGTAGACCTTACCCCGAAGAGTTCGATGCAGTCCAATACCCAAAAGGCTTCGTAACACCTCTGTTTAAGACTTTTGATGGAACAGGAAACCCCCGGCAACATGTTGCATATTTTGGTGCTAGTTGCTGCAATGTCGGTGGGAGTGACGCTTTACTCTTCCTACAATTCGTCAGCAGCTTATCAGGGATTGCCTTCGACTGGTACGCAGAATTGTCGAACGGCTCAGTGAAGACTTTTCAGAACTGGAGAATCTCTTCGTTAAAAGGTTTGCTGGAGCTCAGCACCACATCACTATTGGTGATCTAGTGGTGGAGCAGCAAAAGCCGAATGAGACTTTAGTGGATTACATACTTCGATGGAGAAACTTAAGCATGAAGTGTGAACCACCGGTTCAAGAACAACATGCAGTCGGTATCTTGCTTAAAAGTATCCATGGCCCGATAGCACTTCTCCTTAAAGGATTTATAATCAAGACTTTCTAGAAGTTGGTTAGCAAGGCCGAGAGCTTGCAAGAAGAGGCAAAACAGTTAAGTTTTGCGGACAAGAACGATAAGCAGAAACCTGTGAAAACATTTGAAAAGAAATCTGAAATCATCGCGGCAGTAGACAAGGGCAAGCAGACGGTTCAGATACAGTTAGAGCGGCCATAGCCTAGCTATCAACCCCCACATCGGACTTATCAGCAACCTCGTCCGAGCTATAAGTCGTCTCAACTTTATGAACAACTACCTCGTTCATCGCGTACATTAAGAGAACTTCTAAATAAAGAATATCCATTCAAAATAGAAGCAGCAGCGAAGATGTTCCGCAGCTTAATGAAGACACCGGATTTTCAGCTGCCAGAGCCCAAGAAGCCGGAAGAAGTTAATAAGAAAGATCATTTGAACTATTGCCCTTACCACCAGATGCTTGGACATAAGATAGAAGATTGCATCACTTTCAAGTGTTGGTTTGATGGCAATCTCCGAAAAGGGAACATAACGATCCCAAAGGAATACATGAAGGAACCCCAGAAGGGAGGTTCCGTCAATGTTATTTCAACGGATTTCATTGTTTCGATAGACCCTTACATGACTGATGATGGATGGAGTACTGTCTGGACAAAATCATCGAAGAAAATTTTGGATCACATCCAGGCCACTTCGGTACGTGCTTCAACCCAGAGTTTGAGACCTGTCGAGCTGGCGCTATCACTTGCGATTGAAGAACCGCCCTAGAAGGAGGAGAAGATCGTGGAAGAGAAGAAGACTGAGGCTCCAAAAGGTAGATTAGGGGCTGCTTATCCTAGGATGGTCGTTTCTGATTTGGGGGAAAAATCCCTCAAACTCCTGACTCTGTATGATTATTTGTCTGCCCCGGCGGGATCTTATAATGATAAGGGTTATGGCGTTAGCTACGTTTTGACTGTTTCTAACAATTACGTAACTAGCGACAACCAACTTAATCCGGATCTCGATTCAAATATAAATAACGATTCTCAAATCATACACAACCTCGATGACCATGACGAAGAAGATGCTCACAAGGGAGGTTACGAAAGCTCGACAAGCAACGAGTCCATTTGTGAATTCCGAGGAGCTCCGATCACGATAGAATTAGAACCCTCAGACACTGAGGCAACTTTAGAGGAGCCGGTGGTTCCAATTCAAGAGGATACACCTGCAGATTCAACACCAAATTCAGAAGAGATAACTGAAGTAAATTTAAGAAGTAGAAAAGTTCTACCCCTGAGAATGGGACCAAAGGATTAAGGGAAGCAGGTGGTTGCTCAGGAAGAGCCAACCCACCCAGAGGAACTGCCCATTTGGGAAGAAACCGAAGAACATGGTAATAAAGTAGACTACAACGTGCTAGCCCATCTTAGGAACCTACCAGCCAAACTAAGCATATACGACGCTCTGATCCTGTCAAAGGAGATGAGGGAGGCTCTGATCAAGGCTTTACTTGATCCAAAGATTTGTTTAGCCCAAATGGCCGGTAATTCCTTCGACAAGGTTTGCTCGTTAAGAGAACAGCGAGGTGTTACCTTCACGGACAATGATCTATTATTGGGAACAAAAGATCACAACCGACCGTTATACATTTCAGTCACTATTGGAAAGTTTACGCTCTCCAGAGTGTTGGTTGATCCAGGAGCATCAATCAACATAATGAATCTTCGAACGCTAGCATATTTGAAAATTGATGCTGGCGAGCTTGAAGCAGACAAGATGCTATTAAGAGGCTTCAATAAAAAAGGAGAAAGAGCTCTTGGATCGATAACACTACTAATGAAGACCGGTGATTTAGCAAAGACAACCGCAAAATTCCACATAATTGATTCTGAGACATCGTTCAACGCTCTACTGGGTCGGCCGTGGATCCATGAAAACTGGATGGTACCGTTGTCTCTGCACCAGTGTATAAAGTATTACGAAGGAGGGGAATAGTGTATCAAAGGTGATTTGCAACCATTCTCCGTACACGAGATTGGAATTCATGAAGATGCGGCCTACTACGCGCCCCCGAAGAAAACAATCTTTTCCAGAAATACCATACCAAATGAAGCAAAAGAAATCCGAGACGACGAAGAACCTGAAGTTCTAGTTCAGCAGTTACTCACCACTCCCTTACAGCGAGATGGTGAAGATTTCTCCAGAACTCGCACCCGAGGTCGAGGCCGGGGACGAGGACGTGGAAGAAATGTTAGAATAGTTGGACAGAAGAAACCGGTCATAGATGTTGATTGGGAGAACACTTCCGAAGAAGGAGAAGAAATCAAGAAAGAAGCAGCGATAATAAGTCAAAAGAAACCCCAGTTCAAGATCTCTCCCAAAGATGAAAAGAATGAAGAATACAAATCAATGTACGAGATGATTAACCATCACGTGCATACTATGACCCTGACCCCGATCCACTCTAATAAGATTGAGGGTGTGGTGGTCAAGGAAGTGCATGGTGGTGGTACTAAGCCAATCAAGTTTTACCGTGGTGCTTCTTCTTCCAATAATGAAAAAGATGTATAATTTGAAGATGTTACTTCTTCTGAATTAATGGAATTACCTTTTGAGTGGTACTCTCCCTGTGTTCAAAATTTAATTCAACGCGGTGTCTTACCTCGATAATGGACAAAGGATCAATCACAACATTTTGAAAGATTATGGAATAATGCTGGTCGGCCTCCCAATTCAAAACATGGTCTCAGATTCGGCACAGTAGGATCAGTTGAGGATACGAGATTTTGCTTGGTTGTCACTTGCGAACCTAATAAAGACTGCTTGGAAGCTTCAGGATATCTCGAAGATCTACCAATCGGAGATGCTCCACCAGAATTCGAAGAAGAAATCAAATCTACAATAGACAAGTTAATGGAGGTTAACTTAGGAACTAGCGAAGAGCCTAGGCCAACCTTTGTTAGCTCCTTACTCAATAAAGAAGATTCCGAGGAAATAATCAAGCTACTAATGGAATTCAAGGACTGTTTTGCTTGGAGTTACGACGAAATGCCAGGATTAGCTCCAGAAGTCACAGTTCACATGTTAGGAGTAGATCCTACTTCTGTTCCAATCAGACAAGCTCCCAGAAGAATGCGTCTAGAAAACAAGTAATAGCCGAAGTTAAGAAGATAATTGACGCTAAATTTGTCCGTGAAGAACAATACCCTACTTGGTTAGCCAATGTGGTACCAGTCAGAAAGAAGAACGGTCAGATCAGAATCTGCGTAGACTTCAGAGATTTAAATAAAGCATGTCCAAAGGATGAATTTCCACTACCAATCCCAAAACTAATGATCGATATTGCTTCAACACATGAAATAATTTCATTCATGGATGGATCATCAGGATACAACCAGATAAAGATGGCACCAGAAGACGAAAAGCTCACGGCATTCAGAACGCCGATCCGAGTGTATTGCTACACAATAATGCCATTCGGACTAAAAAACGTAGGAGCAACATACCAAAGAGCAATGACAAAGATTTTTGATGATCTCATTCACAACCAAGTTGAGTGCAACGTGGACGATGTGGTCATCAAAAGCAAACTGAAGGAAGATCACCTGTATGATTTGAGAATTGTTTTCGAGCGACTAAGGCAATACAACCTTAAGATGAATCCCTTAAAATGCTCCTTCGGCGTCACCTCCGGGAAATTCTTAGGATTTGTTGTCCGACATCGCGGGATTGAAATCGACCCGGAAAAGATTAAAGCTATTTTAGAAATGCCTCCTCCCAAAATTTTGAAACAAATACGATCCTTTCAAGGGAAGTTGGCATATCTTCGACGCTTTATATCAAATTTGTCAGAAAGGTGTTAGCCTTTTTCTGCTTTGGTTAAGAAGGATGCCAAGTTTACTTGGGACTCCAAATGTCAACATGCCTTCAATGACATCAAACGATACTTAATAACACCTCCTATCTTAGCAGCCCCAGTCTTAGGTAGACCGTTGATACTTTATACCGCGGCTTTAGAAGACTCCCTTGGAGCCCTGCTAGCCCAGGTCAATGATGAGGGAAAAGAAAATGCTCTCTACTACTTAAGCCATCGTCTAATTCCGACGGAAGTGAAGTATCCTCCAATTGAGAAGCATTGTTTGGCCCTGATCTTCACCGCACTGAAGCTCAGGCATTACATGCTTTCTCATAAGGTCAACCTTATTTCGAGAGTTAATCCGTTGCAATATTTGATGACCCAACTGACGCTTTCTGGCAAACTTGCTAGGTGGTCGATGATACTATTGCAATTCGACATAACTTTCATTCCTCTTCGCGCCATAAAGGGACAAGTACTAGCTGACTTCCTTGCAGCACACCCTTTACCGGCAGATTCGCCTCTGGATGATGACTTATCTGACGAGCAGATAATGAACCTAGAAGACCCTGATGATCGACGTTGGGAACTATACTTCGACGAAGCGTCCTCAGCACAAAAGAACAAAGAATTGCAAACGATAGTGCCCGGTAAGGCAGGAATTGGACTAATCTTTATAACACCGATGCGAGGGATGTTAAGATACTCCTACCACTTAACGGAGCCGTGTACAAACAATGAGGCAGAATACAAAGCCCTCATAACAGGACTAGAACTAACCATTCAAATGGGAATAACAGACATCAACATCTACGGAGATTCTTAGATGATCATTCAACAGGTCGCCAGACAATACAAAATTTTAAAGCCAAGACTCGAGCAGTACTTTCATTATGCCATGAAACTATTGGAACATATTCCGAATGTAACGATCTACAAGATCCCCAGAAAAGAAAATGCTCTCGCGGATGCGCTAGCTCGCCTTGCAAAAGAATTTGCCTACTTACAAGATGAGTCAGTTGAAGTGTCAGTTCAGGGACGACAGGTTCTATCGCAACTCGACATGGATATGATACAGAAAACAGAAAAATCAGAGGAATCAGTTGCAGCAATAAAAAAAAAACACAGAAGATTGGCGTCAACCGCTAATAGACTACCTGCAAATAGGGAAATAACCAGACGATAAATCATTAGCCCATGAAATCAAGTAAAGAACTCTATCTTACGCATTAATAAACAATGCGTTATACAGAAGGTCTTTTGATCAGATGTGGTTAAGATGCCTGAGCGGGTCCGAGGCTCGTGAAATTGTCCAAGAGGTACACTCAAGACTCTGTGGCGCTTATCAGTCAGGTCTGAAAATGAAAATGAAGATTAAAAGACTAGGGTACTACTGGCCCTCAATGATGACCGACTGTATGAAGATCGCCAAGAGCTGTCACCAATGCCAAGTGCATGGAGTAGTTCTACATCAACCTCCAAATGTGCTACATCCGACAATCGCGTTGTGGCCATTTGAGTGTTGGGGCACAGATATAGTGGGTCCGATAGAACCACCTTCTTCAAGAGGACATCGCTTCATATTTGCAGCTACAAACTACTTTTCTAAATGGGCAGAAGCTATACCACTCAGGGAAGTGAAGGCACACCACGTGTTACAGTTTTCATGAACCAAGTTGTCTACCTTTTTGGGGTACCGCGCAGAATCATTTCAGATAATGGGTCAGCATTCAAAAGTACAAAGGTCAACAATTTTGTCAGAAGACATGGGATCGATTGGCGATACTCAACGATCTACTACCCAAGGGCAAACAGCTTGGCCGAGGCTTTTAATAAAACTCTCATTCAAATCCTGAAGAAAACTTTGGACGACAACAAGAGAAATTGGCACGACAAGTTGTTAGAAGCCTTATGGGCATACAGGACAACTTTTAGGACTCCTACTTAGTCTACGCCCTACGCTTTAGTGTTTGGGTCCGAGCCAGTTCTACCCTTGGAAGTTCAGCTCCCATCACTCAGAATTGCAATTGCGAACAAAATCACTACGGAGGAAAATGCTAGACTATGACTAAAAGAGTTGGAAAGCTTGGAGGGCCAAAAGACTTTCCACGCAACAGAATTTAGAACTGTATCAAGCCAAAATGATCCAGGCTCATGATAAACTAGTCCGCCCCAGGACATTCAAAGTCGGTGATTTGGTTTTTGTTCTCAAAAGACCTATTCTTGCACATCGCAAGATAGGTGGTAAATTTGAACCGACCTGGGAAGGGCCGTTTGTGGTCGAGACGAGTCTACTCGGGAGGCTCCTACCAACTTGTGAACTGCCGAGGAGAACGACAAATGCTTCCAATCAACGGACGATATTTGAAGAAGTATTACGTGACCTGATGTTTTGAAGGGATGAATTCTCATCCCTAGAAACACGGGTGAATTAACCACTTGTGACTGGGTCCGAACCCAAAAAACATAAAAATGGATGATAAAAGAAATATCATTAACAAAAAATATGTACTAAAAATGAAATATGTGAAATCATAATAATGAAGTTTTACTCTTCCTTTCAAATCAAATCTTGTTCCTGATCTTTCTTCATCTTTTCCTACTTTCCTTAAAAAATTAAAATAAGTGAATAAGAATCTTCAGTGATAAATATTTTTCTAATGTTCTTGTTCTTAGCATATCCTCTGATCCTTTCCTTATCTTTTCCGCAGGGAAATGTCGAACGGGCGGTTGGTCCTAAACTTTAAAAATGGCATGAGTCTCGCACTTGATGAAAAGAGGGTGAAGGATGGAGCAGTGATAGAAATTGATTCTGACTTCACACCAGCCAGCCTACAGTATGAAGAAAATGATTGGGTCCCAGTTGACCGAGAAGAGCTTCACAGCTAGACAGTAATGAAGATGGGTGGCCGAAGCCACCAATCCAGCAACAATAAAAGAAAGACAAACATCGAGGAAGGCAAGAAAATCAAGTCTGTAGTTACCACAGCAGACGGCAGGCTCATTAGCATCGCGCCAGCAGAAATTCAAGGGGTAAGGAGAGCTACTCTCACTGCTACCCAAAGAAGGAATAAGAATCACCGTATCCGCAAGATGTTGACTAAACTAGCAGCAGATCAACACGAGGAAACAACCGCTTTTGCCGGCACACACATTTCAAAGATACCGGTTCATCAGGAACCAGAAAGAAGAAAGTCAACCCCAAGAAAATCAGAACAAATTGAAGAAGTGCCAAGAAGAACAGAAATAGAGTCAGTGCCTCGACGCCGGACAAAGATACCGGATCTGAAGAACCTTGTTGCGGAAGCAACCCCGGAGGATGTCCCGATAGAGACAATCCTTGAGGAGCCAAGGTATGCAGGAGAACGTGACGGAATTGAGCCATACATCCCGCAGTACGTTACTAGGCCTCGTCACTTGCAGATCATCCCAGAATATGAACTAGAAAGAATGCAAAATGTTGAGAAGAGGACTTTCGAATACTTTGAAAGGATTAGAGGCAAGAGAATCAAAATTTTGGAAGGCCTCGAGTTACACACAGGTGCATTCTCAGAGTACGAGCAACAGCAGATTGAGGATTGCATCTTAGAACTTCAGAAGATCGGTCGAGTAGGCCGTCTGAGGGAAAAGACTTATTCAGAACCCCGAAGATGGATGCCAGGGAAAGGAAGAGTCACAATACAATGCAGATGTTGTTATAACTTCGTAGAGGACAGAAAAGTAAATCCACCAGGGATACTCCGTCACAGTGAGGTGGATCCAATGCCGAGGATAATTAAAAGAATGGTGAAAAGAATGATAACGTGGAGGGTACTGCCACGGATCGCATACCCAACGGTTTCATCATCAACATTTATCGGAAGGGCAACCGCATACCTCCACACATAGACCACCACGACTTTGTCGGACCTTCTGCACGGTTTCGTTCGTCAACCAATGCAATATCATGTTCGGATCCGACCTCCGATAGCGAGGCCACAGTAAGTTCCGAGGGCCGGTGGAGATACTACTTCCGGTAGGTTCCGTCATGATATTAAAAGGAAATGGAGCAGACATCACAAAACATTGTATACCGGGAGTGCCAGTGGAGCGGATCTCTGTCACTTTTAGAAGGATGGACGACAAAAAGGCGCCTTACCACTTCCAGCCAGATCCAGAATTGGAGAGTCTCCGGCCCTACGAGCTGTGAGTTACATGGGAAATAACACACCTTCAATGCACATCCATGCAGTATTCCTGCCAAGGGTGGCTTAGAAGGTGATGTTATTACCCATGTTTCTTACTATCCAGACATGAATTTTAGACATATGCTTTTGGATACATCAACAAGAAGTTTACACAGTCCGTTTTGGATTTACATGGATTGTACAAGACATGAAATTTCTGAGGAAAATGTCATCATGACTAGACCAAGTTGTATGATGTACTCTCAGAAAGTTGGAATGAAAATGACTACGTCATATTTTGCCTTCACCTCTTTTTGTGCAAATTGATCAGGAAACGCCATTAGAGTTAAATGAACTTTGAACGAAGAACGAAGAGAAAAGAAAATAAATGAGAACTTTTCCTAAAAATCTAAATAGTAAAATGAACTTCAAATTCACATGAACACTAAATAAACAACAAATAAAAAAAAATGGGATCGTTAAAGGACAAACAAAATGAATCTAAATCTCAAATTGAATTCCAGTCTAAATCCATCTTTTCAAATCCTCCGATTATTCTTCGAATCAAGATCTACTTCAGACCTCCTTTGAAGCCCTCTCTAGGGATGACTTCAGAACCACAAAGAATTTTTGATTTGATTCTGATGGCATAGTACCCTTCGCCAAATAATCAAACTTTGATTGATTCTCATGGGATGTGGAACACTTTCATATCTCATTTCAATCTCCCGCTAAATCCAAATCTCCACAGTACATTTCTATTCAAAATTTCCGAGACTGGTACCTACATTCCAGTTCTCATTTCGTGGTCGATACCTACATTTCGATTCTCATCTGAATTGATACCTACATTTCAATTAAAATTTTCTGAGACTGGTACCTACATTCCAGTTCTCATTTCGTGCTCAATACCTACATTTCGATTCTCATTCGAATTGATACCTACATTTCAATTCAAAATTTCTGAGACTGGTACCTACATCCCAGTTCTCATTTCGAGATCGATACCTACATTTCGATTCTCATTCGAATTGATACCTACATTTCAATTCAAAATTTCCGAGACTGGTACCTACATTCCAGTTCTCATTTCTAGATCGATACCTACATTTCGATTCTCATCTGAATTAATACTTACATTTCAATTCAAAATTTTCGAGACTGGTACCTACATTCCAGTTCTCATTTTGAGATCGATACCTACATTTTGATTCTCATTCGAATTGATACCTACATTTCAATTCAAAATTTCCGAGACTGGTACCTACATTCCAGTTCTCATTTCGAGATCGATACCTACATTTTGATTCTCATTCGAATTGATACCTACATTTCAATTCAATATTTCTGAGACTGGTACCTACATTCAAGTTCTCATTTCGAGATCAATACTTACATTTTGATTCTTATCTGAATTGATACCTACATTTCAATTCAAAATTTTTGAGACTGGTACCTACATTCCAGTTCTCATTTTGAGATCGATACCTACATTTCGATTCTCATTAGAATTGATACCTATATTTCAATTCAAAATTTCCGAGACTGGTACCTACATTCCAGTTCTCATTTCAAGATCGATACCTACATTTTGATTCTCATCTGAATTGATACCTACATTTCAATTCAAAATTTCCGAGACTGGAACCTACATTCTAGTTCTTATTTTGAGATCGATACCTACATTTCGATTCTCATTCGAATTGATACCTACATTTCAATTCAAAATTTCTGCGACTGGTACCTACGTTCCAGTTCTCATTTCGAGATCGATACCTACATTTCGATTCTCATTCGAATTGATACCTACATTTCAATTCAGAATTTCCGAGACTGGTACCTAAATTCCAGTCCTCTTTCGAGATCAGTACCTAAATTCTGATTCTCATCCTTTTCAATTAACACTTGAGCTCGGATGCTTACTCCGAGGCTGCTACCTAAAATCCAGTTTTCTTCGCAATCCCAAGGTTGAAACTTGGGTTTCAATTCTCATTTCAAATCCAAATTTCCTAAATTGATTTTAAATCAAACTTTAATCTAAATTGAAACTCAAAAATCTAAACTTACACATCTAAACTTGAATATGAAATGAAACGAAATCTAAATCGAAATTCTCCAAATCTTTGATTTGGAATTCACCTCCTTTTCCTTTCCCCAGTGAGAGTTCAAGAACCTCCAGTTTTGGAAATATACTTGATACTCCCCAGCGGAAATTTTTCAACTCTATCCTAAGTTTGTCACTTGGACATATGTGTTGGTTTTGTTGATATCTTCGGTCAACACCAATACGCGCGGTGTGCTTGGTTAACACACCACACCTATTGGGGGTCCATTTGTTGACCTCATTTTTGATGAGGTCTTCACTTCACTCTTTAGTACATAGGATCTAGCCTTAGGCTTTTCCTTTGACTATCTTAGAGGACTAGAGATGGAACCTACCCCTTTGAAATTCAACCACTTCTTAACTCCCTCCAAACCCCACAAGCTTGACTGAAAACCCCTAATCACCTAGAGGGTTGAGATCAGATGTGGAAGTTTAAAGGATGAGTTCCCTATATGATTCTTTGGCCTTAAGATCACCCTGGGTGGCCTGGTCTGGTGAGGGCTGACCTGCACATACATTACACTTTCACACACATTCCAAATCCTAAAACTATTCATGCCAAGCTTGACTTCCTGACTCATGTGGATAATTCATATGGATGGTCCTTAACCCCTAAGCCCCTGGCTAAGAGGGTTAGGAACAACATAGTGAATACCTCAAATGAGTCCTCTCATGGCTCCTATGGGCTTAACATGGCTTCATGACTCAACCAAAGTGATTCCATATTACTCAAATTTGATCAACCTTCATTTTTCCAAAATTTCAATTTTTGACCCCCGGGGGCCCCAAACACACCTAACCTACCAAAACTCCTTGAAATTACCTAAGACCTCCAAAATTTTCAAATCACCCAGAATTTCCCAAAATTAAACTTAAACATTTCCCCACCAATCAAATTGATCATTTACAGCCAAAAATACCAAAATTTCCAAAAAATACCGCCAATACCCTCCAAATTACTAAAATGCCCCTCTTGACCCAAAAAATTCAAAAATTCCAAAATTCCCAGAAAATTGCAGAAAATCCCAAATATTTCCAATTTCATTTTGTTCAACTACACCATGGGCTAATTTTGTCAATTTACCCTACTTTTATCAAAACCCCCAATTTGACCCATTTTAGCCCAAAGTGAACCCAATGTCAAACCAAACCTCCCCAATTGACCCCAATTTTGGTCCAATTCAATTCTAAACTTCAATTCAATATCCCCAATATCAATCTAGACTAAATACAAGCCCAATTTGATTGGAATTTGAATCCAATTTCATTTTTAAGCTTAAAGCCCAATTTTGACCCATGACCCAAACCTAGGCCAAACCAACCCAATTCAATCCCAATTTGACCCAAATGTTTTCTAAAACCTTCCTAGCATCCTCACAAACAAAACACTAACATGATTTGCCCAAAATTTGGACCCAATCCCTACTCAAATTCAACCCAAACCCAAAATCCCTTAAATGGGCCTACACCCAGACCTAACCCAAATAGGCCCAAATGCCAAAATCAAAACCCAACCAAAGATGAAACCTCTTTGAAACACTCTCATAAAAATTTCTTAATGTTAATTTTACATCAATTTCAACATTAGCCCAACCTTAGCCCAAGTTAGTCCATTTTGACCTATTTTGACCCTATCACTAAAGAGACCCAATTTAGACCCAATTCAATTCCAAACCACCTCAAGTTTGATCCAAATCACTCATGACACATCCTTAAACTAAACCCAACATTTATTTATCATGGCCCTTTGCAAAATTTTCATCTAAAAGCCCACTTCCAAAAGACATTCAAAAGCCCATTCCTAACCAAACTCAAAAGCCCAAGCCCATCCTAAAGCCCACATGACAATCTCATCTCATCCTCACTTAATTAAAATCATTCCTAAGTCCTAAATCAGCAATCAAACCTTTCTAAACAAAGCCATATGATAAACCATCCAAATTTTACACCAAAATACCAAAATTCCTTAAACCCATTTCCATGAAACCAAGCCTACGTTTCCCAAGCCATATAAGAGCCATGAAGGCATCCTTAAGCCCCATGTGAAGCCATGAGGGGTTTGACATGTGACCAAGCTATTAATGGCAAAAGGAGGGCCCCCTTTACTAATCCTTCATTAAGCCTTTTTAGCCATATCTATGTCAAATACTAAACCATGTTTTGCCACCTAATCCTTGATGGAGACTCCACCACACATGGGAGGTTTACCCAACTGATTGCCTCAGCCCAAAATCAGGTTATGGGAGAGTGAACCCAATCCATTTGAATGAGTTGACCAAACCAAGCCTATAATGGCCTTATCCACTTAGAGCCAACTCCTTTACACATGTCAAAAGCCAATTCGCTTCACCAAACCCCATCCCTGACTTCCCTGGTAAAGATGGTGACCCATGCTTGGCCGGCCAGCCACCACAGCCGCTGGAAAACACCTTGGCCGAGACCTTGAAAGCAGCCAAACATTGAAATTCCATCTTGCTGAGCTGCCCCATGTCCAATGGCTGCCATGACTGTTCTTCCCTTGATCTAACCAGCTGATCCAAGCCTTCAACCCTCCCTGGGAAGCCCTCCAGCCAGCCTTATTTAAACACCACCTCCTCTCGGCCAAGTGAGGAGCTGAAACAAACCATACAGAAACTCTGCCAAAATCATTCCTGACTCTCCCCCACACCTGGAGAACTTGATCCCCACTGAAATCCCTTAGCCATTTCCTCTCTGTGAGCTCAATTTCAGAGTTTAAATTCAAGCCCAAAACCAGGACACTTCACCAAAGTGAGTCAATCCTCAAATTGATTGACTCTACACCTTCACCAGACCAAGAGGAGAAGTTTCCCAGCAAAAGCCCCCTCACCAGGCCAGTCATTGCTTCCAGCCTCCAAGCTTTGTGATCGACTGTGGTCACTTTTGTACCTAGGAAATTCACCAGGCCAAGGGACTTCATCTGGAGCTTACTTGGACCCAATCGAACATGACACAACTCTCAGATCGAAGCTTCACTTCTCTGAGCAAAGGTATGAGCTCTCTCTTCCTCCCGAGCTTCTGGAGATACTCCATTTGATATGAATCGATTTCAATGCATGTTTACCATATGGATGTGTTCGTCTCTTCAAGAAGAATCCATAGAGCATAAGAACATAAAAATTCATTGAGAAATGAGGGAGATATTAGTGCTAGAAGGTTGACGGTCACGGGTTCACACCAGTCGGAGACGGTGTCCAGGAGCCATTGGATAATGCGTGTATCAGATGGACAGCTCGGATCGCATCGGACTGGAAGATGTTACGTGAAAGGTGGGCCCCGGGACGGCTGACTCAGATGGTGGGGCCCAATCACAGCGTGACATGTACCCCTTCGGAGCCGCCGAGGTTGATGCGGCGCCGCGTAGGATAAGTAGGAAAATATGGAATTTTCTTTTTTATTAAATACCCAGAACTTTAAAAATACATAACTTTGTGTAGAAAAATCATAAAAATAAAATTAAAATACCCTCTTGCTCAGTGAACAGAGGAAAATAATGTGGAAAAGAAATCAAATAATTTTATTGAGCATTTTATTTTTAATGATTTATTTACTCTCTGCATGGTTTTAATTCTCCATTTGCATAGGTAATTCACTATGGCATGAGATCATGGGGCTTTTGAAGCCTCTGAACTTGGGAACATTCCTTGAATTTTCTAAGGTCAGAGGCCATACCTATGAGAAGTTATTGATTTTTCAAATGCATGTTACTATTTTGAGTATTTTAATTCCAATAATTAGCATGTTGTGAAATAAATTCTAGGAAAATTTTGTAATGTTTCTTATTACCAGAGGAACCTAGAAAAAATAGGTCTTGAGTTAATTCACACGAAACAACCCTAATTGAACTAAACACCCAAAATTGAACTTTAATTAATTAGGATTAACTACACATTAAATTAACTTGAAAATAATTCTCCACTGATGCTTAGGATCAGAGGAACATCACATAAAAATTTGAAGTCAATTGGACTTGATTAACCTCACCAAATGGGTTGATTAAGCCTCTTAAGCAAAATGGATAAAATTAAATTTTAAAAACTTCATAACTCACAAATTACTTTTCAAAAATTCACAAAAATGGTTTTGGAGCTTCTCTGATATTAGAGGAACTTAGGAAAATTAAAATTGTAATTTTCTAAAAAAGTTGATTTTTATCATTATTTTAATATTTTTAATAATTAAAAAATAATAAAAATCATAAAAATACTAAAAATCACCAAAATGTCACATTTTGAGTTGTAATCATTTAGGAGCAAACCAAATATTTTTCCTAAGTCTCTAGGGTAAGATATTGAATTTTAAAGGCTTAAAACAATTTTTGAATTGAAAAAATGATTTTCTTTAACATTTCCACTAAATTAATTATAATAAATCAAAGAAAAATTAGAAAAATTAAATTTTTATTCTCTGATTTCCCTGATGTCAGAGAGATTTTTTGAAAAATATAAAACCTATTTTTCAACTTCAATTTTATTTTTTAAATTAATTAATACTCCAAAACTCAAAATAATTCTAATAAATAAAATATAATTAAAAAATCACTAAAATTGGTCCAAATGGTCCTCTAGTCATTAGGAACATCCCATAATTTTCTTAAGTACAGAAACATTTCCTTGGTCATGTTATTGAATTTTCCTTAAAAAGTCCTATTTTTCATAAAAAATAATTACATAAATAAATTAAATACAGAAAAATCACATTTTCTCCTCTAATGTCTTAGTTGACATGTGAGTGAGGTTACATAAAAATTTCAAGTTCATTTGAGCTTAATTTAGTGAGTTATAGAATTATTAAGCTTGAAGGATAAAAGGGTAATTAAAAAATTTCAACAAGGGGAGGGTAAAATATTTGATTTTAAACTGATTTTTGGATGATTGAAACTTAAATGATTGAGAGTAGAAACCTACCAATCATTTCAAATATAATTAAAATAAAACTTTAATAAATTAATTAATTGAAATTTTGGAAGAATAATAGAAATTGGAATTATTAAAGTAGAGATATTATTAAGAGGATATTTATTCTTTAATTTAAAAATCCCTAAATAAATCACTTCAATAATACTTAATTCTTAATTTAAAAAAAATATTAAAATATTAATCCAAATTAATATTAAACTAAAATTAAATTAAATTAAATTAAAATTAAAACTAGATTAAAATTAAATTTAAATTAAATTAAATTAAAAATTAAATTAAATTAAATTAAATTAAAATCAAAATTAAATTAAAATTAAATTAAATTAAAATTAAACTAAAATTAAATTAAATTAAATTAAATTAAATTAAAATTAAATTAAATTAAATTAAATTAAACCAAATTAAATTAAATTAAACCAAATTAAATTAAAATTAAATTAAATTGAATTAAAATTAAGGTTGAATTAAATTAAATCAAAAATCATTTAATAACAAACCTAAATGAAATCATTAAGAATCAAATCTGAAATAACTTGAACACTATTCCAAACTTAAATGTTTTTTTTAATTAAATCAAAATTGAAATTAAATCATTAAGTTTAAATAATAAAAATACTTAATAAGTTGATTTGCCCTTTTAAAGCTCTTATTATTATAACTCTTAAATGAGGTATCAAGTGAAGTGTTACTTCACTTATGAGATATTCAAATGTCCCTGTTCACTGAGCAAGAGAACAAAACTTAAACTCCTGGATGATTAATTCACTTGTATAATTAAATTCTCTTGGACTTAAAACAATCCAAGAGGTATTGAAAAAATGTTTAAGACTTGTCTTAAGCACTTCCTCAATATGATGGGATGCTTATAAGAACAATAGAACTTAATTGTTCTTTGGTGAAGAAAATCATCCTTAATAAAACACAAGAACATAGACGTCATAGGAAAAGACTAGCTTTAGGATTAGGACTTTGGTAGACAACCAAAACCTTTCCCTTAGCTTTACCTAGGTACTTGTTGAAATATTTAAATGCCTTAACATGTGTTTTAAGTGCAGCTTGGGATGACGGGAAGATCCTCCAGGTACGCTTTTATTTTTATTGCAATTTACTTTATTGCAATTTACTTACATGCACTATACTTTAGTTTTCTTGCATTATAAACAACTGTTGCATGAAAACCAAAACCTTTAGGATAGTCCCTGAACTGAAACCAAAACTAAATTAAAAGTCATTACAAGATAAAATTCACTGCCACAACATTCCAAAACATAAAGCAACTCAAAATTTAATCATAAATAGAACAACAAAACTACAATTGCAACTAAATTAAAACGTCTCGCTGAATGATCGGGAATACCTCGGATGATGCAACCCATGTGTTGCTAACTGGATTTCCCACGGTCTAAATGAAAGTGTGGAACTCATTCAGTTGAGTTTAGTAAATTCATCTGGATAAGTGAATTCGATGAAAATAACGGTGCCGGGATGACGAAACCGTGGGATCTTAATCAGTTCTGTTTAACCAACTTTAAGATTTGTTTTAATTAAAACATTAAAAACACTTTGATTTTAAGATTTTCTCTAAACCAAAACACTTCTCTCATCTCCTGATTTATGACTTCTAAAACTAAACCTCTGCAACAATAAGGAGCTTGGAGCATGGTGCGCAGCACAACTGTCATCATCAGCAAAACTTGAATCTACTTCAGCAAACATTTCTTAGTTTTTTTAAATAACCAAGCCATAGGACTTCGAGGTAGTTTTCTTAGTGCAACATAAATCCTCAACTCTTTGTTAGGCATTTGCATGATCATGTCATGTAAATTAAGTCCTAACCGGTCTTAGGATTCTGAGGTAGTTGTTTGGGACGACATAAATCCTCACATCTTCGAGGCTATTTGTGTGATTATATCATACAAATATAAGTCCTAATTAATTAAAATTGGCAGGATTGCAACATTAAATAATCTTCTCAAACTCAAGCTAAACAAATAGGATAGTTGGGAAGTTACCGAGACTTGTCTCGAATCCGTGACATCCCCTACATTTCGTTCCTTTGGACTCCTGAAATAGCTGTTCCAAATTTGATCAATCCCCAATTGAAATTTCCAAAATCCAATTATTTAAAAACCTTAAACTTTGAAATTCTTGAGAGCAAAATCACTGATCATTATCGAGAGTTTTGTTAAATGATTCCCTTCATTTAAGATGTAATTAACTATAGGGGCCTGCCCTTATAGGGAACTTTAAGAACCCAGGTAATATAAACCCTGCTTAATTTCTTTATATTAAACAGAGGAACTTGTCCGCTTATAAAATTGGTTCGCAGACCAAATGGATGTCACTAATCATCTAGTTTATTTAATTGAGCCCCATCATCAAGCAGAGTGTCTATTCTTCGGGATAGATATATAGTTTGTGGTGTGGTGCTCGTTTATATAAACTATTTGGGATATTAGATCGGTTTGATTTCATATCTTAAAATTTTTAACTTTAAAATTATTTTAAAAATCAAATGCTTATTTTTCAAACTGTATATATAAATATATATACATACATATATATGTATATATATATATATATATATATATATATATATATATATATATATATATATAGATTAAATTTAAAATTTAAAATTCATCAACAACTTCTATTGGCAACCCTTTTTTTTAAAATACAACACACAATCTAAAAATATGCCGACAAACACCAGTTGAGATCCTACAGTTCCATCATCCCGACACCGCTATTTTCATCGGATTCACTTAGTCCAAATGAATTTACTAAACTCAACTTAATGAGTTCCATACTTTCATTTAGACCGTGGGAAAACCCTGTTAGCAACATGTGGGCTACCTCCTCCAAGGAATTCCCGATCATCCAACGAGGCGTTTTAATTTAGTTATAATTGTGGTTTTTGTTGTTTTATTTGTGATTAAATTTTGAGTTGTTTTATATTTTTGAATGTTTTGGGGTGAATTTTATCTTGTCTTGATTTTTAATTTAGTTTTGGTTTTGGTTTTGTGGATATCCTAAAGGTTTCAGTTTTCATGCAAGGTGACATTGTTGTTTATCATACAAATTGCAAGAAAAGTAAAGCGCATTATAGAAAACATGGGAAAAGAAAGCACTGTAAATTTATAAAAGTGTACCTGGCGAGTCTTCTCGTTCATCCACGTGAAACTTTAGTATTCTTTGGAATTAACATTTATATTTGAAGAAAAGTAAAACCTTGTGCATATGTTCTTCTCCGGCCTATCAAATTCTATGTGATAACTTAGTGGGTCCTATCCATTTATGAGATGTTTTCATTTAATAAATATAATAAATACAATAGTCCTACAAGGTGTCCAGAAAACTTGTGAAACGGTCTAGGAGAAACTCGAATAATTCATAATACTTTTGACCTTCCCTGAGGTCCTTTTGAATTTATTATAGTTATTAAACGATTTATCCCTTTCATACTCTTATGCTCAGTGAACCGGTGTTTTAATCATTTCTTAGAGTAAGGTAATTCATCGTTTATTATTTAATTTAAGAATTATGTGGGTGAAGACCCCAAATGACTAATTAAGATTATTAGGGTACTTAGTCACATTTTGATTCGGGGCTTATAGTGTTTCCAGGTATTTAGAATTTGATTATGTTTGTTTTTCTAAACTTCTCTTAGTGAGATTAATTAAGCCTAGCTCACTACCAATCTCTTAAAATTTTGATGGATACATTTGTAATTCTATTTAGAAAATTTTAAATGAGTTTAATTAATTTTTATCAAAATATTGGGCTATCATTTAATATACCAAAGAGAGGTGTGAGTTAGTGGATTATTAACCTCCAAGATTAACCCCTAACCCTAAGGATCATTTTGTATAATTATCTCCCAAATTAGAATTAATTATGAATATTTAAAAATTTAGATTTGATATGAAAAAATTGAAGTTGGTTTCTACCACTTTTCCCTTTAATATCTCAAACATCCAAACATATCATTTAGGATCATTAATTGCCCATATTACCCTTTTTATTAACCTAAATATTAATTAAGGCAAAAAACCCTTAAAATTACAACTTTGCCCTTGGGGCCTTATTACTTCATAATTCCTTAAATTCAATTCAAATGACTTTGGAACTTTTATGTTACCTTACTAATGAGATAATTAAAACATCAGAGGAGAAAATATGATTTTTCAAAATTTAATTTAATTTATATATTTATTTTAATGTAAAAATAGATGTTTTTAGTGAAAATTCAATAACTTGATCAAAACAAAATATTTTACCTTGAAATTTTTGTTGGAGGTAAACCTAAACTAGAGGACAACTTGGACCAAATTTCATAATTTTTTGATGTTTATTTTAATTATTAGAATATTTTTAATTTCTGGAGTTTTAATTAATCATGAAATACTTTAAAAGCTGAAAAATTCAATTTTATATTTTTAAAAAATCTCTCTAAGGCTAGGGAAATCAAAGAAATAAATTTCATATTTTTTTTATTTTTCTTTTAATTGTTAGAATTATTTTAGTGTAAAATTAAAGAAATTCATTTTTTAGCCTTTTAAAAATTCATTTAAGCCTTTAAAAATTAATATCTTGACATCGGGACTTCGGAAAGTTATGGGGATGGTTTCTAAGTGATTAAGAGACCAAATGTGACAATTTAATGATTTTTAATATTTTCTAGTTTTTTAACATTTTTTAATTATTTAATTATTATAATAGGTTCAAAAATGAAAATTTTTTAAAAATTTTAATTTTAATTTTAGAAAATTTCTTTGATCATAGAAAACTCACAAGACCAATTTTATAATTTTTTGAGTGGTATTTTAATTATTTAAATTCATTTAAGTGCCTAAAATTTCATTGAGCTTAAGAAAATCACTTGACTTATTAAATTAATTCCAAATGACCTCAAAATATTTAGAGGAGTTCTTTTGTCTCTGAAGTATAGTAGAGAATCATTTTTAGGTTATTTTGATTTTTATTTTCTCTTCATTAATTAATGGTTTGTTTTAGGTCAAGTTGATGAGTAGTGCACATCTTAGTTATTTAGCCCATGAAATAATTATCCTAGGGTCCTCTAATCATAAGAGCAAAATTTACTTTGCATTCTTCTCATTATTATTTTAATTATTACAATTTTATAGCAAAATTGACACAATAACTTGAAAAATAGAGATCTTCTCACAGAGATCCCCCTTGACTTTTAAAAAATCAAGGAAGATCCCTCATGACAGATAAAATAAGACCCCCAAAGCTCAAGCCATGGTGAAATGTTTGGGTCAGTGGAGAATTAAAAGACTGAAATCAGTATTTAAATCATTAAAAATAAAATGTGCATAAAAATATTTCAAACCATTTCTACATTGTTCTCCTTTGTTCACTGAGAAACAAGGTATTTTTCTTTTATTTTTCTGATTTTTCTAGGCTAAGATATAGATTTTTAAAGTTCTACTGATTTAAATAATTTAGAAAATAGGGATTTTCCTATATAACCACGTTGGCGCCACGCAGACCAACGACAGGTCGAAAGCACACGCATCTTCTTCTGGTTAAGCGCTACCTTCTGAGTCAGCGCTACGCGTCTCAACGGTTCTGCTTCATCTTCTCATCCAGTGCCATGCTAGCCCTCTGTTTAATACACAGATGATCCAATGATGCTCGAGCTTTATCCCCAACTGGTTCAGCCCGAGAGCCGTCCACAATAAAACTCTAATATCTCAGCCTAGACACAACCAAATCTCTTTTAGTTTGATCCAATGAACTCGTCTAAGCATTGCAATCATATTCATACAGCTAGTCACAATTTAAATTAACCCTAATTACATGGAGAATCCAGAGAAGCTCAGGAAGAAGAAGGAGGCAATACCTTGGCTCTGAGAAGTGAAGCTTCAATCAGAGATGCTCTACACCTTCATTGGATTCCTAGGAGCTTAGGGATGAAGCCTCTTGCCCTGGTGAATTGCCTAGGTATGAAAGTGACCAAGGATGATTTTGAGCTTTGATGGAAATCTGGTGTAGAGGTCTTCTGTGATGGGAATTTGATGGTGGATCTTCTTCTTTTGCTACTGGGAAGGTGTGGGTGTAGTTAATTGAGATTTGGTGCTTTTTAGAGGTGTATTAGAAAGTGTCCTAGTTTTTGGCCGAATTTGAGCTCAGGCACTGGGAACCAGAGAGGGAATATGACTGGAATGGTCTTAGGGAGGTATGGAGGAGCTCTGGTGAGATTTTGGCAGAGTTTTGTTAAGAAATTTTCAGCGCTCCCTCTTGGCAGTGAAGGATGGGTGGCATAAATAGCCATTGCTGGGGTGGCTGCATGGGGTCCAATTCAAGTGCAAAGAGCTGTCTAGGTGGAGTGTAGAGGAGCTCTGGTGGCCAATTTTGGGCTGAGTTGGCCATAGGGTGTAGTTTGGGTTTGGCCAAGAGGGAGGTGATTCTTGGTTTTGGCATTTTCTAGCCACTAGGCTAGCCGGCCAAGCCAGGGGAGGTGGCCAGTGGGTCAGGTGCACAAGTGGGTAGACCATGAGTAAAATGGGTTTTAATGTGTAAGGCATTATGTCAAAGATCTCTTAGATTTAACTATTTAAGTGGTGAGATCCCCTAATATGGGGGACCTTTGGTCCATGGCTCCACTAGGGTGGGCTAGGTGGGTTTAGCCCAGTTCTTAGGGTCAACTTAGTGGCTGTGGAGGAGTTAGCTTGGTCACATTTGGTTCAATTTTGTTAGATTTGGTCATGGGTTCATTTGGGTCACCTTGGGTTCAAATTGGGCTAACTTGGGTTTGAGCTTGAATGGAGCTGAAGTATCTTGAGTAAAACTGTGTAGATGATTGTAATGAAGATTTTTTATGAAGACTTGGAATGGTTTTAAGTTCATTTAGAGGTTTAATTTGGTGGATTTTGGGATTTTGGTTAATTTGGGTATGGTATGCTAGACTTAGGTCTAGGTTGGGCTAGGGTTGGGTCCAAGTTTAATTAAAGGTTTCATATGGTCTAGGGGAATGTGGCGAAGAGTTTCCATCAATAATTGGGTGGAAAGTTTAGGGTTAGGCCAATCAATTTGAGAGATATTGGGAATTTGGTATGCTTGGGTCAAAATTGGGTATTTTCTTATTTCAAGTGGATTTGGGTGAGACTTGGGCTCAAATTAGGGGCAATTAAATGTTGCATGTGATTCATAGTAATTTTATAGAGGTCTTAGGATTGAAATTTGGGGGAATTGATTGAAATTGGGTCAATTTGGGGATTTGGATCCTTTAGGTAAAATTGGAGATTTTGTGTTTTAAGTGGAATTAAACTTAAATGTGGGTCAAATTGGGCTTGGATTTGGTTTAATCATGTTGACCAAGGTTGACCAAATTGTAATGTCTTGGCGATTAGGTCAATTTTTGGGTCCATAATTAACTTTATGGTCATTGGGATGAGCACATGGCTTTAGGTTGACCAATTGATCAAATTTAATCAATTTGGTATTTGGATTGACCAAATGGTCAATGTGGTGATCATTGGGTTTTTTGGTTTGACCAAATGATCATGTTTGACCAATTTGGTGTTTAGGTTGACCAAAGGGTCATGTTTAACCAATTTGGTAACTTCGGTTAACCAAATG
Source organism: Papilionanthe hookeriana x Papilionanthe teres (assembly GCA_022702705.1). Taxonomy (NCBI): domain Eukaryota; kingdom Viridiplantae; phylum Streptophyta; class Magnoliopsida; order Asparagales; family Orchidaceae; genus Papilionanthe; species Papilionanthe hookeriana x Papilionanthe teres. The sequence continues at coordinate 17,667,254 of CM040424.1, read as the reverse complement.
GTCAATGTAGTGACTATTTGGTGTGTGGCTTGACCAAATCGCCATGTTTGACCGATTTGGTATTTGGTTTGACCAAATGGTCTTGTTTGACAAATTTGGTATCTTAGGATGGCCAAATGGTCAATGTGGTGACCATTTGGTTTTTAGTTTGATCAAATGGTCATGTTTGACCAATTTGGTATTTGGTTTGACCAAATGGTCATGTTTGACCAATTTGGTATCTTGGTTGACCAAATGGTCAATGTAGCGACCATTTGGACTTTGGTTTGGCCAAATAGCATTGTGTTTTAAGTGGAGATGTTGAATTAAAGTTTGGAAGAAGTTATGCAAAAAACCGTCAGTTGTGGCTATACCCTGACTATTTGGCGCATAGGCACCAGTGCTTGGTGGCTATGCGCCATCTGGTGGCACCTATGCTTCGACCCTTTTTGCTCCAGTATGCTCCGGTTCGACTCGTTTTGTTCCGGTATGCTCCATTTTGGTCCATTTATGCTCTTTTGCTCCAATCACTTCAAATTCTTCACTTTGATATATCTACAACCAAAAACACAAGAAACATTCCTTTAAAGTGCAATATCATTATAAAATATAGCATAATAAGTAATACATTTTTAGGTTGATCACCTTCCAAATTTTAGAGTCTTAAATATTATGTCTTTTTAGGATATCTTGAATATTTACAACATACAACAAATATTTAGGACATAAAAAATATTTTTAACGTACAAAAATTAAAAAACCCTAGCCGCTAGTAACCTTTTATTATAATACATTATGGCTTCAATTGACAAAAAAAACATAAAAATGAGATAGAAACATAAAAAAAACCTTTTTACAATAAATAACAAGCGTCAGTCATAATGAATCAAGAATGCTACAATACAAATTTTTATAAACATTTATAAAATATACATTCACAAATCCAATTTGGAGCTAAAATTGAAATTACCAACAAGAACTCAGTTGGTGATGTTATACAAATATATTTAACTATTCATCAAAGAACTAATAATCCCTTCTCTTAATTGTATCATTTCTTGCATGCCTTCTCTCTTAAAAGTGTTGTACATTGTCATACAAAAGTCTTGTTGACCTCACTTTTGTGGGATCCATTACGAATAACATACATGATCCATCTTGAAAGAGGAAATCTACCAACATTGGTTCCTTAAATCTCATCAAGGGTTATAAAACCCTAAGATCTAAGGTAAAACCCTAATGAGCCCTTTTTAACCCAAATTTTGATGACACTCTAGGGTGATCAAACAAATGACAATAAAGCTTGACTTGAGACTGTAGTGACCCTATTGACCATTTAGTCAAACTAAATACCAAATTGGTCAAACAATGCTATTTGGCCAAACCAAAGTCCAAATGGTCGCTACATTGACCATTTGGTCAACCAAGATACCAAATTGGTCAAACATGACCATTTGGTCAAACCAAATACCAAATTGGTCAAACATGACCATTTGATCAAACTAAAAACCAAATGGTCACCACATTGACCATTTGGCCATCCTAAGATACCAAATTTGTCAAACAAGACCATTTGGTCAAACCAAATACCAAATCGGTCAAACATGGCGATTTGGTCAAGCCACACACCAAATAGTCACTACATTGACCATTTGGTTAACCGAAGTTACCAAATTGGTTAAACATGACCCTTTGGTCAACCTAAACACCAAATTGGTCAAACATGATCATTTGGTCAAACCAAAAAAACCCAATCATCACCACATTGACCATTTGGTCAATCCAAATACCAAATTGATTAAATTTGATCAATTGGTCAACCTAAAGCCATGTGCTCATCCCAATGACCATAAAGTTAATTATGGACCCAAAAATTGACCTAATCGCCAAGACATTACAATTTGGTCAACCTTGGTCAACATGATTAAACCAAGCTATATCATCAAATCTAATTGCTCCATGACTAACTCAACCATTACATGGTTAAATGAGTCATCATAGTCAACCCTGGGACATAATTGGTCAACTTTTTTGTTCAACTGGTCAAACTTGATTAAACTTGGTCAACTCCATCATTTTGGGTCTAAATGAGGTCTTTTAATCACATTACTTTCTTCTCATGATTAATTAATCCTTTAATTAATTGAAGAGGGCAACATTAATGTTTAGTAAGCATAAGATTTAAATCCAAAAACTATGGCCTAAGTCCACAGCATAAGCTCATGGTAATCCTAAATCAATGTTTTACATTTAAATCTTAAATCTAACATATGGCTTATTGGTATTGGATAACCTATGACCCATTAGTGCCCATAATGACATGGGTAACCTAATTAAAACCTACAAGCCAACATTTTTGACCTAAGTCAAATGTCATCCTAAGGGGAGGTTATGTGTCATTCCTTCCCAAATCCTTATCACAAACCTTGAGCTGAGGCGGATGAGTTTAATCCAACTCATCTATGGGTCTCTTTCCACCTCATCATCTCCCCAATGGAAGGAAGCCAAAATTATAGCCAAATATTTGCCATAATGGAAGCTCATCATGTTTATGACTTAGGGAGCTCAACCATTGCTATCCTTAACCAAAAAATTATCTCCAGCCATCATGAGACTGCCTACCTTCTTCACTAAGCGATCCTATACTTATCCAAGCTTAGCCATGGCTCATTCATGGCTATAAATAAGCCAACAAGAGAGCCCCACATGAGAAGAAGATAGAGCCTACACTCTTTCAAAACCAGTAACATAGAAAATAAAAGTTGTTCCTCATCCCCTGAGTATCCAATCCCCCACAGTTTCAGCCTCTGAAACACACTGAGCTGTCTCAATTTTTCACCCAAAAAATAGGCCAACTTTTCAGGTTAGCATAAAACTCCTCAAAAACTCAATTAAACTATCCCAACACCATCACTAAATCTCACGAAGAAGTTCTCAATCAAAATTGACTCTTCGCACAAGCTCTAATATATTTCAAGTTCAGAATGTGACCCCATTTCAGTGAAAACATACCCTAGCCCAATTTCATTTCAAATTGAGCTAAGGAGGAGCTTCGCAAGGACCAAGTGATCGTTTCTATCATGTTCAATAGAGGCTTCACTTCTTGAAACAAGGTATGTGCTCTAAAATCTTGAAATAGGCTTGGGTTTGGACATTTATGAAGAAGATGATTATAAAACACCCACATAATATTATAGATGTATTCGTCTCTTTGAGATGAAGCTTTAGGAACAAATTTAATCAAAATCCATTAAGGTTTAAGAGAGATCTTAAGGTTTAAACACGAATGGTTTACGGGTTAACAGGCTTTGAGGACGATGGTCGAATGTCGTCCAATTCCGTATATTGGAAATGGACTGATGTGATCTAGCTGGACCGCATATCTGTCCATATGAATTAGACGAAACTGCAAGCCACGTGGCTGCCCACGTGTAAGGTCACACCAACCAAACGTTGTCGTGTATCGCTTCGACGAATCCTAGAATCCAATCAGTGCTGCATGAATAATTCTTTAAGTAGGGTTTAAATAAATATAGAAAATACTTAAAAAATTTCAAACAAATATTTGCATAGAAAAATCATAAAAATAAACCAAAAATACCCCTAGATTCAGGAGAACAATGAGAAAATTATAAAAACAAAAAATGAAATTAATAAATTATAATTAATTTCTAATTAATTAATAACTTTATGGAGTAATAAATTATTAAAAAATAAATATAACCCCAAAAATGATGAAATTTTTAGAGATTGATTTTTTGCCCTTTTGGAAGATTATGTGATTTTTCCAAGGCTAGAAAAAATCCCCAATTTTCATCAAACTTTGTAATTATTTTCAATAATAATTATAAAAAATCAAAAAATTGGAAATTAAATTGGAAAATGATTGTAAAATTTAGGGTGATAAAATTAAACTCCAAAATTACAATTTAAACCTTTAAAAGTCTGAAATGACAACTTAAACCTCTAGGGTGAAAAGTGTAAAATTAAAAAGTTAATTGCACTTTAAACTATAAAATTTTCATCACTCTAAAAAGATTATTAGGATTAATCAAATCTTAATAACTAGGTTTAATTCATCTTAGACCTAAGATAACCCCTCAATCCTTAATTAAGTTAGGTTTAAACACAACATAAACCTTTAAAATCTTTATTAAGCATAAACATATAATGAATCTCATTAAATCTTAATTACATTAATTTTAAGTTGAGCCATAATTATCTATTAGCTCTAATTAATCTTTTTAAAACTTAATTACACTAGGTTTAAGTCAAAGTAATCTCTATTTAATTCTAACCTTTATTAAACCTAATTAATCTCTTTGAACCATAATTACATTAGGTTCAAGTCAAATTAAACCTTAATTAGGTCCAACCCCTATTAGAACTAATTAATCTTCTTAAACCTTAATTACTTTAGGTTTAAGTCAAATTAATATCTAATTAGGTCTAACCCCTATTAGACATAATTAATCTCCATAAACCTAAATTACATTAGGTTTAAGTGAAATTAAACCCAAATTAGGTCTAATCCAAATTACACCTAATTAACCATTAAACCTTACTTATATTAGGCTTAAAACCTTAATTTTGTCTAACCCTAATTAGAGTTAATTAACCATTAAGCCTTACTATATTATGCTTAATTAAACCTAAACCTTAGTTAAGTTTAACCCTCATTATAATTAATTAATCATTAAGCCTTAATTATATTAGGCTTAATGAAACCTAAACCTTAATTAAGTATAACTTTAATTAGACTAAATTAACCATTAAGCCTTACTTATATTAGATCTAAACCTTAGGTTTAATCCAAATTGAACCAAAATTAACCTAAACCTTAGGTTCAGTCCAAACTGAACCAAAGTGAACCTAAACCTTAGGTTCAACCCAAATTGAACCTAAGTCAACCTAAGCCTTATGAATAATCCAAATTGAACCTAAGTCAACCTAAATCTTAGGTTCAACCCAAACTGAACCTAAGTCAATCTAAACCTTTAGGTTCAAACCAAATTGAACGTGAGCCAACTTAAACCATAACATTAACCCAAATTGAATCTAAGTCAACCAAAACCTTAGGTTCAACTCAAACTGAACCTAAATCAACCTAAACCTTAGGTTCAACCCAAACTAAACCTAAGTCAATCTAAACCTTAGGTTCAAACTAATTTGAACCTAATTCAACCTAAATCTTAGGTTCAACCCAAACTGAACCTAAGCCAACCAAACCTTAGGTTCAACCCAAATTGAACCTAAGTCAAACCTAAACCTTAAGTTCAACCTAAATTGAATCTAAGTCAATATAAACCTCAGATTCAGCCCAAACTGAATCAAAGTCAACCTAAACCTTAAGTTCAACCTTAATTGAACATAAATAAACCTAAACCTTAGGTTCAACCCAAATTCAACCTAAGTCAACCTAAACCGTAAGCTTAACCCAAATTGAACCTATGTCAACCTAAACGTTACGTTAACCCAAAATTGAACCTAAGTTATACCAAAACTTAGGTTCAACCAAAATTAAACTAAATTTAACCTAAACCTTAGGTTCAACCCAAATTGAACCTAAGTTAACTTAAATTCATCCAAATTCACCTTAAGTCTTAGGTTCTACTTAAATTGAGCCTTCAGACACCTAAAATCTATAGTATTTTTATGCACATTTTTATACCTATTTTTTAATGATATTGCACTTTAATGGAAGGTATTTTGTGTTTTTCTGGCACGTATGATGAAAATGGATGGTCATGATGAAAGGAGCAAAATTGGATCAAATTTGGAGCAAAAAAAATGAAAAATAAAAAATATGGCACTAGCGGCTAAGCGCCGCTGGGCCGACGCTTAGCCGCCACAGTTAAAAATCAAGATTCAAATGGATTTGGCGCAAATTTCAAAGGGAATGGGATGAAACACTTAGTGGTAACGTCCATAACTACCTTTAGACGGAAAGTTTGAACGAAGGGGTGTGTTCCTTGGTAGATACATCGAATCTGGACACATTTTGAAGAGACACCAAGGCACCTTTTGGTTTACTATTTAAAGAGAGTCTTAGGAAAGATTTAGAGGAGGCAATTTAAGGAGACTCTTCCACTACATTTTGAAGAGTAGTTCCATTTTTCTTCCACTGCCTTTTAAAATGTTTTTATTTAGAGTAGGAGTAGAGAGTAGAATAGGGAAAAGGGTCGGAGTGAAGTATTATTCTTCCCACTTCTTTTCTTTCTTTTAATTTAGTTTTTATTGAAGTCTGAAGTTTGTATTTTGAGTCAACGGAGTCGGGAGACTTACTCTGAGAAGTAGTTTAGCGAAGAGTCAAAGTTTCAGAGGAACTTCCTTAGTCTTGTGGAGAGGATTTTCAGATAAGTGTTTACTTTTAATCTTTTTATTAATACTTGCTTTCATTTATTATTTTTCTTATTGTTTTTAATTTCAAATCAATGTATTTTTATATTTTCTCAATGCATTATGAGTAATATACTTTTTCTTTTTCTTTCTTAAATGGAGAAGTAATTAATTTATAGAGAATTGTTGTGAAAAGTATGTCGGTATATTTTTAGGTTGAATGTTGTATTTTGAAAAGGGGCTGCCTAACAGAAATTGTCGGCAAATTTTTAATTTAAATTAAATATATATATAATTTGGAATGTAGCGTTTGATTTTGAAAATAATTTTAAATTTGAAAATTTTAAGATATGAAATCAAACTGACCTCACAGCCCAAATAGTTTATATAAACGAGCACCACATCACAAACCGTTTATCTATCTCGAAGAACAAACACATTGCTTGACGATGGGGCTCGATTAAACAAACTAGAAGATTTGTGACATTCGTTTGGTCTGCGAACCAATTTTATAAGCCGACAAGTTCCCCTGTTTAATATAAAGAAATTAAACAAGGTTTATATTACCTGGGTTCTTAAAGTTCCCTATAAGGGCAAGCCCCTATAGTTAATTACATCTTAAATGACGGGAATCATTTAAGAAAACTTTCAATAATGATTAGTGGTTTTGCTCTCAAGAATTTCAAAGTTTAAGGTTTCAAAGGATTTGGATTTTGGAAATTTCAAAAGGGAATGGATCCAATTTGGAAGAGTTTGTTTCAAGAATCCAAAGGAAGAGAAGTAGGAGAAGCTGAGGATCCAAGAAGAATCTTGGCAACTTCCCAAACTATCCTATTGTTTGGCTTCGAGTTTAAGAAAATTATTTAATGTTGCAATCCTGCCAATTTTATTTATTTAGGTCTTATATTTATATGATATAATCATACAAATAGCCTCGAAGATGTGAGGGTTTATGTCGTACCGAATTACTACCTCGGTGTCCTAAGACCGGTTAGGGCTTAATTTACATGACATGATCATGTAAATGCCTAACGAAGAGTTGAGGATTTATATTGCACTAGGAAAACTACCTTGAAGTCCTATGGCTTGGTTATTTAATTCTAAGAAAGGTTTTACTAAAGTAGACCCGAGTTTTACTGATGACGATGGCCGAGCTGCCCACCGTGCTCCGAGCTCCTTGTTGTTGCAGAGGTTTAGTTTTAGAAGTCAGAAATCAGGAGATGAGAGAAGTGTTTTGGTTTAGAGAAAATTTTGAAATCCAAGTGTTCTTGATATTTTAATTAAAATAAATCTTAAAGTTGTTTAAACAGAACCGATTAAGATCCCACGGTTCTGTCATCCCGACACCGTTATTTTCATTGAATTCACTTAGTCCAGATGAATTTGCTAAACTCAACTTAATGAGTTCCACACTTACATTTAGACCGTGGGAAATCCCATTAGCAACACGTGGGTTACATCATCCGAGGTATTCCCGATCATTCAATCGACGTTTTAATTTAGTTGCAATTGTAGTTTTGTTGTTATGTTAAATATTACGTTGTTTTATAGTTTGGAATGTTGTGGCGGTGAATTTTATCTTGCAATAACTTTTAATTTAGTTTTGGTTTCAGTTCAGCAATCCTAAAGGTTTTAGTTTTCATGCAACAGTCTTATTTAACATGCAAGAAAAGTAAAGTACAGTGCATGTAAGTAAATTGCAACAAAGTAAATTGCAATAAAATAAAAGCGTACCTGGAGGGTCTTTCCATCATCCCAAGCTGCACTTAAAACACATGTTAAGGCATTTAAATATTTCAACAGATACCTATGTGAAGCTAGGGAAGGGTTTTGGTTGTCTACCAGAATCCTAATCCTATTGCTAGTCATCTTCTATGACGTCTAGGTTCTTGGTTTGGTTTAAGGATGATTTTCTTCATCAATGAACAATTAAATTCAGTTGTTCCTCTAAAACATCCCGTCATTTTGAGGAAGTGTTTAGGACGAGTCCTAAACATCTTTTCAATACTTATGGGATTAATTTGAGTCCAAGTAAATTTAGTTACACATATGAATTAATCATCCAGGAGTTTAGTTAAACTTTGTCTCTTGCTCAGTAAACTTGGGTATTTGATTACCTGATGAATGAAGTGACATTTCACTTAATGCTCTATTTAAGAGTTATAATAACTAAAGCCTTTAAGGACAAGTTGGTTTATCGAGAATTTTAATCATTCTTAATTAAAAGTTTGAGTTCATGGTTTAAAGTGTTTTAATTTAATTATAAGGTTTTAATTAATATTTTTAAGTTTGGAATAGTATTCAAATTATTTTAGATTTAATTTAAATCTTTACACTTTCAATTATCTTGGTATTTCAAATTGATGTTCATGTTTAAAATTTACTTAGATAACAAGAGGTGTTGAAATTATTGATATGTTTTGATTTAACTCTTAATGATTTCATTTAGGTTTGTTGTTAAATGATTTTAATTTAATTTAATTCAATTTGATTTTAATTTAATTTAAATTTAATTTGATTCTAATTTAATTTAATTTAATTTAATTTTAATTTAATTTAATTTTAATTTAATTTTAATTTAATTTAATTTAATTTTAATTTAATTTAATTTAATTTAATTTAATTTTAGTTTTAATTTTAGTTTTAATTGTTAATTTGGATTATTATTTTAATTTATTAATTAAGAATTAAATATTGTTAAAGTGACTTATCTAGGGATTTTTAAATTAAAGAATAAATATCCTCTTAGTAATATCCCTATTTTAATAATCCAAATTTTAAATATATTGTTTCCAAAATTTAAATTATTTAATTAATTAAAGTTTCATTTTGATATTTTCAAAGTGTTTAATGTGTTTCTACCCCTTAATTTCCCTAAGTTTTAATCATCCAAGAGAAAGTTAAAATCAAATATTTTACCCTCCATTTTGATTAAACCTAAAGTTTTAATTAAGGGTTAAAATTTTTAATTACCTTTATGCCCTTTTAAGCTTATTTATTTCATAACTCACTAAATTGAGCTCAAATGAATTTGAAATTTTTATGTCACCTCACTCACATGTCAGTTAAGACATTAGAGGAGAAAATGTGATTTTTCTGAATTTAATTTATTTATATAATTATTTTTAGTAGAAAATTAGGGTTTTCAAAGAAAATTCAACAACATGACCAAGGAAAGGTTTCTGTCCTTAAGAAAATTATGAGAAGTTCCGAATGACTAGAAGACCACTTGGACCAAATTTTGTGATTTTTTGAATTATATTTTATTTATTATAATTATTTTGAGTTTTAGAGTATTAATTAATTTTAAAATAAAACAAAGTTAAAAAATAGATTTTATATTTTTCTTAAATTTCTCTGACATCAAGGAGTCTAGAGAAACAAATTTTATAATTTTTTTATTTTTCTTTGATTTATTAGAATTATTTTAGTGAAGAAGGTTGAAAAATCATTTTTTTAATATTAAAAATTACATTAAGCCTTTAAAATTCAATATCTTATCCTAGGGACTTGGGAAAAATATTTGGTTTGTTCCTAAATGATTAGGAGTCAAAATGTGACATTTTTATGATTTTTAATATTTCTGTGATTTTTATTATTTTTTAATTATTAAAATATTAAAATTTTATGAAAAATTAACTTTCTTAGAAAATTCCAATTTTAATTTTCCTAAACTCCCCAGATATCAGAGAAGCTTGAAAATCATTTTTATGAATTTTTGAAAAGTATTTTTGGAGTTATGAATTTTTAAAGTTCTATTTTGCTTATGAGGCTTAATCAATCCATTTGGTGGGGTTAATCAAGTCCAATTGATTTCAAAATTTTATGTAAGGTTCCTCTCACCCTAAAGAGTAATGGAGAATTGTTTTCAAGTCAATTTGGTGTGTGGTTAACCCTAATTAATTCAAATTCAATTTTAGGGGTTTAGGCCAATTAAGGTTATTATGAATGAATTAACTCAAAATATATTTTCCATAAGGTCCCCTGGTCCTAAGAAACATCACCAAATTTATCTAAAATTTATTTTACAACATGCTAATTATTGGAATTAAAATACCTAAAATAGTGACATGAACTTGAAAAATCAATAAATTTTTACAGAGATGGGCTTTGACCTTGAAAAATTCAGGGAATGTTCCCAAGATCAAAGGCTTTAAAAACCCTATGGTCTCATGCCATGGTGAATTGTCTATGCAAATGGAGAATCAAAACATTGGAAACAGTAAATGAATTATTAAAAATAAAATACTCATCCAATTAACTTGATTTCTTTTCCACATTATTCTCCTCTATTCACTGAGCAAGAGGATATTTTTATTTTATTTTTGTGATTTTTTATGCAAAGATATGAATTTTTGAAATTCAGGGCATTTAAATAATTCAAAAATTCCCTAATTTCCTACTTATCCACACGGCGCCGCGTCAACCTCAGCAGCTTTGAAAGCCTACGCGTTGCGCTGTGATTCGGCACCGCCATCTGACTCAGCTCTCCAGGGGCCCGCGGTTCACTTACCATTGCGCTGTCCGGCTTGATCTCGACCATCCGCTCGATACACGCGCGATCCAATAGCTCCTAGTCATCGTCTACAACTGGTGTGCACCCATGACCGTCCACACTCAAACCCTAATATCTCTCTCAATTCTCAATAGATTTTCATGTTCTTATGCTCTATGGATTCTTCTTGAAGAGACGAACACATCTATACAGTTTACATGCTATGAAATTAACCCAAAAAAATGGAGAATTGCTGGAAGCTCGGGAGGAAGAATGAGTTCATATCTTTGCTCAGAGAAGTGAAGCTTCGATCTGAGAGTTGTGTCACCTTCGATTGAGTCTAGGCAAGCTCCAGATGAAGTCTCTGGCTCTGGGGAATTGTTTAAGTATGAAAGTGACTCAGGCTGATCACAAAGCTTGGAGGCTGGAAGCAATGGCTGGCCTGGTGAGGGGGCTTTTGCTGGGGAACTTCTCCTCTTGGTCTAGTGAAGGTGTAGGATCAATCAATTTGGAGATTGGCTCACTGTGGTGAAGTGTCCTATTTTTTGGGTGGATTTTCAACTTAGAAATTGAGCTCACAGAGAGGGTTTTAGGGTTGGATTTCAGTGGGGATCAAGTTCTCTATGTCTGGAGAGGGGTCTGGAATGATTTTGGCAGAGTTTTGTAAGGTTTGGTTCAACTCTTTTCTTTGGCCGAGAGGTGATGGTGTTTAAATAGAGGTGACTGGATGGCTTCCCAGGGGCAATTGGAGGATGGGATCAGCTGCTCAGGAGAGGAGAAGAACAGCTGCAATGGCCATTGGGCATGGGACATCTCAGCAAGTTCAAATTGAATTTTTGATTCAATTTGAGCCTCTCGACCTGGTGTTTTCCGGCGGTTGTGGTGGTCGGCCGGCCAGGCATGGGTCACTCTCAGGGTCAGGGAGGTCAGTGCTTGAGTTTGGTGCTAACAATTGGCTTTAGAAATGTGTAAAGGAGTTGAATTGAAATAGCATGTGGAGAAGGTCATTTTGGGTTCAAATGGGTCAACCCATGGTTTTGGGCTAGGTGCACCACCCAAGGCCTGGATTTAGGCTGAAAAGGTTCATTTGGGTCAGCCAAGAGAAAATGGTATAGTCCCCATCAAGGATTAGGTGGCTAACTTGGTTTAGTGTGTATCATGAATGAGGTTAAAAAGGCTTAAGTAAGGCTTAAGAAAGGGTCTCCTCCATTTTCCATTTATGGGATGGTCACATTTCAAACATCTCATGGCTTTACATGGGGCTTAAGGATGGCTTCATGGCTTCGTGTGGCTTGGGAATGGTTTAGCCAAGTTTCATGAAAATGGATTTTTAGGTATTTTTGGCATTTAGGGGTGATTTGGCATGAGGCTTGATTTGGAATCATTTGATCATGGATTTAAAACTTAGGGGTTGATTTTGGTTGAAAGGATGACAAATGAAAATATCATGTGGGCTTTAGGATAGATTTTGGGCTTTTGAAATGGTTTTGGATGGGCTTTTAAAGTGGTTTAAGGAAGTGGGCTGTTGGATTTTAAAATGGGCTTTAAAATGAAAGTTTTGTGAAGGACCATGCCAAATAAATGTTGGGTTTAGTTTAGGGATGTGTCATCAGTGATTTGGAACAAATTTGAAGTGATTTTGAATTGAATTGGGTTTAACGTGGGTCTTTTAGTTAAAGGGGCCAAAGTGGGTCAAATTAGACTAACTTGGGTTAAGGTTGGGCTAATGTTGTATTTGGTGTAAACTTAATGTTGAAAAATATTTATGGGAATGTTACAAAGAGTTTTCAACTTTGGTTGGGCTTTGATTTCCGGATTTGGGTCCACTTGGGTTAGGTTTGGGCTTAGGTCAATTTAAGGGATTTTGTTTTTGGGTTAGGTTTAGGTGGAGTTTAGGCTCGAATTTTGGGCCAATGAAGTTAGTGTTTTGTTTATGGGGATGTTAGGAAGGCTTTAGAAAATATTTGGGGCCAATTGGAGTTGAATTGGATTGGTTTGAGCTAGGTTTAGATCATGGGCCAAAATTGGGCCTTATGCTTCAAATTGAAATTGGGCTCAAATTTTAATCAAATTGGACTTGGATTTAGTCTAAATTGATGTTGAGGATGTTGAATTGAAGTTTAGAATTTAATTGGACCAGAATTGAGGTCAATTGGGGTGGTTTGGTTTGACATTGGGTTCACTTGGGTTAAAAATTGGTCAAATTGGGGGTTTTGGTAAAAGTTGGGTAAATTGGAAAAATTGGCCTATGGTGTAGTTGAACAAAATGAAATTGGGAATATTTGGGATTTTTTGGAATTTTCTGGGAATTTTAGGAAATTATGGAATTTTTGGCTAAGAAGGGCATTTTGGGTATTTGGAGGGTATTGGGGGGTATGTTTGGAAATTTTGGTATATTTGGTTATGGATGATCAATTTGAGTAGGGGGAAATGTTTAGGATTGATTTTGAGGAATTTTGGGTAATTTAGGTAATTTTACAAATTTTGGGTAGTTTCAAGGACATTTGGTAGGTTTAGTGTGTGTAGGGCCCTGGGGTCAAAAATTGAATTTTTGAAAAAAAAAAGATTGATCAAATGTGAGTAAAATGGAATATCTTTGGTTGAGCCATGATGCCATATTAAGCCCGTATGATCCATGAGAGGACTCATTTGAGGCATTCACTATGTTGTTCCTAACCCTCTTAGTCAGGGGCTTAGGGTTAAGGACCATCCATATGAATTACCTACATGAGTCAGGAAGCCAAGTTAGGTGAGAGTGTGGTTTTAGGACCTGGAATGTGTGTGAGAGTGTAGTGTATGTGCAAGTCAACCCTCACCAGACCAGACCATCCAGGGTATTCCTAAGGCCAAAAAGTCCTATAGGGAACTCATCCTTTAAACCTCCACTTTTGATTTCAACCCTCTAGGTGATTAGGGGTCTACAATCAAGCTTATGGGGTTTGCAGGGAGTTAAGAAGTAATTTGAATTTCTAAAGGGTAGGTTCCATTTCTAGTCCTCTAAGATTAGTCAAAGGAAAATCCTAAGGCTAGATCCTAAGTACTAAAGAGAGAAGCAAAAGACCTCATAAAAAATGAGGTCAACAAATGGACCCCCAATAGGTGTGGTGTGCTAACCAAGCACACCGCACGTATTGGCATTGAACGAAGAGATTAAAAAAACCAACACAGATGTCCAAGTGACAAACTTAGGATGAAGTAGAAGAATTTCCGCTGGGGAGTATCAGGTATATTTCCAAGACTGGAGATTCCTGAACTCTCGCTGGGGAATGGAAAAGAAGGGGAACTCCAAATCACAAGATCTGGGGAATTCAATTTAGATTCCAGTTTACTTTTAAATTTCAAGTTTCAATGTGTGAGTTTAGATTTCGATTTAAAGTTTAATTTGAAATCGATTTAAGGAAATTTTGAATTTGAAATTCGGATTTGAAATGAGAATTGAAACCTGGGTTTCAACCTCGGGATTGCGAAGAGAACTCGAATTTAGGTACCAGCCTCGGAGTGAGAATATGAGTTTAAGTATCGACGGAAAAGAATGAGAATAAGAATTTAGGTACTGATCTTGAGAGAGTGAGATTTGAAATTTAAGTATCAAACCTGAAAGAGAATCGGAATTAAGTATCGATCTCGGATGAGAGTCGAAATTTAGGTACCGACCTCAGAGGAAGAGAACTGGAATTTAGGTACCAGTATCAGAATTTAGAATTGAAATTTAGGTATCAATTCGAAAGAGAATCTAAATTTAGGTATCGATCTAGAATGAGAGTCGGAATTTAGGTACCGACCTCGAAAGAAGAGAACTAGAATTTAGGTACCAGTCTCGGAATTTGGAATTGAAATTTAGGTATCAATTCGAAAGAGAATCGAAATTTAGGTATCGATCTCGAATGAGAGTCGAAATTTAGGTACTGACCTCAAAGGAAGAGAACTGGAATTTAGGTACCAGCCCCGGAAATTAGAATTGAAATTTAGGTATCAATTCTCAAGAGAATCGAAATTTAAGTATCGATCTCGAATGAGAGTCGAAATTTAGGTACCAATCTTGAAGGAAGAGAACTGGAATTTAGGTACCAGTCTCGGAATTTAGAATTGAAATTTAGGTATCAATTCGGAAGAGAATCGAAATTTAGGTATCGATCTCAAATGAGAGTCGGAATTTAGGTACCGACCTCGAAGGAAGAGAACTGGAATTTAGGTACCAGTCTCAAAATTTAGAAATGAAATTTAGGTATCAATTCGAAAGAGAATTGAAATTTAGGGATAAATCTCGAGTGAGAGTCAGAATTTAGGTACCGACCTCGAAGGAAGAGAACTGGAATTTAGGTACCAGTCTCGAAAATTTAGAATTGAAATTTACGTATCAATTTGAAAGAGAATCGAAAATTAGGTATCGATCTCGAATGAGATTCAGAATTTAGGTATAGACCTCGAAGGAAGAGAACTGAAATTTAGGTACCAGTCTCGGAATTTAGAATTGAAATTTAGGTATCAATTCAAAAGAGAATCGAAATTTAGGTATCGATCTCGAATGAGAGTCGGAATTTAGGTACCGATATCGAAGGAAGAGAACTGGAATTTAGGTACCAGTTTTGGAAATTAGAGTGGAAATTTAGGTATCAATTCGCAAGAGAATCGAAAATTAGGTATCGATCTCGAATGAGAGTCGGAATTTAGGTACCGACCTCGAAGGAAGAGAACTGGAATTTAGGTACCAGTCTCGGAATTTAGAATTGAAATTTAGGTATCAATTCAAAAGAGAATCAAAATTTAGGTATCGATCTCGAATGAGAGTCAGAACTTAGGTACCGACCTCGAAGGAAGAGAACTGGAATTTAGGTACAAGTCTCAGAATTTAGAATGTAAATTTAGATATCAATTCAAAAGAGAATCAAAATTTAGGTATCGATCTTGAATAAGAGACAGAATTTAGGTACTGACCTCGAAGGAAGAGAACTGAAATTTAGGTACCAGTCTCAGAATTTAGAATTGAAA
This sequence comes from Papilionanthe hookeriana x Papilionanthe teres, assembly GCA_022702705.1. Taxonomy (NCBI): domain Eukaryota; kingdom Viridiplantae; phylum Streptophyta; class Magnoliopsida; order Asparagales; family Orchidaceae; genus Papilionanthe; species Papilionanthe hookeriana x Papilionanthe teres. Next base: position 17,651,452 of record CM040424.1, on the reverse strand, counting down.
TTTAGGTATCAACTCGAAAGAGAATCGAAATTTAGGTATCGATCTCGAGTGAGAGTCGGAATTTAGGCACCAACCTCGATGGAAGAGAACTGGAATTTAGGTACCAGTCTCATAATTTAGAATTGAAATTTAGGTATCAATTCGAAAGAGTATCGAAATTTAGGTATCTATCTCGAATGAGAGTCGGAATTTAGGTACCGACCTCGAAGGAAGAGAACTGGAATTTAGGTACCAGTCTCGAAATTTAGAAATGAAATTTAGGTATCAATTCGAAAGAGAATTGAAATTTAGGGATAAATCTCAAATGAGAGTCGGAATTTAGGCACCGACCTCGAAGGAAGAGAACTGGAATTTAGGTACCAGTCTCGAAAATTTAGAATTGAAATTTACGTATCAATTTGAAAGAGAATCAAAAATTAGGTATAGATCTCGAATGAGATTCGGAATTTAGGTACCGACCTCGAAGGAAGAGAACTGGAATTTAGGTACCAGTCTCGGAATTTTGAATTGAAATTTAGGTATCAATTCGAAAGAGAATCGAAATTTAGGTATCGATCTCGAATGAGAGTCGGAATTTAGGTACCGACCTCGAAGGAAGAGAACTGGAATTTAGGTACCAGTCTTAGAAATTAGAATCGAAATTTAGGTATCAATTTGAAAGAGAATCGAAATTTAGGTATCGATCTCGAATGAGAGCTCGGAATTTAGGTACCGACCTCGAAGGAAGAGAACCGGAATTTAGGTACCGGCCTCGAAATTTAGAATTGAAATTTAGGTATCAATTTGAAAGAGAATCGAAATTTAGGTATCGATCTCGAATGAGAGTCGGAATTTAGGTACCGACCTCGAAGGAAGAGAACTGGAATTTAGGTACCAGTCTTAGAAATTAGAATGGAAATTTAGATATCAATTTGAAAGAGAATCATCAATTGTAAAGAGAATCAAAAATTAGGTTTCGATCTCGAATGAGAGTCGGAATTTAGGTACCGACCTCGAAGGAAGAGAACTGGAATTTAGGTACCAGTCTCGGAATTTAGAATTGAAAATTAGGTATCAATTCGAAAGAGAATAGAAATTTAGGTATCGATCTCGAATGAGAGTCGAAATTTAGGTACCGACCTCGAAGGAAGAGAACTGGAATTTAGGTACCAGTCTTAGAAATTTGAAAGGAAATTTAGGTATCAATTCGCAAGAGAATCGAAATTTAGGTATCGATCTCGAATGAGAGTCGGAATTTAGGTACCGAGCTTGAAGGAGGAGAACTGGAATTTAGGTACCAGTCTCGGAATTTATAATTGAAATTTAGGTATCAATTCGAAAGAGAATCGAAATTTAGGTATCGATCTCGAATGAGAGTCGGAATTTAGGTACCGACCTCGAAGGAAGAGAACTGGAATTTAGGTACCAGTCTCGGAATTTAGAATGGAAATTTAGGTATCAATTCGAAAGAGAATCGAAATTTAGGTATCAATCTCGAATGAGAGTCAGAATTTAGGTACCGACCTCGAAGGAAGAGAACTGAAATTTAGGTACCAGACTTAGAAATTAGAATGGAAATTTAGGTATCAACTCGAAGAGAATCGAAATTTAGGTATCGATCTCGAGTGATAGTCGGAATATAGGTACCGACTCTCGAAGGAAGAGAACCGGAATTTAGGTACCGGCCTCATAATTTAGAATTGAAATTTAGGTATCAATTAGAAAGAGAATCGAAATTTAGGTATCGATCTCTAATGAGAGTGGAATTTAGGTACTGACCTCGAAGGAAGAGAACTGGAATTTAGGTACCAGTCTCAGAATTTAGAATGGAAATTTTGATATCAATTCGAAAGAGAATCAAAATTTAGGTATCTATCTTGAATAAGAGTCGGAATTTAGGTACCGACCTCGAAGGAAGAGAACTGGAATTTAGGTACCAGTCTCAGAAATTTAGAATTGAAATTCACGTATCAATTTTAAAGAGAATCGAAACTTAGGTATCGATCTCGATTGAGATTCAGAATTTAGGTACCGACCTCGAAGGAAGAGAACTGGAATTTAGGTACCAGTCTCGAAATTTAGAATTGAAATTTAGGTATCAATTCGAAAGAGAATAGAAATTTAGGTATCGATCTCGAATGAGAGTCGGAATTTAGGTACCGACCTCGAAGGAAGAGAACCGGAATTTAGGTACTCGGCCTTGGAAATTAGAATGGAAATTTAGGTATCAATTCGCAAGAGAATCGAAATTTAGGTTTCGATCTCGAATGAGAGTCGGAATTTAGGTACCGAGCTCGAAGGAAGAGAACTGGAATTTAGGTACCAGTCTCGGAATTTAGAATTGAAATTTAGGTATCAATTCGAAAGAGAATCGAAATTTAGGTATCGATCTAGAATGAGAGTCGGAATTTAGGTACCGACCTCAAAGGAAGGGAACTGGAATTTAGGTACCAGTCTCAGAATTTAGAATGGAAATTTAGTTATCAATTCGAAAGAGAATCAAAATTTAGGTATCGATCTTGAATAAGAGTCGGAATTTAGGTACTGATCTCAAAGGAAGAGAACTGAAATTTAGGTACCAGTCTCAGAATTTAGAATTGAAATTTAGGTATCAACTCGAAGAGAATCGAAATTTAGGTATCGATCTCGAGTGAGAGTCGGAATTTAGGTACCGACCTCGAAGGAAGAGAACTGAAATTTAGGTACCAGTCTCATAATTTAGAATTGAAATTTAGGTATCAATTCGAAAGAGTATCGAAATTTAGGTATCTATCTCGAATGATAATCGGAATTTAGGTACCGACTCTAAGGAAGAGAACCGGAATTTAGGTACCGAGCCTCGAAATTTAGAAATGAAATTTAGGTATCAATTTGAAAGAGAATTGAAATTTAGGGATAAATCTCGAATGAGAGTCGAAATTTAGGTACCGACCTCGAAGGAAGAGAACTGGAATTTAGATACCAGACTTAGAAATTAGAATGGAAATTCAGGTATCAACTCGAAGAGAATCAAAATTTAGGTATCGATCTCGAGTGAGAGTCGGAATTTAGGTACCGACCTCGAAGGAAGAGAACTGGAATTTAGGTACCAGTCTCATAATTTAGAATTGAAATTTAGGTATCAATTAGAAAGAGAATCGAAATTTAGGTATCGATCTCGAATGAGAGTGGAATTTAGGTACCGACCTCGAAGGAAGAGAACTGGAATTTAGGTACCAGTCTCAGAATTTAGAATGTAAATTTAGATATCAATTCGAAAGAGAATCAAAATTTCGGTATCTATCTTGAATAAGAGTCGGAATTTAGGTACCGACCTCGAAGGAAGAGAACTGGAATTTAGGTACCAGTCTCAGAAATTTAGAATTGAAATTCACATATCAATTTTAAAGAGAATCAAAAATGAGGTATCGATCTCGATTGAGATTCAGAATTTAGGTACCGACCTCGAAGGAAGAGAACTGGAATTTAGGTACCAGTCTCGGAATTTAGAATTAAAATTTAGGTATCAATTCGAAAGAGAATAGAAATTTAGGTATCGATCTCGAATGAGAGTCGGAATTTAGGTACCGACCTCGAAGGAAGAGAACTGGAATTTAGGTACCAGTCTTGGAAATTAGAATGGAAATTTAGGTATCAATTCGCAAGAGAATCGAAATTTAGGTATCGATCTCGAATGAGAGTCGGAATTTAGGTACCGAGCTCGAAGGAAGAGAACTGGAATTTTGGTACCAGTCTCGGAATTTAGAATTGAAATTTAGGTATCAATTCGAAAGAGAATCGAAATTTAGGTATCGATCTCGAATGAGAGTCGGAATTTAGGTACCGATCTCGAAGGAAGAGAACTGGAATTTAGGTACCAGTCTCAGAATTTAGAATGGAAATTTAGTTATCAATTCGAAAGAGAATCAAAATTTAGGTATCGATCTTGAATAAGAGTCGGAATTTAGGTACTGACCTCGAAGGAAGAGAACTAAAATTTAGGTACCAGTCTCAAAATTTAAAATTGAAATTTAGGTATCAACTCTAAGAGAATCAAAATTTAGGTATCGATCTCGAGTGAGAGTCGGAATTTAGGTACCGACCTCGAAGGAAGAGAACTGAAATTTAGGTACCAGTCTCATAATTTAGAATTGAAATTTAGGTATCAATTCGAAAGAGTATCGAAATTTAGGTATCTATCTTGAATGAGAGTCGGAATTTAGGTACCGACCTCTAAGGAAGAGAACTGGAATTTAGGTACCAGTCTCGAAATTTAGAAATGAAATTTAGGTATCAATTTGAAAGAGAATTGAAATTTAGGGATAAATCTCGAATGAGAGTCGGAATTTAGGTACCGACCTCGAAGGAAGAGAACTGGAATTTAGGTACCAGTTTCGGAAATTTAGAATTGAAATTTACGTATCAATTTGAAAGAGAATCGAAAATTAGGTTTCGATCTCGAATGAGATTCGAAATTTAGGTACCGACCTCGAAGGAAGAGAACTGGAATTTAGGTACCAATCTCGGAATTTAGAATTGAAATTTAGGTATCAATTCGAAAGAGAATCGAAATTTAGGTATTGATCTCGAATGAGAGTCAGATTTTAGGTACCGTCCTCGAAGGAAGAGAACTGGAATTTAGGTACCAGTCTTGGGAATTAGAATGAAAATTTAGGTATCAATTCACAAGAGAATCGAAATTTAGGTATCGATCTCGAATGAGAGTCGGAATTTAGGTACCGACCTCGAAGGAAGAGAACTAGAATTTAGGTACCAGTCTCGGAATTTAGAATTGAAATTTAGGTATCAATTCGATAGAGAATCGAAATTTAGGTATCGATCTCGAATGAGAGTCGGAATTTAGGTACCGACCTCGAAGGAAGAGAACTGGAATTTAGGTACCAGTCTCAGAATTTAGAATGGAAATTTAGATATCAATTCGAAAGAGAATCAAAATTTAGGTATCGATCATGAATAAGAGTCAGATTTTAGGTACTGACGTCGAAGTAAGAGAACTGAAATTTAGGTACCAGTCTCAGAATTTAGAATTGAAATTTAGGTATCAACTCGAAGGAGAATCGAAATTTAGGTATCGATCTTAAGTGAGAGTCGGAATTTAGGTACCGACCTCGAAAGAAGAGAACTGGAATTTAGGTACCAGTCTCATAATTTAGAATTGAAGTTTAGGTATCAATTCGAAAGAGTATCAAAATTTAGGTATCTATCTCGAATGAGAGTCAGAATTTAGGTACCAACCTCGAAGGAAGAGAACTGAAATTTAGGTACCAGTCTCGAAATTTAGAATTGAAATTTAGGTATCAATTCGAAAGAGAATCGAAATTTAGGTATCTATCTCGAATGAGAGTCGGAATTTAGGTACTGACCTCGAAGGAAGAGAACTGGAATTTAGGTACCAGTCTCGGAATTTAATGAGAAATGGAAACTGGTTCCAATCTCAAAGTGTTATCTGTATGAAGAGGGACTCAATCCCATGCCATCAAAACCAAATCGAACAAAGTTCGTGGGTCCGTGTCAATAGAATTAGTCGATCCTCTAAGACACAGAAGAAAGAGAACTGAAAGGAGCTGGTAAGTGTACCAAGCTGAAAAGACTTGACTTAACAACAAGTCGAAGAAAATATTTAAATTTCAAAAGAGTTTCAAACAGATTTCAATTGAGGAAAGAACTGAAAGGTTCGAATCAGATGATTCAGATTGGAATTCAATTTGAGATTTAGATTCATTTTGTTTGTCCTTTAACGATCCCATTTTTATTTTTTTTTGTTTATTTAATATTCATGTGAATTTGAAGTTTATTTTATTATTTAGATTTTTACGCAAAATTCTCATTTATTCTCTTTTCTTTTCTGTTCTTCGTTCAAAGTTCATTTAACTTTAATGGCGTTTCCCAGTTAATTTGCACAAAAAGATGTGAAGGCAAAATATGACGTAGCGTTTTCATTCCAACTTGCTAAAAGTACATCATACAACTTGATCTAGTCATGATGACATTTTCCTCAGAAATTTAATGTCTCATACAATCCATGTAAATCCAAAACGGATTGTGTAAGATTCTTATTGATCCATCCAAAAGTGTCTGTCAAAAATCTATGTCTGAATAGTAAGAAACATGGGCAATAACATCACCTTCCAAGCCATCCTTGGCATGAATGCCTCATGGATGTGCATTGGAGGTATGTTATTTCCCATGTAACTCACAGCTCGTAGGGCCGGAGACTCTCCAATTCTGGATCTGGCTAAAAGTGGTAAGGCATTTTTCTGTCGTCCATTCTTCTAAAAGTAACTGAGATCCGCTCCATAGGCACTCCTAGAATGCAATGCTTTGCAACGTCTGCTCCGTTTCCTTTTAACACCAGGACGAGAACATACCGTGAGTGGTATCTCCACCGGCCCTCGGAACTCACCGGGGCTTGCAATCCGGAGGTCAGATCCGAACATGATGTTGCACTGGTTGAGGAATGACACTGTGCAGAAGGGTCTAACAAAGTCATGATGTTCTATATGTGGAGGTATGCAGTCGCCTTCCTTGTAGATGTTGATAATGCAGCTGTTGGGTATGCACTCTGCAGGCAATACCCTCCATGTTATCATCCTTTTCACCATTCTCTTGATGATTCTTGGCATCGGATCCACCTCACTGCGCCGAAGTATCCCTGGTGGATTTCCTTTTCTGTCTTTGGCAAAATTGTAGCAACATCCGCATTGGATTGTAACTCTTCCCTTTCCTGACATCCATCTTCGGGGTTCTGAATAGGTCTTTTCTCTCAGGCAACCAGCTCGACCCATTTTCTGCAATTCAAGGATGCAATCTACAATTTGTTGTTGCTCATAATCTGAGAAAACATCTGTATGCAACTCAAGGCCTTCCAAGATGTTGACCCTCTTGTCTCCAATTCTTTCAAAAGTATTCAAAGGTTTTCTTCTTAACTAGTTGCATTTTCTCCAGCTCGTATTATGGGATTATCTGAAATCTTCAGTGTCTAGTAACATACTGCGGGATGTATGGCTCAATCCCAGCACGTTCTTCTGCATGTCTTGGCTCCTCGGGGATAGTCTCCGTAGGGACAACCTCCGGGGTTGCTTTCGCAACAAAACTCTTCAGATCCGGTACATATGCTCGGCGTCGAGGTACCGACTCTATTTCTGCTTTTCTTGGTATTTCTTTTATTTGTTCCGACCTTCTTGAAATTGACTTTCTTCTTTCTAGTTCATGACGAACCGGTCTTCTTGGAGCATTTGCACTAACAGTATCCACTGTCGGTTCATATTGATCTTCTGCTAACTTGGTCAACATTTTGCGAATGCGACCATTCTTATTTCTTCGCTGGGTAGCAGTGAGAGTAGCTCTCCTTACCCCTTGAATTTCTGCGGGTGCGGCGCTGACAAGCCTACCCTTTCCTGTGGCAACCACGGACTTAATTTTCCTATCTTTTCCATTTGCAAGTGTGGTGTTTGCTTTTCTTTTCTTGTTGCTGGATTGGTGGCTCGGGCCACCAATTTTCATCACTGTCTGGTTGTGAAGTTCTTCTCGATCAACTCGGATCCAATCATCTTCTTCGTATTGTAAGCCTGCTGGTGTGAAGTCTGAGTCAATCTCTATCACTACTCCATCCCTCACCCTCTTGTCATCAAGTGCTAGACTCACGCCATTTTCTAAAGTTTAGAATCAACCGCCCGTTCGACATTTCCCTGCGAAAAACAAGGAAAGGATCAGGGGCTGTACTAAGAACAAGAACAATAATAAAAAACACTTAAAAAGGTCTTATTCACTTCTTTTAAATTTAAAGGAAGTAGGAAGAGATGAGAAAATATCAGGAATGAATGGATTTAAAAGGAAAGATTGACATTTTATTATTATGATTTCCCATGTTTTCTTTTTAACATTTTCGTTGATGAGATTTTTTTTTATCCATTTTATTTTGTTTTAGGTTCGGTCCCAGTCACATAGTGATTACTTCACCTATGTTTCTAGGGATAAGATTCTATTTTAGAGGCCACCCTTCGAAACATCAGGTCGCGTAATACTTCTTTAAATACCGTCCATTGATTGGAAGCATTGGTCGTTCTCCACGACAATTCACCAGCTGGTAGGAACCTCCTGAGTAGACTGTCTCGACCACGAACGACCCTTCCCATGTTGGTTCAAATTTACCACCTATCTTATGATGTGCAAGAATAGGTCTTCTGAGAACCAAAACCAAGTCACCGACTTTGAAAGTTCTTGAGTGGACCAGTTTATCATGGGCCTGGATCATCTTGGCTTGATACAGTTCCAAATTCTGCTGTGCAGAAAGTCTTTTCCCTTCTAAGCTTTCTAATTCTTCCAGTCATAGTCTGGCAATTTCTTCTGTAGTGATCTTTTCTGCAACTGCAATTCGGAGTGACGAAAGCTGAACTTCCAGGGGCAAGATGGCCTCAGACCCGTACACTAAAGCGTAAGGCGTAGACTGAGTAGGAGTCCTAAAAGACGTCCTATAAACCCATAAGGCTTCTAACAACTTCTCGTGCCAATTTCTCTTGTTTTCGTCCAAAGTTTTCTTTAAAATTTGAATGAGAGTTTTATTAAAAGCCTCGGCCAAGCCGTTTGCTCTTGCGTAGTAGATCATTAAGTATCGCCAATCAATCCCGTGTCTTCTGACAAAATTGTTGATCTTTGTACTCTTGAATGCATACCCATTATCTGAAATGATCCTGCGCGGTACGCCAAAATGGTAGACGACTTGATTTTTGAAGAACTGTAGCACGTGGTGTGCCTTCACTTCTCTGAGTGGTATAGCTTCTACCCATTTAGAAAAGTAGTCTGTAGCTGCAAGAATGAAGCGATGTCCTCTTGAAGAAGGTGGTTCTATCGGACCCACTATATCTGTGCCCCAACACTCAAACGCCACAATGCGATTGTCGGATGTAACACATTTGGAGGCTGGTGTAGAACCACTCCGTACACTTGTCATTGGTGACAACTTTTGGCGACTTTCATATAGTTGGTCATCATTGAGAGCCAGTAGTGCCATAGTCTTTTAATCTTCATTTTCATTTTTGGACTCGACTGATGAGCGCCACAAAGTCCTGAATGGACTTCTTCAACGATTTCACGAGCCTCGGACCCGCTCAGGCATCTTAGCCACATCTGATCAAAAGACCTTCTGTATAATGTATTGTTTATTAATGCGTAAGACAGAGTTCTTTTCTTGATTTGATGGGCTATCGACTTATCGTCCGGTAGGTTTCCTGTCTGCAAGTAGTCTATTAATGGCTGCTGCCAATCTTCTGTATTTTCTGTCACTGCTGCAATTGTTTCTTCTGCTCTTTCTGATTTATGTATTGTATCCATGTCGAGCTGTGATAGGACCCGTCGTCCTTGAACTGACACTCCAACTGACTCATCCTACAAGCAGGCAAATTCCTTTGCAAGGCGGGCTAACGCATCGGTGAGAGCATTTTCTTTTCTGGGAATCTTGTAGATTGTTACATTTGGAATTTGTTCCAACAATTTCATGGCATACTGAAAGTACTGCTCGAGTCTTGGCTTTAAAATTCTGTATTGTCCGATGAATCGTTGACCTCATTTTCGATGAGGTCTTCCCTTCTTCTTTTTAGTGCTTAGGATCTAGCCTTAGGCTTTTCCTTTCGACTATCTTAGAGGACTAGAATCGGGACCCACATTTTAGAAATTTAAACCACTTCTAAACTCCCCGCAAACTCCACAAACTCGACTATAGACCCCTAATCACCTGAGGGTTGAAATCAAATGTAGAAGTTTAAAGGATGAGTTCCTATAGGACTCTTCGGCCTTAGGACCGCCCGCGGTGGCTCGGTCCGGTGAAGGGGCTGACTTACACATACACTTACATACACACTACACTTACACACTACATTTCCACACACTTCCTAAAACCACACCCATACCCAACTTAACCTCCCGACTCATGTAGGTGATTCACATGGATGGTCCTTAACCCCTAAGCCCTCGCTAAGAGGGTTAGGAACAACATAGATGAATGCCTCAAATGAGTCCTTTCATGGCTCATATGGGCTTGAAATGGCTTCATGGCTCAACCAAAATGATTTCTTTCCACCTAGATTCACCCAATCTTTAATTTCCCAAATTTTCAATTTTCGACCCCGGGACCCTACACCTACTAAACCTACCCAAAACTATCAAGTTACTCCAAATTTTTGCAAAATTTTCAAATTACCCAAAATTTTCCAAAATCACTCCCAAACATCTCCACATCACTCAAATTGATCATCCATACCCAAAAATACCAAAGATTCCAAAAATACCTCCCAATACCCTCCAAATACCCAAGATACCCTTCTTGGCCTAAAAATCCAAAAATTCAGAAAATTCCCAGAAAATTCCAAAAAATCCCAAATATTCCCAATTTCATTTTGTCCAACTACACTATGGGCCAATTTTGTCAATTTACCTTACTTTTGTCAAAACCCCCAATTTCACCCATTTTAACCCAAAGTGAACCCAATGTCAAACCAAACCTATCCAATTGACCCAAATTCTGGTCCAATTCAATTCTAAACTTCAATTCAACATTCCCAATACCAATCTAGACCAAATCCAAGTCCAATTTGATTGACATTTGGATCCAATCTCACTTTTGGCCTTAAAGCCCAATTTGGACCCATGACCCAAACTTAACCCAAACTCACCCAATTCAACTCCAATTAACCTCAAATCTTTTCTAAATCTTCCTTAACATTCCCACAAACAAAACTCTAACATGATTTGCCCAAAATTTGAACCCAAACCCCACTCAAACTCAACCCAAGGTTAAAAGGCCCATTTTTGACCTAAGCCCAAACCTATCCCAAATTCAACCCAATTCAAATCCAAATCACCCCCAATTTGTTTCAAATCACTCATGACACATCCATGAGCTAAACCCAACAATTTTTTGGCCCAACCTCTTTACAAAATTCCCATACATAAATTCATTTTTAAACTTAAGGGCCCATTCCTTAAACCATTTTAAAAGCCCACTTCCACCAAATCCAAAACCCCAAAAATTCTTCCAAAGCCCATATGACATTTCCCCTCATCATACTTTCAATTAAAATCATCCCTAAGTCCTAAACCAATGATCAAATATTTCTAAATGAAGCTTCATCCAAATTTCCACCAAATTATCCAAAATCCTTAAAATCCTTTTTATGAAATCGACCAAACTTTTTGCCAAGCCAAAGGTGAGCCATGAAGCCATGCATGAGCCACATGTGAGCCATGAGAGCTTTGGACACTCCACCATGCCATATTGGGTAAGAAGAGGGGGGCTTTCCTTAATCCCTAAAGCTCATTAGCCTTAATCATGTTTCACCTAAACTTAAATTTAATCCAAATATATTTGGATGGAGACTTCTCCATGCCAAACCAGCTGATCCCTTTGATCCCCCACAGCATCCAAAGCCACCTTGAAGGGTGCACCTAGCCCAAATAGGTGGGTTGACCCATTTAGGTCCAAATCTAGCCATGCCCCATTCCACTTTGGATCAAAGCCTTTACACATGTCCATGGCCAATTGATTGCACAAACCTCCAGCCCTGACCCACCCGACCTCGAGGGTGACCCATGCCTGGCCGGCCGCCACCGATGCCGCCGGAAAACACCATGGCCGAGAGCTCACATGTGAGCCAACATTGAAATTCTCACTTGCCGAGCCGCCCCATCCCCAGTGGCTACCATGGCCGATCTTCTCCTCACTCGTAGCAACTCGATCCCAAGCCCTAACTCCCCCGGAGGCCCCCCACCAACTCTATTTAAACTCCACCCCTCTCGGCCATGAAGGGAGAGAAGCATAAACCTTGCCAAAACTCCGCCAAAATTGTTCCGCACCCTCCTCCACCCTTAGAGCACTTGATCCCCGAGTGAAATTCCCCGTCATTTCTCCTTCGAAAGCTCAATTTCGTAGTTGAAATTCCACCCAAAACCAGGACACTTCTCCACAAGTGAGCCAATTCCCAAATTGATTGGCTCTACACCTTCACCGTACCAAGGGAAGGTGTCCACCATCAAAAGCCCCATCTCCGGGCCACCCAGCTTGCTCCAGACCTCCAAGCTTTGTGATCGGGCTTGGTCGAAATCATATCCGTACAATTCATCAGACCAGGAGACTTCATCTGGAGCTTGCTGAGACCCAATCGAAGGTGCAACAGCTCTCAGATTGAAGCCACACTTCTCTGAGCCAAGGTATGACCTAACTTTTCATCCCGAGCTTCTGGAGATTCTCCATTTCAAATGCTTTAGTTTCAATGCATGTTAACCATATAGATGTGTTCGTCTCTTCAAGACGAATCCATAGAGTATAAGAACGTAAAAATCCATTGAGAATCGAGTGAGATCTTAGTGGATTTAGTGTGGACGGCTCTCGGTGAGAACACTTGGGGACGATGAACCGATGTCGTCCATTCAATACATGCGCGGACGGATCGCTCGGATGGCGTCGGACCAGAGACGGTACGAGAACCACGGGGCCCGGCCGCCGACTCAAGTGGCGGCGTCGAATGGGAGCGCGCCGCGTGGCCTTTCGGAGCTCGCCGATGATGCGTTGGCGCTGACTCGGATAAGTAGAAAATTAGGGATTTTTTGATTTATTTAATTCCCTAAACTTCAAAAATTCATATCTCTGTGTAGAAAAATCAAAAAAATAAAATAAAAATACCCTCTTGCTCAGTGAAGAGAGGAGAATAATGTGGAAAAAAAATCACTTAATTTCATCAAATATTTTATTTTTTATAATTTATTTACTCTCTGCATTGTTTTAATTCTCCATGCATGCATACAATTCACCATGGCATGAGACCATAGGGCTTTTGAAGCCTCTGAATTTGGGAACATTCCCTGAATTTTCCAAAGTCTGAGGCAATCCCTATGAAGAGTTCTTGATTTTTCAAGTTCAGGTCACTGTTTTGAGTATTTTAATTCCAGTGAATAGCATGTTGTGAAATAAATTCTAGGAAAATTTGGTGATGTTCCTTATGACCAGAGAACCCTAGGAAAAATAGATTTTGGCTTAGTTCATTCAAAACAACCCTAATTGGCTTAAACACCCAAAATAGGTCTTTAATTAATTAGAGTTAACCAGGCATCAAATTGACTTGAAATCAATTCTCCACTGACGTTTAGGATCAGAGGAATCCACCATAAAAATTTGAGGTCAATTGGACTTGGTTAGCCCCACTAATTGGGTTGATTAAGTCACTTAGCCATTTTAAACTTTAAAAATTCATAACTTTTAAAATACTTTTCAAAAATTCACCAAATTGGTTTTGGAGCCTCTCTGATATCAGGGGAACCTAAGAAAATTAAAATTTCAATTTTCTAAAAAAGTTGATTTTTAATAATATTTTAATATTTTTAATAATTAAAATATAATAAAAATCACAAAAATAATAAAATTCACCAAAATGTCACATTTTGAATTTTAATCACTTAGGAACAAATCCCACATTTTTCTTAGGTCTATTTAGTGAGATATTGAATTTTAAAGTTTTAAGGTAATTTTAAAATTAAAAAATGTATTTCCTAGCATTTTCACTAAAATAATTATAATAAATCATAGAAAAATCAGAAAATTGCAAAATTTGCTTCTCTGGTTTCCTTGATATCAGAGAGATTTTTGAAAAATATAAAACCCATTTTTCAACATCTATTTTATTTTTAAATTAATTAACACTCCAAAACTCAAAATAATTATAATAAAAATAATATAATTTAAAAAATCAGCAAAATTGGTCCAAGTGCTTCTCTGGTCATTAGGAATGTCCCCTAATTTTCTTAAGGACAGAAACTTTCCCTTGGTCATGTTATTAAATTTTCCTTGGAAATCTCTATTTTCCACCAAAAATAATTATATAAATAAATTAAATACAGAAAAATCACATTTTCTCCTCTCATGTCTTTATTGACATATGAGTGAAGTCACATAAAAATTTCAAGTTCATTTGGGTTCAATTTAGTGAGTTATGAAATTATTAAGCTTGAAGGGCAAAATGGTAATTAAAATTTTAACCCTTAATTAAAACTTTAGGTTTAATAAAATTAACAAGTAAAATATTTGATCTTAATCTGGTTTGGATGATTGAAATTTAAATAATTAAAGGGTAGAAACCCATTAAATAATTTTAAAATGATTAAACTTTAATTAAATAATAGATTAAATTTGGAGGAATAATAAATTAGAATTATTAAAATAAGGGATATTTATTAGGAAGAGATTTATTCTTTAATTTAAAAATCCCTAAACTAATTATATCATTAATACTCAATTCTTAATTAAAATGATAACTCAAATGTAAAACATTAAAAGACTTAATTGAATCATTAAACTCTTTTAAAATCTCAATTAAAATTATAAATTAAATTAAATTAAAATTAAATTAAATAAAATTAAATTAAATTAAACTAAATTGAAATTAGAGTAAATAAAATTAAATTAAATTAAATTAAATAATTAAATTAAATTAAATTAAACAATTAAATTAAATTAAATTAAATTAAATTAAATTAAATTAAATTAAATAATTAAATTAAATCAAATTAAATTAAATTAAATTAAATTAAATTAAATTAAATTAAATAATTAAATTAAAATTAAATAATTAAATTAAATCAAATCAAATTAAATTAAAATTAAATCAAATCAAATTAATTAAACATCAAATCAAATTAAATTAAACTATATTAAGTTAAATTAAAGCTCAATTAAATTAAGTTGAATTAAATATAACATCACCTAAGACATAAAGAATTCAAAATAAATCTAAAATAACTTGAACGCTATTCCAAATTTAGACCCTTTAACTTAAATCAAATACTAATTTACCCTTGAAAGCTTTGATTATTATAACTCCTAAATGAAACATTGAATGAAGTGCTACTTCACTCATAGGATATTCAAATGTCTTAATTCACTGGGCAAGTTAATAAAACTTGAAAACCTCGGACGATTGATTCATTTATATAATTAAATTCATTTGGACTTAAAACAATCCTAGAAATATTGAAAAGATGTTTAAGATTCTTCTTAAGCACTTCCTCAATATGATAGGATATTTATAAGAACAATCGAATTTAATTGTTCTTTGATGAAGAAAATCGTTTTCAAACAAAAACACAAAGAACCTAGACATCATAGGAGATGACTAGCTATAGGATTAGGAATTTGGTAGAAAACCATAACCTTTCCCTTAGCTTTACCTAGGAACTTGCTTAAACATTCTAATTGTGTTTTAAGTGTAGCTTGGGATGACGGGAAGACCCTCCAGGTACGCTTTTATTTCATTGCAATCTACTTTCTTGCAATTTACTTTATTGCAAATGCACTTTACTTTTTTTGCATGATAAAACAACTGTTGCATGAAAACCCACACCTTTAGGATAGTCCCTAAAACTGAAACCAAAACTAAGTTAAAAGTCATTGCAAGATAAAATTCACCGCCACAACATTTCAAAATATAAAACAACTCAAAATTTAATAACAAACAGAACACAAAACTACAATTGCAACTAAATTAAAACGTCCTGTTGGATGATCGGGAATACCTCGGATGATGTAACCTACGTGTTGCTAACGGGATTTCCCACGGTCTAAATGAAAGTGTGGAACTCATTCAGTTGAGTTTAGCAAATTCATCTGGACTAAGTGAATCCGATAAAAATAATGATGCCGGAAGGATGGAACCGTGGGATCTTAACCGGTGTCATTATAATCAACTTTAAGATTTGTTTTAATCAAAATACAAAACACTTAGAAATTAAGATCTTCTCTAAACCAAAATACTTTTCTCATCCCCTACACCGGCCCGGCCTACGGTACGAAGAAAATGATTGGGTCCCGAGTTGACCGAAGAGCTTCACGGCTAGACAGTGAAGATGGGTGGCCCAAGCCACCAATCCGGCAACAAGAAAGACAAACATCGAGGAAAGCAAGAAAATCAAAGTCGGTAATTGCCACGGTAAGAGGAGCGGGCTCGTCCGGCGCTGGCGCCCGCGGTAGGGGTAAGGAGGCTGCTCTCACTGTTTACCCGACGAAGAAATAAGAATCACCATCAGAAAGATGTTGACTAAATTGGCGACGAGATCGACACGAGAGCAAGCGCTGCCGACACACACCTTTTCAAGATACCGGTTCATCGGGCAGAAAGAAAAGTTAACGCCAAGAAGATCGGAGGAGTCGAAGAGAGACACGAAGAACATAAATAGAGTCGGTGCCTCGACTTCGGATAGAGATACCGGATGCGAAGAACCTTGTTGCGGAAGCGACCCACGGAGAGATGTCCCGACGAGACAATCCCGAGGAGCAGAGTATACGGGGAGAACGTGACGAGTTGAGCCATACATCCCGCGGTACGTTACTAGGCCTCTTCGCGGATCATCCCGGAATATGAATTGAGAAAGAATTCAAAATGTTGAGAAGAAGACTTTCGAATACTTTGAAAGGATTAAAGGCAAGCAAATCAACATTTTGGAAGGCCTCGAGTTACACACGGATGTATTACGGAGTACGAGCAGCAGCAGTTGTGGATTGCATCTTAGAACTTCGAGAAGATGGGCCGAGTAGGCAATCTGGGGAAAGACTTATTCGGAGACACGAAGATGGATGCCGGGGAAAGGGAAAGTGCAATACAGTACGAGATGTTGCTATAACTTCATGAGAGGACGAGAAGGAAATCCACCGGGGATACTCCATCGCGGTGAGGTGGATCTAATGCCGAGGATAATTAAAATGGTGAAAAGAATGATAACGTGGAAGTGCGCGTGGACTTCATACCTAACGGTTGCATCACATCGAGCATTTATCGGAAGAGCGATTGCATACCTCCACACATAGACCACCACGACTTTGTCGGACAACTTTTTACACGAGTTTTGTTCATCGACGATGCGATATCATGTTCGGATCTGACCTCCGGATAGCCGGGACCGGGTAAGTTCTAGGACCGATGGAGATATAACTTAGGTAGGTTCCGTCATGATATTAAAAGGAAATGGAGCAAACATCGCAAAACATTGTATACGAGAGTGCGAGTGGAGCGGATCTGAGTCACTTTTAGAAGGATGGACGACGAGAAGACGCCTTACCACTTCCAGCCGAGATCTAGAATTGGAGAGTCTCCGGCCGTACGGTGACGAGTTACATGGGAAATAACACACCTCGTGCACATCCATGCGGCATTCACACTTGAGGTGGCTTGGAAGGTGATGTTATTACCCATGTTTCTTACTATTCGGACATGGATTTTGACGGATGCTTTTGGATGTATCAACGAAGTTTACACAGTCCGTTTTGGATTTACATGGATTGTACGAGACATTAAATTTCTGAGGAAAATGTCATCATGACTAGACCGAGTTGTATGATGTACTTCAGCAAGTGGAATGAAAATGACTACGTCATATTTTGCCTTCACCTCTTTTTGTGCAAATTATTTGCAGGAAATGCCATTAGAGTTAAATGAACTTTGAATGAAGAACAGAAGAGAAAAGAAAATAAATGAGAACTTTTCCTAAAAATCTAAATAGTAAAATGAACTTCAAATTCGCATGAACACTAAATAAACAACAAAAATAAAATCGGATCGTTAAAGGACAAACAAAATGAATCTAAATCTCGAAATTGAATTCCGGTCTAAATCCATCTTTTCCAAATCCTTCAATGCTTCTTCAAATCAAGATCTACTTGAACTATCGCTGAAACCCTCTCTCGGGATGACTTAGACCACGAAAATTTTTGATTTGGTTAGTGGCATAGACTAAAACCTTCACCAAAAAATCAAACTTTGATTGATTCTCATGGGATGTGGAACACTTTATCTCATTTCGATCTCTCGCTAAATCCAAATCTCCGCAATTACCATTTCAATTCAAAATTTTAGTGATGCCTACATTGAGTTCTCATTTTTGAATCGATAACATTTCGATTCTCATTCGAATTGATACCTACATTTCGAATTCAAAATTTCCCTGGTAGGTACAATCCGGTTCTCATTTTGAGATCGATACCTACATTTCGATTCTCATCGAATTGATACTTACATTTCGATTCAAATTTCCCAGTAGGTACACATTCGAGTTCTCATTTTGAGATCGATACATACATTTCGATTCGATTCGAATTGATACCTACATTTGATTTTAAATTTCCAGTGATGCCATTCCCGGTTCTCATTTTGAGATCGATACCTACATTTCGATTCTCATACGAGATTAATACCTATATTTTGATTCAAAATTTCCGAGGCTGGTACCTACATTCAGGTTCTCATTTTTGAGATCGATACCAACATTTCGATTCTCATACGAATTGATGCTTACATTTCAATTCAAAATTTCTGAGGCCAGTACCTACATTCCGATTCTCATTTTGAGATACGATACCTACATTTTGATTCTCATTAGAATTGATACCTACATTTCGATTCGAAATTTTGTTGGTACCTACGTTCCGGTTCTCGTTTTGAGATCGATACGTTTCGATTCTCATCGAATTGATACCTACATTTAAATTCAAAATTTACAGGGCGGTACCTACATTCCGAGTTCTCATTTTGAGATCGATACCTACATTTCGATTCTATAAATACGAATTGATACCTACATTTCGATTCAAAATTTAAAATTTGGTACCTACGTTTCGGTTCTCATTTTGTGATCGATACCTACATTTCGATTCTCATTCAAATTGATACCTACATTTCAATTCAAAATTTACGAGGCTGGTACTACATTCCGGTTCTCATTTCGAGATCGATACCTACATTTCGATTCTCGTCGAATTGATACCTACATTTTAATTCAAAATTCTCGAGACTCGTACCTACATTCGATTTCTCATTTCGAGATCGATATCTACATTTCGATTCTCATCCGAATTGATACCAACATTTCAATTCAATTTTTTGAAATTTGGTACCTACATTACAGTTCTCTTTCGAGATCGGTACCTAAATTCGGATTCTCATCCTTTTCAATCGACACTTGAGCTCGGATGCTTACTCCGTGCTACCTAAAATCCGAGTTTTCTTGCTGAAATCCGAGGTTGAAACTCGGGTTTCAATTCTCATTTCAAATCCAAATTTTTCTGCAATTGATTTTAAATCGAACTTGAAATCTAAATTAAAACTCCGAATCTAAACTTACGCATCAAAACTTGAACATGAAATGAAACAAAATCTAAATCGAAATTCTCGAATCTTGTGATTTGGAATTCTCCTTTTCCTTTCCCAGGCGAGTTCGGGGGATCTCCGAGTCTTGGAAATGTGCACGATACTCCCCGGCGGAAACTTTCTTACTTTGTCTAGTTTGTCTCTTGAACATCTATGTTGGTTTTGTTGATCTCTTAGATTCGACGCCAATACGTGCGGTATGCTTGGTTAGCCACTTTTATTGGGGGGTACGTGACCTCATTTTTGATGAGGTCTTCTTTTCTCTCTTTAGTCTTGGGATGTGTCGGCTGTTGCTCTGTCTTAGAGGACTAGAGATGGAACTGCCCCTTCAAACTCGGCACTTCTTGACTCACTGCTGAACCCACAAGCAGTTGTAAACCCCTAATCACAGAGGGTTGAGATCGAATGTGGAGGTTTAAGGATGAGTTCTATGGGACTCTTTGGCATAAGATCACCACTGGGTGGCTGATGCAGTGAGGGTTCACACCTTTTACATTACACTTTCACACACATTCAAATCTGAAAGCTATTTATGCTAGCTTGACTTCTGACTCATGTAGATAATTCATGCGGATGGACCTTAACTAGGCCCCGCGGTAAGAGGGTTAGGGCTTGACATAGTGAATGCCTTAAATAGTCCTCTCATGGCTCCTATGGGCTTAATATGGCTTCATGGCTCGGCCAAATGATTCCATTTCACTCACACTTGCATAATTTTCATTTTCCAATTTGTTGTGAGGAACTGGACCAGCCAAACTGCTGGCTTGAAACTACCCAAAACACTTCAAAATTTCCAAATCCACCCAAAACTTTTCTAAAATTAACCTTGAACATTTCCCCACCAAATCAAATTGATCATTTACGACAAAAATACCAAAATTTCCAAAAAAAACCCCGATACCCTCCAAATTACCAAAATGCCCCTCTTGACCCAAAATCAAAAAATTCGAAATTTCCCCGGAAAATTTAAAAATCCCAAATATTTAATTTTATTTTGTTCAGCTACACCATGGTGATTTGCCAATTTACTTTGCAAGGCTTAGGTGCTTGTTTAAACCCAAATGAACCCGATATCGAACCAAATCGCCCCCGATTGACCTCGATTTTGGTCAATTCGCATTCTAAACTTCAATTTCAATATCCCCAATATCAATCTAGACCAAATCCAAGCCCAATTTGATTGACATTTGAATCAATTTCATTTTTAAGCTTAAAGCTAATTTTTGACCCATAACCCAAAACTTAGCCAAGACGACCCAGTCAAACTTAAATTGACCCCAAATATTTTCTAAACCTTCCCTAACATCTCCATAAACAAAAACACTAACATAATTTGCCCAAAACTTGAACCCAAACCTCACTTAAATTTGTCACGAACCCAAAACCCCTTAAATTGACCTAAATACGAACCTAACCCGAATAGGCCCGAATCCGAAATCAAAGCCGAAGCCCAAAGTTGAAAACTCTTCATAACATTCCCCTAAACATTTCTCAACATCAATTTTACATCAATTTCAACATTAGCCCAACCCTAGCCTAAGTTAGCCCAATTTGGCCCACCTTGGCCCCTTTTTCCAAATAAACCCCGAATCGATCCAATTAGTCCCAAATCACTCCAAATTTGTTTTAAATCACTCATGACATATCCTTAAACTAAAACCAAAATTTATTTGGCATGGCCCTTTACAAATTTTTTGATTTAAAAGCCCATTTTGAAACATTAAAACCCATTCCTCTAAAACCATTTTGAAAGCCCACCTTTACCAAATTTTAAAAACCCAAAACTTCTGCTAAAGCCCATATGACATTCTATTCATCATTTCATTGAAATTAAAATCATCCTAAAATTCTAAATCAACAATCAAACTTTTCTAAAGTTAAGCCATATGACAAACCATCAAATTTAACAAAAATACCAAAATTCCTAAAACCTACTTCCATGAAACCAAACTGACTTTTCCCCGAGTCATACTAAGAGCCATGGAGCCATCTTAAGCTTCATGTGGAGTAGCAGAAAGGTTTGACATGTGACCATACCACATTGGGCAAATGTAGGAAGCTCTTTCTAGATTCCCTTAAAGTCATTAGCCTTAACCATGATTAACCTTAACCCAAAATTAATCCAAATATGTTTGGATGTGGACTTCACCACACTTGTGAGCACGACCCACGACCTCCTCGGCCCCGAAATCAGGCCATGGGGAGGTGAACCAAGCCCAAATACATGGGTTGACCTAAACCAAGCCAAAATTGCCTCTTCCCCTTTCCATTTCAATTCATCCTCTTTACACATGGCATTTCATAATTGAACTCACAAACCTCGAGCATTGATCCTCCTAATCACAACGGTGACTGACCACCTGGCCGGCCGGCCACACGATCCCCGGAAAATACTAGGCCGAGAGGTCCGAATCAACCAAAAATTTCAATTCCACATAGGTGAGCTGCCCCACTCCAAATGGCCATTGTAGCTATTCTTCTCCTCACCGGAAGCCGGTGATCATTGCTACACGAGAGGCCATGGCCATTCTTGTTTAAGCCATTCAACCTCTCGGCCAAAAGGTTGGCTGAAATCGACCTTCACAAAATCCACTCCAAACTCCCTCGCAAAGCTTCCCCTAGCGAGAGCATTTGATCCTCCTTTGTTGGCACACGCCTTAATTCCAACGATTGAGCTCGATTTTGGAGCCAGTTCTCGAACCAAAACACAACACTTTCAAATCCTCCCACCAAAATCGATTAAACTCTCCCACACCTACACAAGACCAAGAGAAGGAGTTCCAAATTGAAAGCCCCTCTCCAGAAGCCACCCATTTGTTCTAGCCTCTAAAAGGTTGAAATCGGGTGCGAGTGGAAATCAGGTCGACGGTCCCCGGGGCAAGACTTCGTACGGAGCTTGCTTGGACTCAATCGAAGGTGACACAACTCTTAGATCGAAGTTTCACTTCTGCGAGCAAGGTATGAGCTCTCTCTTCTCCCCGAGCTTACGAACATTCTATTTGATTGGGTTAATTTCATGCCACATAAGCTTGTATGGATATGTTCGTCTCTTTAAAACCAGTCCATGGGGGTATAAGAACATAAAAATCCGTGTGAATCGAGTGAGATATTAGGGTTTAGTGTGGAAGGTCACGGGTGCACACCGGTCGTAGACGATGACGGAGCCGTTGGATCGAGCGTGTATCGAGCGGACGGCTGAAACGGCGTCGGACCCGGGAGATGGTACGTGAGCCGTGGGCCTCGTGGCGAGTGACTCGGATGGCGGTCTTGAAGGCGAAAGCGCATCGCATGGTCTTTCGGATATCACCGAGGAGATGATAGGGCGCCGCGTGGATAAGTAAGAAAATATGGTATTTTTTCGATTTATTTAATTATCGAACTTCAAAAATTCATAACTTTGTGTAGAAAAATCATAAAATAAAAAAAAAATACCATCTTGCTCGAGAGAACGAGAGGAGAATAATGTGGAAAAGAAATCAAGTCATTTCATCGAGTATTTTATTTTTAATGATTTGTTACTCTCTGCATTGTTTTAATTCTCCATTTTCATAAGCAATTCACCATGGCATGAGTCCATGGGGCTTTTGAAAACCTGCGAACTTGGGAACATTCCACAGATTTTCCAAGGTCGAGGCCATTCTATGAAGTTATTGATTTTTCAATTGCATATTCTTGTTTGAGTATTTTAATTCAGTAATTAGCATGTTGAGAAATAAATTCTAGGAAATTTTGGTGATGTTTCTTATGACCATGGGAACCTATGAAAAATAGGTCTTGAGTTAATTCACATGGAACAACACAATTGGCCTAAACACTCGAAAGGCGAACTTTAATTAATTAGGGTTAACTACGAAGCTCAATTAACTTGAAAATAATTCTCCACTAATGCGCAGGATCGGAGGAATACTGCATAAAAATTTGAAGTCGATTGGATTTGATTAAGCAATATCGCCAAAATGGGTTGATTAAGCCTCTTAAGCAAAATTGATAAAATTAAAAACTTTAAATTCGCAACTACATGAAAATTATTTTCAAAAATTTACAAAAATGGTTTTGGAGCTTCTCGATATCAGAGGAACTTAAAAAAAATTAAAATTGTAATTTTTTAAAAAGTTAATTTTTATCATTATTTTAATATTTTTAATAATTAAAAAATAATAAAACTCATAAAAATATTAAAAATCACCAAAATGTCACATTTTGAATTCTAATCACTTAGGAACAAATCAAATATTTTCTAAGTCTCTAAGGTAAGATATTGAATTTTTAAAGGCCTAAAACAATTTTTGAATTAAAAAAATGATTTTCTTTAACATTTCCACTAAATTAATTCTAATAAATCAAAGAAAAATCTTAAAAATATTAAATTTTATTAAACTTTTCACCGATACTCCAGAGATATTTTTGAAAATATAAAACCTATTTTCAACTTGAATTTTATTTCTAAATTAACTAATACTCCAAAACTCAAAATAATTCTAATAAATAAAAAATAATTCAAAAAATCACCAAAATTGGTCCAAATGGTCCTCTAGTCATTAGGAACAACCTTAATTTCTTAAGGACAGAGAAAAATTTTATTGATCATGTTATTGAATTTTCCTTGAAAACCCATATTTTCCATTAAAAATAATTACATAAATAAATTAAATACAGAAAAATCGCATTTTCTCCTCTAATATCTTAATTGACATGAGTGAGGTTACATAAAAATTTCAATTTCTTTTGAGCTTAGTTTAGTGAGTTATAGAATTATTAAGCTTAAGAGGCAAAAGGGTAATTGAAAATTTCAACCCTTAATTAAAATTTTAGGATTAATCAAAAGGGAGAATTAAAATATTTGATTTTAAACTGATTTTGGATGATTGAAACTTAAATGATTGAGGGTAGAAACCTACTAACCATTTTGGAAATATAATTAAAATAAAACTTTAATTAATTAATTAATTGAAATTTTTGAAAGATAATATAAGTGGAATTATTAAAGTAGGGATATTATTAAAGGATATTTATTCTTTAATTTAAAAATCCCTAAATAAATCACTTCATTAATACTTAATTCTTAATTAAAAAATTAAAATAATCGAATTAATAATTAAAACTAAAATTAAACTAAAATTAAATTTAAATTAAATTTAAACTAAATTAAAAATTAAATTAAATTAAATTAAATTAAAATTAAACTAGGCAAAATTAAATTAAAATTAAATTAAATTAAATTAAATTAAAAATTAAATTAAATTAAAATTAAAAAAATTAAATTAAATTAAATTAAATTAAACTAAATTAAATTTAAATTTAAATTAAATTAAATTAAACCAAATTAAATTAAGAATTAAAATCAAATCAATTAAATTAAAATTAAAATTAATTAAATTAAAATTAAATTGAATTAAATTAGATCAAAAAATCATTAGCAATGAAACCTAAATGAAATCTAAAATAACTTGAACACTATTTAGAATATAAACTAATTTTTTATAATTAAGTCGAAATTGAAATTAAATCATTATGTTTAAATCATTAAAATCTTGTAGTTGATTTGCCTTTTTAAAGCTGCGTATTATAACTCTTAAATGAAGTATCGAGTGAGTGTTACTTCGCTTATAGGACACATTGAAATGTCCTAGTTCACCGAGCAAGGAACAAAACTTAAACCCTTTGGATGATTAATTCTTTGTGAAACTAAATTTACTTGGATACAAAATAATCCCGGGAAATATTGAAAAGATGTTTAGGACTTATCCTAGCTTAAAACCACCAAATATGACGGGATGTTTAGAAGAACAATTGAATCTAGTTGTTCTTTGATGAAGAAAATCATCCTTAAGCAAAACCAAGAACCTAGGCGTCGCTAGGAGATGACTAGCAATAGGATTAGAAATCTGGTAGACAACCAAAAACCTTCCCTTAGCTTTACCTAGGTAATACGTTGAAATATTTAAATGCCTAAACATGTGTTTTAAGTGCGGCTTGGGATGACGGGAAGACCCTCCGGGTATGCTTTTATTTTATAACAATTTACTTTATTGCCATGATTTGTATATGCATTGCACTTTACTTTTCTTGCATGATAAACAATTGTTGGATGAAAGAAACAAAACCTTTAGGATAGTCCCTAAACTAAAACCAAAACTAAATTAAAAGTCATTGCAAGATAAAAATCACCATCACAACATTTCAAAATATAAAACAACTCAAAATTTAATCACAAACGGAACAACAAAACTATGATTGCGAGAGAAAGCTAAATTAAAACGGCTCGTTGAATGATCGGGAATACCTCGGATGATGTAACCCACGTGTTGCTAACGGGGATTTCCCATGGTCTAAATGAAAGTGTGGAACTCATTCGGTTGAGTTTTGCAAATTCGTACGAGACTAAGTGAATTAAATGAAAATAACGGTGCCGGGATGACGGAAAACGTGGGATCTTAATCGGTTTGTTTAATCGAGTTTAAGATTTGTTTTAATTAAAACACTTAAAAAAACACTTGGATTTTAAGATTTTCTCTAAACCAAAACACTTCTCTCATCCTTTGATTTATGACTTCATTAAACCTCTGCCATGATAAGGAACTTGGAGCACGGTGGGCGACACGAGTAGATCTTCTTCGGGAAAACAACTACACATCTGACTAAACATTCATAGGAATTAAACAACCAAACCGTAGGATTTTGAGGTAGTTTGCCTAGTGCAAAATAAATCCTCAACCCTTTTGTTAGGCATTTGTATAATCATATTATGTAAATTAAGCCCCTAACCGGTCTTAGGACTCGAGGTAGTCGTTTGGTACGACATAAACCCTCACGTCTTGTTATTTGTATGATTATGGCATACTAATATAAGTCCAAAATTATTAAAATTGGCGGGGATCAAAATACTAAATAATTCTTCCTAAATTGAAGCCAAACAATAGGATAGTTTGGGAAGTTACAAGATTCTTCTTGGATCCTCGGCTTCTCCTACTTCTCTTCCTTTGGATTCTTGAAACAAGCTGACCAAATGATCCTCTCTATTAAAATCCCGAAATTCAATCCTTTGAAACCTTAAACTTTGAAATTCTTGAGAACAAAACCAACGATCTTTATCGAGAGTTTTCTTAAATGATTCCCGTCATTTAAGATGTAATTAACTATAAGGGGCTTGCCTTATAGGAAACTTTAAGAACCCGAGTAATATAAACCACCTTGGTCCTTTATATTAAGCGAGGGGAGCTTTTCCTCGGCTTATAAAATTGGCTAGCGGACAAAGCGTGTCACAAATCTCCTAGTTTATTTAATCGAGCCCCATCATCGAGCGGTGTGTCTATTCTTCGGTATAGATACACGGTTTGTGATGTGGTGCTCGTTTATATAAACTATACGGGATGTGAGATCGGTTTGATTTCATATCTTAAAATTTTCAAACTTAAAATTATTTTAAAAATCAAATGCTACTTTTTAAGCATATATATATATATATATATTTAAATTAAATTTAAAATTTAAAATTACGACAATTTCTGTAGAAGAGCCTTTTTTTCAAAATAAAACACACAACCTAAAAATAAGCCGTACGAGTGCCTTGTAGTTTCAACGGAAGTAACAAACTCGCACTTATCTTTTATGCTTGGAGCAATTCTTATTCTTTTTGGTGTTTTCACTTTATTTCTTTGTTCAGCTTTTAAATTTATCGACATTATTCGTTTAGTTTCAAAATTTGAGTACGAGGTACGAATGTAGAGGTTTGGTTTGAATTTGCGACAACAAATCAGAGCACGAGAGACACGGAGTAAAAGTGAAATTCGGGACCCAATCCCGGCTAAATTCACAACGCACCTCATGCACAAACACACCTATTGGGGGTCTGACCCCACACAAAAGAAAGCCACTAAAGATTCTTGAACCACTCTTGTTTGAGGTGAGTCGAACGGATAGTTACGAAATCAAAGAGTTGACCGTACTTGCTGAAAAGAATGAGCAAAGCATGCCAACGGAAGAATGACAATTTGGACCATGAAGGGCATGGACACATTATCGATGTATGAAGGTGGAAACCACTTGATCGTAATGGAGAGTAGAGCATTCTCGGTGGGTCGCCGGAAGTTTGTCGGCCACTTAGAAAATGTTTTTGAGATTTAATTTAATGTATATATATTAGTTTTGAAAGTAGTTTTTAAATTTTAAAATATGAGAATGAGAATGGACAAATCTCATTCATTTAGCAGTTTGAATGAACGAGCATCATATCGCGAAGTAACGCATATATCCGAAGAATAGACACCTGACTTAACGATATGTGTATGATCAAATAAACTACAAAATTCATGACATCCGTTCTGGTGCGAACCTTTATGTGGACCGAAAAATTCCCCTATTGTATAAAGTGCAAATAGGGTTTATATTACACAGGTTCATAAAGCTCCTGTAGAGCGGCCTGCATAGTCGATTACCCCTCGAATGACCGAAGTCGCCCAAGAGAACTCTCGATTTAGATCAGGGGTTTCTATCTTCATGAAATAAAAGGTAGGGTTTTCAGCAGTGTGGTAATAGGAAATCAAGCTTGGTGAAAGGTGCGATATGGAATAGTTATTTTCGAGTCGAGGAGAAAGAAAGGTAGGGGATGTCGCGAGATCTTGAGGAGAACCTCGATGACATCCCAGACTATCTAATGTTGGGCTTTAAATTTTGAAAATGAATACATTTAAGATTCAATCCTGCTAATTTTATTAAATTAGGGCTTACATTTGTGTGAAACAATCACACGAATAGCACAGAAGATGTGAGGATTTAGGTCGTAGCGGTAATGACCTCGGAATCCTAAAACGAGTTGGGGCTTATATTGTACAACGAGCCTATACAAAGGCCCAAAAGAACGGTGAGGATTTATGCCGCACTAAGCCGGTACCTCGAAGTCTAGGGCTTGTTATTTAAACTAAAGAATGGTTACTGTTTGATGTACACACGAGTTTCTTTGTTGAAGATGGTACGTTACACTCGAAGTCGTGCTCCATGCTCCACATCGTTGCGAGTTCGGTTTTGGAAAAATGATAATCAAGAGATGAGAGGAGTGTTTTGGTTTATAAAAGTCTTAGAATCCAAGTGTTTAGTGTTTTAATTAAAATAAATCTTAAATTTTATTAAATAGAACGAGATTAAGATCCCACGTTTCCGTCATATGAATTTGCTAAACTCAGCGAGATGAGTTCCACACTTTCATTTAGACCGTCGGAAATCCCGTTAGCAACACGTGGGTTACATCATCCGAGTATTCTTTGATCATCCAACGAGACGTTTAATTTAGTTGCGAGTTGTAGTTTTCTTTTGTTTGTAGTTAAATCTTGAGTTGTTTTATCTTTTAAATGTTGTGGCGGTGAATTTTATCTTGTTGTGAATTTTAATTTAGTTTTGGGTTTCAATTTTTGTGGCTATCCTAAGGTTTTAGTTTTCATGCGGGGTGACATTCTTGTTTAAAATGCGAGAAAAGTAAAGTGCGGTACGGAAAAAGGTAAATTGCAATAAAATAAATGCGTGCACAATGGGGTTTTCTCGTCATTCCACCACGAAACTTTAGTATTGCATTGCATGTATGTGTTTATAATTTTACGAAATTAAGGCATGCCGAAAAACGGGAAAAGTAGGACTAACGAGCGGTAATTACTCGATCATGATGTACATGTAAATGTCCTAGTTGTCTACCAAGTTCTACTTTGATGTTTTGTAAACTTTGTCAATTTAATTGAGGATGGTTCGTTAAGCGGACATATTAAGTTTAATAGATCTCTAGGGTATCCAAAAGGTTAGGAGAAGGATGTAGGTCCATGCTTCCCTTTCACGGCCTGGTGAAAAGCCTCGGGTTCATTTAAACTTATTATGTTGTAACAACTCATCCTACCTTATGCTTAATGAGCAACTTTGGTGTTCGGGGTAGGTTAGGCGGATGGGTTTGGGTGTGATTTGGATTTGGATTGGTGGCAATTGGTAGTTTGATTTGGACTTGTAAGTCTTTATGAAAAGTTTGTGGTTTTTAATTGTAGAAAATTTGATTGAGTTTGTGTTTACTTTGGGGATTGGAGGATTTGAATTTGGTTAGTGTTTGGATTTGGTTTGTGTTTGATTTGGTTTGGTTTTGATTTTGGTTTTTGTTTTTGGTTTGGTTTGGGTTTAGTATTTGGGTTTGGTTTTTGGTTTGGGTTTGTTTTTTGGAGCTAGGAACTTTGAGCTTGGGATATTGGTGGGAAGGTTGTGTGGACATAAAATTTGGGTTACTCCATGCATTCACTAAGCATGGGTATTCTTATTATATTTTCTACACCAAATTGTGATTTCACAAGTCTTTATAAAGGGAAAAATAAACCATGCCTCGGGAGGCCTATCCCCAGAGTTTGATTGTTATCGTGTTGGTATTGTATTGTGGTCGGGATTGTTGTTGTATGTTATGATTGTTGTGATTTGTGATGGTTGTGTTATTGTTTTATGTTATTGTTTTATTTTGTTTTTGTCTTGTGTTATTGTTATTATTTATTTATGTGTTATGTTATTATTATATGTTATTTTATTGTTGTATTTATTTATTACTTTATTATTGTTTATTTTGTTATGTGTTATCATTTTATGTTATTATCGTAATTTATTATTTATGTGTTTTGTAATTTTTATTATGTTATTTAGAATTATTACCCTTTATTTGTAATTAAAATTATTGTTATCTTTATTATTTATTTAATTTATTATCTTATTTAATTCATTGTGATTTATTTACTTATTATCACTTATTTATTTAACTAATAGTTATTAATTTAATTTAATTTTACTTTAATTTATAATTACTTAATATTTATTTATTTAAATTATTATTTTGGATTTTCATTTAATTATTATTATTATTTAATTTAATTAATTTAATTTAGTATAAATTATTATTTATTTACATTATTGTTTAATTTAATTTATTTAACTTATTTTATTTAATTTAATTTATTATTTATTTACATTATTATTTAATTTTAATTTAGCTTGATTTAATTAATTTAATTTAATTTAATTTATTATTTATTTACATTATTATTTATTTTAATTTAATTTGATTAATTTAATTTAATTTAATTTAATTTATTTAAATTACTATTATTTACATTATTATTTAATTTAATTTTAATTAATTTAATTTATTATGTATTATTTAATTTAATTTAATTTAATATTTGTTTATATAATTGTTTTTGGTTTTATTTAATTAATAATTATTTAATTTAATTTGTTTAATTTAATTATTATTTATTTTTAGTTTTTATTTAATTTTAACTATTTAATTTCAATTTAATTTCTTATTTATTTATATTATTTACATTATTTTTAAATTTATGTATATATATATATATATATATATATATATATATATATATATATATATATATATATATATATATGAATATGTATATATATGTGTTATTTATTTTATCATCCTTTATATTCATATCATTTAATATATATAAATTATAAGTTATTTTTCTTGTAATTTATTATTATTATTATTTAGATGTATATTTAAGTTTTATTTATATCATTTATTTATGATTTATATTATTGTTATTTAATTATAAAACTTTTCATTTTCTCCTCTCTTTGATTATTCTTTTTTTTATTTTGAAGTTATTATTGTTTTTTTATTAGTTTATAATCTATTAAATTTATTTTTTACACATATATTTACATTTACATTATTTTAAAAAGGAATGAAATTTTTATTTACTTATTTTTGTTATTTATTTATATTTACAATTATTATTTTAGTTATTATTATTATCATTTTTTTATATTTTCATTATCTATTTAAGTTTATAGTTATTTATTTTATTCTTATCACATTATTTTTTTATCATTTACATATTGTTATTATTCATATGTCATTATTATTCATTTAGTTATTTATATTTTAGTAGTATTTATTTAAATTTAATATAGTATAGTTATATTATATAAATTTAGTGTAGTTCTTTTATTTAGTAAAGTTATTAAATTTAATATGGTTATATTATTTACATTTAGTATAGTTATTTTAGTAGTTAAATTTAATATAGTTATTTTAAATTTAGTATAGTTGTTTTATTTAAAATTTAGTAAAGTTATTATTTAATTTTTTTAAATTTACAATTATTATATCACTTATATTTTTAAATTTGTTATTTATTATTTAGATTTTATTTCATTTTCTTTAGTTTTATTTTTTATTTTATCCTTATGTTTATTTCTCTTTTCTCTTTTATTTTATTTCCTTTATGATATATTATTTCTTTTTTTAAATTTTAAAATTCATTTTTGAGTTAGTAAAAATTAGGTGGTAGATTTGTAAATATTTAAGCTAGTTAAATAATTAGATAATTTGCATGAAAAGGTTTAAATAATTTACATGAAAAGAAACTTGTGAAAAGAAACTAAATAATTTGCATGCGAGATTTCGTAAGGCTAAACATATAAAGACTGTATCTTTTAGAAAAGAAAATTATGCACTAAAGAAAGTTATAATCTTTATGAAAAGAAAATTTTGAAATTGGCAAAATTTAGAATGATTTTTTTTTGAAGCTTAAATACTCATAAATAAAAGAAGAGAATTTTATAGCCGAGGGTGACAGAAGACACGGCACTGTCAGAGCTCCCACGCTAGAAGAAAAGGGCTGGTAAAGTGATGACACCCAGAGAGAAAGAGAGGCCTCACGGCTGGAAAGGGACTGGGGAGGATGATTGTGTGGTGATGGTGGGCAGATGGGATGACAAAGAGTTAGTAAAGGCTCACGTTTTGGGGGTGGGAGGAGGGGCTAAAGAGTGGTGAGGTGGAGGCATGGTGAAGGTAAGGAGAAGGTGAGGTGGAGGTGAGGTGGGCTTTAGGAGTGGCGGGTAGGGAGGGAGAGGTGAGGGAAAGGCAT
The DNA here is from genome assembly GCA_022702705.1 of Papilionanthe hookeriana x Papilionanthe teres. Classification (NCBI taxonomy): domain Eukaryota; kingdom Viridiplantae; phylum Streptophyta; class Magnoliopsida; order Asparagales; family Orchidaceae; genus Papilionanthe; species Papilionanthe hookeriana x Papilionanthe teres. The sequence continues at coordinate 17,619,390 of CM040424.1, read as the reverse complement.
GGAGGAGAGATATGGAGGAGGGATATTTTTTATTTTTTTTATTTTATTTATTATATATATATATATATATATATATATATATATATATATATATATATATATATATATATATATTAAAAAATTTTGCCATGAGGCCAATTTGATTAATTTTGGTTTAATTTTGGTTTGATTTGAATTATTAGTTGATTATGTTCATTTAAGGTTTGGCTCGAGTTATCTTTAGTTTGAGTGGGAATGAGGTCCGAGAGGCCTTCAACAATAATATAGATATGGTTGTCTCAAAGTTTTTTCATGAAGATATAAAATGGTTTTGACAAAGTTTGGAGAATTCGATTTGGTGGATTTAGGACATGTGTTCAATTTGGGTCAAAATTGGGGGTTTTGGTCCAAAATGGATTTGGGTAAGACTTGAGCTCCAAATTGTGGACAATTGATGATTCAATTTAGTTTAAGGAGGTGTTATAAAGAGTTTGGGATTGAAATTTGGGAGGGATTGATTGAAATTGGGTTTAGTTAGGGGATTTTGGATTTTTTAGGCAAAATTGGGGATTTTGGATTTCAAGTGGAATTGGATTCAAATGTGGGTGAATTGGGCTTGAATTTAGTTTAAATTGATATTGGGGATGTTGAATTGAAGTTTGGAATTTAAATTGGGCAAGATTTTGGTCAATTAGGTGGGCGAGTTTGATTAGGGCACTTTTGGGTACATAAGCCAAATTGAGTTTGATTTAAATTGAGTTAAATTAACAAAATTGGCTTATGATGTAGTTGAACAAAATGAAATTAAGAATTGTTAGGATTTTTCTGAAATTTTTTGAGAGTTTGTTGGAATTTTTGGATTTTTTGGCTAAAGGGTATTTTAGGTATTTTAAGGGTATTGGGGGGGGTATTTTTGGAAATTTTTGAATTTTTGGTCATGGATGGTCAATTTGACTGGTAAGGAATATCTTGGAATGATTTTGGGGAATTTTGGTGAATTTGAAAGAATTTCGGGTAATTTAGGGCATTTTGGGAGGTCGGGGGCCAAATATTTGAAATTTTGGAAAATTGACTTGGTTTGAGATGAATGTCATGAGATGGTTTGAATTGAGCTATGGACCAAGGGTCTCTCGCATTTGGTCCTCGATGTATTGGTACTAGTCGAACTGGCACGATGCGAGAGTTGAGAAGAACAAATACACATGAGTTTCGAAGGTTTGGGGAATGTGTGCATGTGAGTGGTGAAGTCCGGACCTCCCTTAGGGCAAATCCTAAGGTACGACCACCTATAGGAGACTTCCCCAGGATTCCTTATGCTTGCCTTCTTCTTAGAAAAAGGTGGAGGTTAGGCCTTAAGCATATAGAAAACCCCTTGTGAAGTAAGAAGAATTTTGAATTTCTATGGGAGGGTTCCATGACTAGTCTTCTAAGAAAGTCACCGGGAGAGTCCTACGGCTAGACACAGAGCAATTCTAAAGAGAGACTAAACCTCGAAGCCAAAAGTGAGGGTCAACACATCGAAAGGAGAAGTAGATGAGATTATGCAGGTTTACGTGATAAAAGAGGGTTATGGAAAATTACAAATGATAGAAGAGTGAACTTTCACCTTCCAAATTGAATGTCATTCCCAGGCATGGCATTATTTTATGTCATCTAAGTTGTTACCTTCATGTCATACCGGTGAGCGAAGAGAGAAAGAGCGGTCTTGAACCATTGTATTCATCATGGGGGCTTTATTGATATTGGAAGCATAATCTTTTATTATGTTTTGAAGCGTAACTAGATACGACCACGGCTATGGGTATGGGATTTCCTTCCTTGATTCATTCACTATGTGAAAGATGCGGGTGAAATTTGAAATGCAGGAAGAGGTACTTCAACCATTGAGACCAATTACCGGTGTAAATGTTGGTGCTTACAACGCCCCATTCGGAAGTTTGGTTGGAGAGGAAGATTTGGTAGGGCTTCTCACGCACGCCTGCTTTGCTTCTTCTTCTCGTGCTACTTCCACATGCTTCGTCATCTGCGGATTCACGGGCGGCTTATTAAGAAAGATTTTGAAAAAAGTGAGTCTTGCACAAAGGCACGTGAGAGATAAGGATCAGTATTGGATAATGTTGAGAGATATATTGTAAAACATGATGAATATGAGGAGAATTATCGGTAATATTTGGATGAAGTGATTAGAGAGGAGATCAGAGTGCTGAGATGCCACCTAATCCATTCTATATACCTTATGTGCCATCTAGAGATTGGAACGAGCAAGATGATGATGATTATGAGGATGAAGAGTAGATGTGTGTTGTTTGTTTTAGTTGTTGTATTGATGTTTTGTGTCACTTTGTGTACTTTATGCAGTATTTTATTTGATGATTATGTTGGGATGTGAACCTTGATAGTATGTAAATTGTAGTTGTATTGTTTATCGTATGCATATTCGGGTGTTGTTTTTGTTTTATTGTTGATTTATATGTTGTTGTATGGTAGTGTGTAATAGTAAATGTTTTTATGTATGTTATGTTAGAATTTTTAGTAGTAAGTATTTTTAATTTCAAAAACTGTTAGGAAATTATAAACCACTATTAGAGAATTTTACTTAGAGAAAACTACATGTTTAAAATTCTTGAATTCCACCATCATACGTTATTTGTATGTCAGTGTGTTATTTTAGTTGGTGTGTATTTGCTTTGAAGAGCATCTCCCTTTACGCAGAAGTCTTGAAATTTTTACTTTTCTTATTATTATAAAAAAAAGAAAAAAATGTTTTTAAAAATTAAATTTGATTTGTTTACTCCTGTATTTAAATTATTATACGCTGCATATTAGGATATTAAAAATTACCATGAAGCATGATAAAAAATGTCCGGTTTATTTCTCACCCATGTATCGATTCTTATGCTTATATGTTTATCTTAATTAAAAATTTAAAGTTTGGGGGGAGTTTAAAAACAAAGATTTTCCAAAAACCTAAAATTTTATTTGATTCTGAGAATAATTAAAAATAAATCTTATTTTTGATTGAGAACAATTATGTACATGAAGTTATATTAGGGGAACAAAATTTTGAATATAGAAATGAATAAAAGAATTTAGTTAAAATTTATAGTAATCATGAAAAACTTAAGGTTAAAAATTTTCTTAATGAAGAGGGTTAAATAAAGTTAAACTATCTTTAGTAAGAAGTTTTGTATTTTTGGATAGATACAAGATTTAACTTTTATTCTTAAGCTTAAATTTCTTTTATTGAAGAGTAATTTTTAGATACTATTATTATGATTTTTAAGTGAAAAATGTATATACGATCTTTATTTTAAATGAAAGGATGGAATTCAAAATCATTAAAGGTCTAATAAAAGACATAGTAATCCTTGCCTTATTAAAAAAAAAGTGAAAAATATAGTATATGAGAAGGGAGGAGAAGCTTGAGAATTTAAGGGCCTAATCGAAAAATTGGTTTCATACCTAAAGTTTAAGATATAAGTTGGAAAATCTAAAGCTTGAAGTTGTAATATAGTAAGTAAAATTATTTTTCAAATAAAGATTTTTAAGTGAGAAGAATAAATGTTTGAATCCTATATTTTGAAAAATCTACAAATATTTACGAAATAGATCGAGACTTATATTTATCATTTTCTTTTACTTAAGAACTTTCTAAACTTTAAGTTTGTTTTAATTACTGAAATTTTTTATAAATTGGACTATTCCATTTCTAGAACAAAAATTTTGTTATCTTCTGAGAAACTCATTACATAATTTGCATGCTAAAATGTTCTATGAGATGCTTGCCACTTGAGGACAAGTAACATTTTAAGTTGGGGGATTTTGATACACCTAAAATATATAGTATTTTTATGTACATTTTTATACCTATTTTTAATGATATTGCACTTTAATGGAAGGTATTTTGTGTTTTTCTTGCAGGTATGATGAAAATGGATGGTCATGATGAAAGGAAAAATTGGATAAATTTGGAAGCAAAAAATGAAAACAAAAATTTAACATGGCAGCAAAAGCTTTGTGACAGCCTTGGCTACAATTAAAAATCAAGGATGAAATGGTTTGTGTTTGAGGATGGTTTAACTCTTGGTGACACTCTGGCTTTATCTTTGGGCGGCGAGTTTGATTGAAGGGGTGCGTTCCTTGGTAGATACATCGAATGCGGACACATTTTGAAGAGACACCAAGGCACCTTTTGGTTTACTATTTAAAAAGAGTCTTAGGAAAGATTTAGAGGAGGCAATTTGAGGAGACTCTTCCTGCATTTTGATAAGTACTTCCTTTGTTCTTCAGCTGCATTTTAAAAGTTTTTATTTAGAGTAGGGTAAGTAGAAAGGAAAATGGTCGGATTGAAGTATTCTTCTTCCTAATTCTTTTCTTTCTTTTAGATTAGTTTTATTGAAGTACGAAGTACGTGATACAGGTGACGGAGTTGGGAGACTTGCTACGGCAGTAGTTTAGCGAAGAGTTAAAGTTTCGGAAGGAACTTCCTTAGTCTTGTGGAGAGAATTTTCAGATAAGTGTTTACTTTTATTTAGTTTATTAATACTTGTTTTCCGTTTTATTATTTTTCTTATCATTGTTTTAATTTCAAATCAATGTGTTTTTATAATTTCAATGCATTATGAGTAGTTTAATTTATCTTTTTCTTTCTTAAATGGAGAAGTATTAATTTAAAAAGAATTGTTGTAAAAGTATAAGTGTTTAAAAGTTGGAAGAAGTTGTGAAGATTAATTCTAAAAACAATGTTTGCTTCTTAATTTAGCCTGTTAAGTTGTAAAATTTCTTGAGATTATGTAAGATCACGTGCGGTATTATCTCATAAAAAGTTAGTACGAATCGCATGAAATTATATGGGTGAGAACATAGTCCATATAATTGAATGTAGTATTAGAAAATATTTGCATAAAAGGGAGTAAAATTAGAGGATTTTAAGTGGCAGACTAAACCCCCTAATTTGGTTTGAAGTTTTGAGTTTTGTTATGAGAAGTTAGCTCCCGAGGTGGTGGGAATCGAGGGAACTCTAGAATGAGAGGCTTGGTATCTTCTGCTTTAACCATTTTCAAAATAATATAAATTTCAAATTAACACATGTTCTTTATAGAACCAAGAAGGGTAAAGAACACATTTGCTTCTATGTTTGTCACAACAAAATTTTGAATACTTCCACGAACAATACTTTAGAAATTATTATTACTTCATGAAAGGAAGAAAGATATTCTAGTTAATAGTATTTTACATCCGAGTGTTATTAGTTATTGTAATTTTAATTTCTTGCTTTGCATTGTATTAAGAAAATTAAAAAGACATATCAACCTTCAAAACTTTTCAAAATCAAGACATACTTTTTGAAAACAATTAAGAAAGTAAAAAGATAATTTCTCTAATTCCTTTTTAAGATTTCGCATTTTTATGGGTTCGATATCTCGGGGCTTAATAAAGTCCTATATTGCTTGATAAACGATAAGTATACTTGTGTAGTATCCCATATTATAAAATCATAATTTTCATATCTAAAATCATCGGCGTACTTATATGCGACGATCATGGTTTTGGTCTTGTTACTTATATCTATCGGGGATCGAGGCTATAAAGGCCAGCACCTTGGCACCAAAATTCATTGGCGCCTAGGTTCCATTCACGTCCTTGAGAACACGAGAGGAGGCTGGCGCTTTAAGCGCCGGTCGGTGGGCACTTGGGCGGCACTTAGCGAATTGCCTTGGTTCCCGAGATTTATAGGCTCTAATACACCCGTACACTGATTAGGCATCTGACGGCACCTTGGCGCCGCGAGGCCCAAACTTACAAGCGCAGCTTATTGAAGGCAGGTTTGAGCGAGTTTGATTCTATGATGTGGGAAATTGTTTCTTGTTCTAAAGGTGATTTGAACGAAAGTTCTAAAAGTAGAAATAAGAGGTAAAATGTAGGTATGAAAGAACTACTTCTGGGAGATGGAGAAAAAAGTAAGTCTGTGCTAAGGATTTTGAGAGCCTTTAAGTTTGGTGAGAGTGTATAAGAGAACAACAACAAGGGTTTGGAAAGATCTTTGATGGAGCATTCTCGGTGCTTTATAAAGGGTAAAAAAATAAGTAATGTGTGTTGGATTTTCTTGTATTTACTTGTGAGCACGATTATTTAGTTAATTCACTTGTGTTTAATGAAAGCTGATTGCATTTTCTTTATGCTTTGTTAGTACTTCTTTTTACCTTTATTTTTGGTGAATAAGTAGGATGTGGAAACAAAAATCCCTTGAACTTATTTTTTAAATTTGTAATTTGATGATTAGCTTACTAGTATTCATTTACTTTCATTCTTGCTAAGTGCATAATTGAAATGTGTTATGATCCATAATGCCTCGAGAGAAGAGCTATGGTAGAACAACCAGGTTAGTCAAGTTGAAATATCGAGAGTAAGTGGATATACTTCATAGGAAGATGCAAATGTTACGAGAAATAAATCTTACTTTATGTTACGAAATGGGATTTAAGGAATTAAAGTTGCTTTAACCAATCTACTTTATGCGAGGATAGGATAAATAAGAGACTTGCTATTTTTCACTAGCCACATTTAAAATTTCCAATTTTACATTTTCTACCTCCACTTATATTATTGCAAGGGAGGGTAACTTTATAGCTTGATGATAAGTAATCCAGCTAAGGTTAAATGGGATTTACGTAGGATTAAACATTTGTTATATTAGTTTACTGATAAAGCGGGAGCGGGTAATAAAACATTAACCTAATTTATATTCCATGCTAAGAATGAGACATGGTAATATAGAACATTTCTTAAGTCTAATTCCCTCCTTCTTAGTGGGAAAAAATCTGGACTTAAAAGACTAATAGTATTAAAATGATATGCATACCTGATCCAACGACAATTACGTAAGTAAAATAGCTTATAAAATTATGGCCGAGACTTTACCGCAATTCTGATAAAGCGGCTATTGTATGATAATTAAAGACTTAGTTTTATAAATTAATATAAATCACACACTAGGGGTACTAAGAAAGTATACGTGTCGTTTCAAGTAATATAGAGTTTTCTTTATAAAGCCCCAGATATAAATCCCATGAGGATTAATAAAGTTAAAAAAAAAAAGAAAACTATTAATTAAAATCTTTTAATTTAAAATAATTAAAATATACAAAATAAAAAAATTAGCAAGTGATAAAACAATAAATAAAGATTCTTTCTCCATACGAAATATTACATGATCAATAAGCGAGTTGAAATTAGTTGAGAACTTTAAAAATGTGGTTTTGTGACAAATAGGAGCATATATATCCTTTACCCTTTAGTCGAGGTCATAAAGAACATTAGCTAGTTTTTAAAGATTGGATTAGGATGTATTATTAGTAGAAAGGGAAGAATTTCTAGACTCTCACTTCTGAAACCACGAATGGTTTTATGTTTGGCCTTCTAGTGACCGTCACCTCTTTTGTAAAACCAAATTTATTAGTTGCTTTGTCACACTAAAAATAAAAATCAATTCTATGCCCATTAAATATTATCTCCTATTTATTTGCACCTCCCCTTTAAGAGAAATGTGTTACATAAAAGTTAAGAATTTTTAGCTAAAATTCGGATTTTAAGAATTCTCCATAGTTTTTAACAATACAAGAGGCCAATTTGTAAAGTAATTTAAGATTAGGTACAATATCATCACAAATTTTTAGAAAATAGGAAATTAAGTTCCCAAATCTGATTTAAATCTGTTATTAGTTCATTTCATATTCGTAGGGAGAAAGAAAGAAGACCACTCGAAAAGCAAAGAATTACTACAAATCATATTCATATAACTCTAATCCAAAGCAAGCCTAAGAAACAAGATATAAATACTTATCTGGAATGTAATCCAAGCAATCCTTTGAAGTTTCTCTGCTCCTGAACCTACGAGGACTTTGACTCTCGAATTCTGTAAACTCTCACTAAAATAAAAAAGAATAAAAGAAGAGACACTTTACTTAACAACTCTTAATTAATTATTTGCTAATTAATTCTCCCTATCTCCCTCCTTGCTTTAGAGCGGTCATCTACTTATAGATCTCGAGAAATAATCAAAAATTTGGCAAGACACCTCTTCGAAATTCATCCACATTGATGAATGTTCTAGAAATAAACGGTGGCGCCTAGGTGCCGGTTACGACGCCTAGGTTCCGATTATGGAGCCTGAGTGCCCGATTCTAGCGCTGGCGTCAAGATCTCTTGTGCGAATGGACGCATCCCTTCACGACTAGGCCGCACTTCTTTATTTAATAAGCGCTCTCCCGTAATACATATTCATTGTATCTTGTTTATAACATGTGGGAATATGTCTGAGGCTTCTAGATTAGTTCGGAAGCGTCAATAGCCATCCAATAACCGTCATGAAATCTCTAGAATCAATCTGTTGTGTCTGGCGCTGGGTGTCAGATTTGGCACCTAGGTGTCGAGATTTAGCCTAGGCTCCAAAATCAACCTCTTTTGGATTTTTACTCTTCTTGGCTCATTTTGGCTTCTTTTTAAATCTTTTTCTTCATAAACTCATTTTGTTGTACCTACAACCAAAACATAAGAAAAACCTTTCATTAAGCGTAATATCCTTAGAATATTAATAAAAATTTGATATAAAACTCTAAGTAATTTTAAGGCGGATCAGAAAATTCCCCCAAACTTAAACGTTACTTGTCCTCGAGCACCTTTTTACTACTAAAAATTATAATCTATGGAGAAAATTTTCTTTAAGACTTCTACATAACTTTTTGTTTTATAAATAATATAATGAAACTTAAAAAGCTTTTTAAATAACTTAGGCTATAACTTAAATAATTAAAATATTTAATATGCAAGTGGTAAGAACTTTCTTCTCTGTCTACATTTGAAAAATAATTGCAATTTGTCGTATTAAGAACATGTAGATGATTTACAGGAGAAAGATTTTCATGCTAACTCTACTAGTAAGGATGCTTATACACTTAAGACTTTAAGTAAAAATTTGCATTAGGTCTCTCTTTCTATAAGATAATTCAAGTGAAGACAATTTTAGATTTAGGCTTTTCCTCAAACTTCTCCTCCACATTTCTTTTTTTTTTCTTTTCATATTTTGGATTGCTTTCCAATCCTATATATTTTTCTTTTCTTTTTCAGGGATAGTTTAAAATCTTTTTTCATTCTGTTTTTTTTTAAAGTGAGGATTATTATATACGGATAGCCAATTGATGATTTTGAACTTCCTTATCCTTAACTTTTATTTAAAGACTTAACACATTTTTCACTAAATGAATATGTGTTTAGCAAACATATTTCTCATAGTGTTTTAATTTTATCTTCTCAAGTAAGCATCTAGATTCTTTAATACTTTCAAAAATACAATACTTTTAATTTAGATATTTGAATCAAAATTCTAACACCTTTTTTATTAAATAATTTTAATTTTAGAACTATCCTTGTTATTTAAAATACTTTTATAAGTTTATTATAACATTCATGAAAACAATAGTATATCTATCTTAAATTAACTTTTTCTTCCATAGGTTATGTTATTAATTTTGAATATATTGTTTACTATAGACAAATAAAATTTAAATTTAAGTTCATTTCCCTCCCAGACTTAATTCTTTTAATAAGGTTTTAAAACTTTTCATTTATGAAATTTTAAACAAAACGGGGAAGAAAAGGTATAACATTTAAGGTATTTAAGCAGTAAATAATACAGATATAAACATCAATATAAAAGAGTAACAAAGTAAATAACAATAAAAAAAATTACTTACTCTTTTACTTTTAAACATTTAACAAAACAACGGGAGCATAAATAGGATTAAATTCTAAACGATACGATAACGAGAAATAAGGCGAGTTACTACAAGTTCTTAATTAGTACAATAATACATGAAAAGTAATAAAAACACATAACAGGCATATCAGAAAAAAAAAAGCAAATATAAAGTCTAATCATCCTCGGTAATTCGCCTCCTCATCGTCGGAAGAATCATTAGTAATGACGCGGACTTACGGGGTTGATCCATTGGGTGAATTTTGGACATGTAGGAAATTCGAAGTATTCACAATCACCCTTCAAAAATTTTACCGGTGCTTCATTCTCTCTAGCATCATAGTCACTCTTCCTACGTATAGTCTAACACTTGATGAAATTTGCTATCCGTCTCATACACTGCATTTCATCGAGAATATATCACTTTGATGCTCAAATATCTGCGACAAATAGTGTTCCACACATCGGTGGAGGCTCGGATGTAAAAGTAGATGGCACAGAAGCGAAGTAAGAGAGCCTGAGAAGAAGGATATGCTCCAGTTACTCCTTACGAGGGAGAACTTGATGAGATTCTAGCTTATTTGGCTCCCGATGGAAGAGGTGTACGGAAAATAAGAAATAATAAACGGGTAAATTTCTCTTCTTCGATGCTTAATGCCCTTAAAAACATGGAATTATTTTATTTCTGCTCGTCTCCTTCCGTCGAGCCACTTGAGTGAGGTGACGAAAGAGGAAACTGATACAGTATTGCTTTCAAAAAAGTAAGGCTTGATAGACGTGGTAGCCATTATTTATGATGTGATTAGCACTTCTGCTAGAGGAAGAGTTATTTGTTGGTTTAGGCTTCTGGCTTTCATTTTCTCGATTTGCAAGAATGCTGGTTGTTGACCTCATTTTTGATGAGGTCTTCTCTTTCCTCTTTAGTACTTAGGATCTAGCCTTAGGCTTTTCTTTTGACCATCCTAGAGGACTAGGAGTGGGACCCACCACTTAGAAATTCAAGCCACTTCTAAACTCCACCGCAAACTCCACAAACTTGATTGTAGACCTAATCACCTAGAGGGTTGAAATCGAATGTGGAAGTTTAAAGGATGAGTTCTATAGGACTCTTTGGCCTTAGGACCACCACAGGTGGCACAGTGCAGTGAAGGGCTGACTTACACACACACTACACTTATACACTTTACACTTTCCCACCTCTAAGAGCACTTTATACTGACTTGACCTTCGACTCATGCGGGCGATTTACATGGATGGTCCTTAACCCCAAGCCCTTGGCTAAGAGGTTAGGAACAACATAGTGAATGCCTCGAAATGAGTCCCTTCATGGCTCATGTGGGCTTGATATCAGCTTCATGGCTCGGCCAAAATGATTTCATTCCACTTACATTTGCAATCTTTAATTTTTGCAAATTTTCGTTTTGACCCCGGGACCCTACACCCACTTTAACTTTACCAAATGCCATGAAATTACCCCGAAATTTTCAAAATCTCCAAATCACCCAAAATTCCCACGAGAAATTAACCTTGAATATTTCCCCTCCACTTTCAAATTGATCATTCATAGCCAAAAATACCAAGAATTCCAAAAATACCCCCCGATACCCTCCAAATACCCATAATGCCCCTCTTGACCCAAAAATCCAAAAATTCAGAAAATTCCCAAAAAATTTCAGAAAATCCCACATATTCTAATTTCATTTTGTTGACTACACCATGAGCGATTTTGTCGATTTTACCCCACTTTTGTGAAAACCCAGATTTGACCCATTTTAACCCAAAGTGAACCCAATGTCAAACCAAACCTATCCAATTGACCCAAATTCTGGTCCAATTCAATTCTAAACTTCAATTTAATATTCCCGACACCAATCTGAACCCAATCCAAGAGTCGATTTGATTGCCATTTGAATCCAATTTCACTTTTGGCATTAAAGCCCAATTTGGAACCAATTTAACTCCAATAAACCCCAAATCTTTTCTAAGCCTTCCTAACATCCCCACAAGCAAAACACTAACATTATTTGCCCAAAATTTATGAAACCCTTTCAGTCAAACCCCAAGCTAAGGCCCGATTTTGACCTAAGCTAAGACCTAACCCAAAATAAGCCCAAACCCCAAAATCAAAACCCAACCAAAGCCAAAACCTCTTTGAAACACTCCCATAAACATTTCCCAACATTTATTTTACATCAATTTCAACCCTAGCCCAACATTGGCCCAAGTTAGCCCAATTTGACCTACATTGGCCCATTTACAAAGAGTCCAGTCCAACCCAAATTCAAGCCCAAACCACTTCAAATTGATTCCAAATCATTCATGAAACATTTCTAATTAAATTCAACATTATTGGATCCAATCCTTTGCAAAATTTTCATCATAAGAAATTTGTTTTGAAATCTAAAAGCCCACTCTCTAAACCATGCGAAAGCCGTCAAAGTGAAATCCAAAAGCAAAGCCCACATGAAAATTCCTTCTCATCATCCCTTTAATTGGAATCAATTCCTAAGTCCCAAATCAATCATCAAATCAACCTAAATCAAGCACCATCTAGAATTTTCACTAAATTTCCAAAATCTCCAAATTCCTTTTTTCCATATAAATAGAATCCACTTTTCTAAGCTTGAGGATGAGCCAAATGAAGCCACATGCAAGCCATGGACAAGCCACATGAAGCCATGGGGGGTTTGACTTGTCACCAAGCCATTAATGGCAAGAGGAGGGAGTCACTTTATTCTGCCATTCCCTTCTTGTGATTTTAACTGTTAATGCAACTGCTGTGAAAATTAACTTAAGCTTATTTTGATGGAGACCACACCATTTTCTCTAGGCCGGCCAAGTGACTCTTTTCAGCCCAAAACCAGGCCTTGGGTGGTGCACTTAGCCCAAAAGGATGGGTTGACCCAAATCGAAGCCAAAATGGCCTCTTCCATACCATTTTAATCGAGCCCTTTACACATGTCCATGGCCGATTGAGCGCACGAACTCGGCCCTGACCCCTGGACTGAAGGTGACCCATGCTGCTGGCCGGCCGCACAGGATTCAGCTGGAAAACGCCATAGCCGAGACATGGGAAGGAGCAACATTAAAATTCCACCTTCTTCAGTGCCCTATGCCCGATGGCCATTGTGGGCGATGTCTTCCCACCCCACGAGCAGCTGATCCAGGTCCCTAACTTCCCACAGGAGGCTCTAGCCTCTCATTCAAACACCACCACTCGGCCATGAAGGAGGTGCTGAACCAACCTTAAGGAAACTCTGCCAAAATCATTCCGGATACACTCTCCACACATAGAGCACTTGATTCCCAGCGGACTCCGGCCAGATTCCTCAGTGGCTCATTTTGAGTTCAAACTTCAGCACAAAAGCAGGATACTTCTTCACGGTGGACCAATCCCCAAATTGATTGATCCTACACCTTCACCAAAACAAGGGAAGAAGTTCTTAGTAGCCCCTCTGGGCCGGCGATACATTCGGACTCCAGCTTCTGAAATGTCAGTACGTGGTCGAAATCCTACCTAGACAATTCACCGGAGCCGAGGACTTCATGCGGAGCTTGCTTGGACCCAATCCGAAGGTGACACAACTCTCGGATTGAAGCTTCACTTCTCACGAGCAAGGTATGGACTCACTCTTCTTCGAGCTTACGGAGATGTCGGGCACAGTTGAGTCGATTTAAATACGTTTTTATTGTATGGATGTGTTCGTCTCGCAAAAACGAATCGCGTAGGCGCATAAGAACACGAAAATCCGTCGAAAATCGAGTGAGAAATTAGGGATAGAAGGTTGACGGTCACGGGTGCACACCGATCGTAGACGATGACGGAAGCCGTCGGATCGGCTGCGTGTATCGAGTGGACGAGATCTGGATCGGAGACGGACGGCGCGTTGGTGCATGACCCGCGGGGCCTGGATGTTGAGGTCGGATGGCGGCGCTGAATCGAGAAGACGACACGCGGCGCTTCGGAGATGCCTCGGATGAGTTAGTAATAGCGTGGATAAGTAGGAGAGTAGGTTATTTTCCTATTTATTTAGTTACAAACTTCAAAAATGCATAACTTTGTGTAGGAAAATCAGAAAAATAAAATAAAATACCCTCTTGCTCAGTGAACAGGAGAATAATGTGGAGAAGAAATCATTTAATTTCATCAAGTATTTTATTTTTAATAATTTATTACTCTGCGCATTTCGGTCTCCATGCATGTATACAATTCACCATGTGAGACCATAGGGCTTTTGAAGCCTCTGAATTTGGAACATTCCCTGAATTTTCCAAAGTCAGGAAGGCCGCCCCTATGGAGAGTTATTGATTTTTCAATTCTAGGTCACTACTCTGAGTATTTTAATTCCAATAATTAGCATGTTGTGAAATAAATTCTAGGAAAATTTGAGGATGTTTCTTATGACCAGAGGACTCTAGGAAAAATAGGTTTTGAATTAATCCACTTGGAATAACCCTAATTGGCTTAAACACCCAAAATAGGTCCTTAATTAATTAGAGCTAATCATACATCAAATTGACTTGAAATCAATTCTCCACTGACCTTTAGGATCAGAGGAACCCACCATAAAAATTTGGAAGTCAATTGGACTTGGTTAGCCCTACCAAATGGGTTGATTAAACCATTTAGAGAATTTAAACTTTAAAAATTCATAACTTTCAAAATACTTTTCAAAAATTCACCCAGGTGGTTTTGGAGCCTCTCCGATATCGGGGAATTTAAGAAAATTAAAATTGCAATTTTCTAAAAAAGTTGATTTTTTGCATTATTTTAATATTTTTAATAATTAAAAACTAATTAAAATCAAAAAATAAATTCACCAAAATGTCACATTTTTAATTTTAATCACTTAGGAACAAACCCCATATTTTTCTTAGGTCTATATGATGAGATATTAAATTTTAAAGCCCTAAGGTAATTTTAAAATTAAAAAAAATGTATTTTTTAGCATTTCCACTAAAATAATTCTAATAAATCAGAAAAATAAGAAAATTGTAAAATTGGTTCACTGATTTCCATGAATATTAGAGAGATTTTTTGAAAAATATAAAATTCATTTTTCAACCTTTATTTTATTTTTAAATTAATTAATACTCCAAAACTCAAAATAATTATAATAAAAAGAATATAATTCAAAAAATCACCAAAATTGGTCCAAGTGGTCCTTTGGCCATTAGGAATGTCCCATAATTTCTTAAGGACAGAAACTTTCCCTTGGTCATATTATTAAATTTTCCTTGGAAATCACTGTTACCAAAAATAATTGCATAAATAAATTAAATACAGAAAAATCACATTTTCTCCTCTCGTGCCTTTATTGACATATGAGTGAAGTCACATAAAATTTCAAGTTCATTTAAAACGATTTAGTGAGTTATGAAATTATTAAGGCTTGAAGAAATGAAATGGTAATTAAAATTTTAACATTTTAATTAAAACTTTAGGCTTAATAAAATTAAAAAAGTAAAATATTTGATCCTAATCTGATTTGGATGATTGAGAATTTGAATAATAAGGGTAGAAACCTATTAAACAATTTAAAAATAATTAAAATAAACCTTAATTAAATAATTAATTAAATTTGGAAGAATAATAAATTGGAATTATTAAAATAGGGATATTGTTAGCAAGAGATTTGTTCTTTAATTTAAGAATCTAAATTAATCATCTCAATAATATTTAATTCTAATTAAAATGATAATCAAATTTAAGATTAAAATTGCTAAAAGACTTAATAATTAAATTAAAAATTGAAATTATTTAAATTAAATCCTTTTAAAATTTCAATTAAATTAATACTTTAAAAATTAAAATTAAATCATCTTTAGAATATAAAAAATAAAATATTAAATTAAAATTAAAAATAAAATTAAATTAAATTTAAAATTAAATTAAATAAAATTAAAATAAATAAAATTAAATTAATACATATTAAATTAAAATTAAATTAGAATTAAGAAATTAAATTAAATTAAATTAAATTAAATTAAATTAAATTAAATTAAATTAAATTAAATCGAAATTAAATCAAATCAAATTAAATTAAATTAAATTAAATCATATTAAATTTAAATAAATTAAATTAAATTAAATTAAATTAAATTAAATTAAATTAAATTAAAAATAAAATCGGGATTAAAATTAAAATTGAATTAAATTAAATAAGTAAATTAAAATTAAAACTAAACCAAATTAAATTAAATTAAAGTTAAATTAAATTGAATTAAAATAACATCACTGAACATAAAGAATTTAAAAATAAATATAAAGCAACTTGAACAACATTCCGAACTTAAACCCATTAAGCATTAAATTAAATCATAAACCATTTGAACATCGATTTGCCCTCAGCTTTTTTTGTTGTCATAACTCTAAACGAACGTTAGAGTAGTGTTATATGACCTCATAGGATATTCAAATGTCCTAGTTTCACTGAGTAAGATAACAACAAAACTTGAATTCTTGAGACGATTAATTCATTAGTATAATTAAATTCTCTTGGACTTAAAAATAATCTGAAATATTAGAAAAGATGTTTAAGACTCCTCTTAAGCACTTCCTCGATATGATGGGATGTTTATAAGAACAATTGAACTTAATTGTTCTTTGATGAAGAAAATCGTCCTCGGAAACATGAAGCTCTGAGAACCTAGACGTCATAAGAGATGACTAGAGCATAGGAGTAGGACCTTGGTAGAAAACTATAACCCCTCCCTTAGCTTTACCTAGGAACTTGCTTTAAATGCTTAAATATTCTAATTGTGTTTTAAGTGTAGCTTGGGATGACGGGAAGACCCTCCAGGTACGCTTTTATTTTATTGCAATTTACCTTTTTGCAATTTATTTAATCGCATCGCACTTACTTTTCTTGCATGATAAACAATTTGTTGCATGAAAACCCACACTTTTAGGATAGTCCTAAAAGCTGAAACCAAAAAACTAAATTAAAAAAAGACATTACAAGATAAAATTCACACTTTTTAATATTTCAAAATATAAAACAATTCAAAATTTAATCACAAACAGAACACGAACTAAATTCTGACTAAATTAAAACGTCTTGTTGGATGATCGAGAATACCTCGGATGATGTAACCTACGTGTTGCTAACGGGATTTCCCACGGTCTAAATGAAAGTGTGGAACTCATTCGGTTAAGGATTAGCAAATTCATACGGACTAAGTGTGAATCGATAAAAATAACGATGCGGAAGGATGGAGCCGTGGGATCTTGTAGGTGTTGTTATAATCGGCTTTTAAGATTTGTTTTAACTAAAACACTAAAAACACTTGGATTTTTAAGATTTTCTCTAAGCAAAAACACTTTCTCGTCTCTGATTTATGAATTCTAAAATTAAACCTTTAAAACCCGATAAGGAGCTCGGAGCATGGTGGGCGACGGCCATCGTCATCAATAAAACAGTCTACTTCAGCAAAAACTTCTTAGAATTAAATAACCGAGCCATAGGATTTCGAGGTAGTTTGCATAGTACAACATAAACCCTCAACCTTTTGTTAGGCATTTGCATTGCAAATTAAGCCCTAGGTCTTAGAGGATTCAGGGTGGTCGTCGATACGACATAAACCCTCGCATCTTTGAAATTTATTTGTATGATCATGTCATACGAACATAAGTCTAATTAATTAAGTCAACCAAGATCGAAACATTAAATAAACATTAGGAATTTCCTAAATCCAAGCCAAACAATAGGATAGTCGGGGAAATTACGAGTTAGCTTCGAATTTGTAATTTCTCTTTACTTTTCTTCCTTTGAATCACCAAAACAAAATGTTCAATTTGATCGAATTTCTTTATTGAAATTCCAAAATTGATCCCTTGAAAATTTAAATTTTGAGATTCTTGAGAGCGAGAACTGCGATTATTATCGAGAGTTTTCTTAGGTGATTCCCGTCACTTAAGATATGATGTATAGGGGCTTGCCTTATAGGTAATATAAATCTGCTTAATTCCTTTATATTAAAGCGGGGAATTTATTCGGCTTATAAAATTGGTTCATGAGACCAAACGGATGTCACAAATCTTTTAGTTTATTTAATCGAGCCCACCATCAGCGAGTGTGTCTATCCTTAGGGATGATACCGGTTGTGATGCGGTGCTACGTTTATATAAACTATTTGGGATGTGGGAATAGGTTTGATTTAAATATCTTAAAATTTTCAAATTTAAAATTATTTTCAAATCAAACACTATTTTCTAAATTATAAATATATATTTAAATTTAATTTAAAATATAAAATAGCGATTACAATTTAAAGGCGACTCCATTTGGGGAAAGTTCCTCTCTGCATTTTTAATCGGATAGTTCTGCTTTTAAAAATTAGTAGTGTATCCATGTCACAGTGGATCGAGCTACCCTTCTTTCGTTGAATACTATGTTCATTTCTACCTTGAACAAGTACAACCAACATTCTCTAGGATTTAGGAGCCCTTTGTTTAGACACCCACACAACGGAAGAGGTTCCCAGATCCTTTACCTCATTTACGAGTTGGGGTGGACCCCGATAGGTGATAGTTTAGGAGCGATCTTGAGGGTCGAGAAGTTTCTACAAAACTTTCTCTTCCTTTTTCCGGTTCTAATCAATTTCTTCATCAACTCCTACAACTCTCCTTCTTTTAATAATTCTACATCTTAACGAACGAAATCTTTTAGAAAAACAATTATCTAAATAATTTTTTTAATACCACAAATACACTAAGATAAACGGGAATGTGTTCGAGACTCTTTCTTTTGCGTCATAAGTTTTACGACAAGAAGAAGCACGATTCGGGGACTAACATGATTTGCCTGCGAAATGGCGATTCGACTTTGGTTGTGTTCGAGACAGAAGCACTCGATATGGAATCATTCGATTCGGACAAGGATTCGGGGACACCGACATCAAAATCCCGACGTCACTCTTTTCACTCACAAGCAAAGTACCGAAGTGAGAAGCCGTTGATTGAGTTTAACCTCGAGTCAACTCATGAATTCCCTCCTGCAAAAGATTCAGCCGAAAGAATCTTGTTGTTCGCAAAGAATTTGTGTGCCACCTCCAGTCTAGTTGTCTGCACACCTACCCCGGCTTCTTCCGGACTAAAGGAAAGAAATTCAAAATTGTGATGAACTTGTTGCAGAAGTGGAGGGTACGGATCTTCCAATAAAACCCCATTTTTGAAATCGGGTCGGCTAAATTATCACTAACACGGACTCGAGAGGAGGAATAGAAGTAGAAGGATTGCTAGACAAACGGAGAGCTGCTAAAGTTGCTTTTGGAGGAAATCCAGTATTTGCCGAGTATACACAGCTACTGAATACATACCACTTTTGGGAGGAAGTAGGTTCCATCCCCTCTCATTTGCGGAAGGATAAGGAAAATATCGCAAAATTCTTTGCGCATTACCTCGGCCGCATATTACAATAGCCGTAAGAAAAGGCTAAATTACGCCATTTGCTCGTACAAACCACGATAGAAAAGTTAGCAAAGAAAAGAAAAATGCCTAGTGTCGGAGATTTTAAGGATAGGGCGGGTGCCGGCCGAGTCCGTCTTGGGCCGCTGATGGGGCTGTCATTTAGCCGGGGAAAAGCCAAATAAGAGAATGAAAGCTAATCCTTTTTGTTGTTGTTTCGGGACTACAAATTAGGGAGGATGCCACCTTGGCCCAGGTGACGGACCATCAGGTCCCGGACCATCTGTTTGCTAGGAGGATGGTATGGCATCCCAGCATACGGACAATTAAGATTAAAACAACAACACGAGATGGAAAGTCTTGTCGGGAGACTTGAGTCCGAAGAAAGCGCTACCGCGGTGAAGGGGACTCATGAGAAAAGCCAGCCGGCTATCATATGACAAGCTGCCAAGATGTACGAGAAAAGACCCACAGAAGATCTTATGGAAAAGCTAGAGCGATATTCGGCGATTAGCAAGAGAAAGAGAAGAGAAATTCGGAGATAAAGTTGACTCGTCGAGTTCATGGATGATGAATATGCAGAAATTAACATGGTTGAAACACGAGCTTCGTCGGCTTCGCAGGCACTCCACTGCGGCCCGCGAGAGAGAGGAGCCGGAAGTAATGAGGAGGCAGCTTCGAAAGATGATACGGCGCGAATGGCAAAAATGATGGAAGAGATGGTGTAGCCCTAGCCACTCTCCGGAGTCAAGTTCGGCCCAAAAGGAGCCCGAGAAGTTATTCACATTGTCAGACGGAGGAAAGGAGATTCGTCGAGTCGACGGGATGATCGATTAAAGAGAAGGATGCAACCTGGCGCATCGTTCCGAAAAAGGATATCAAGAGCATGGTGGAACGGCGGTGCAAAAGCCTTGGCACAATCAAGCGGGACATCCCGTCGGACGGTAGACCTTACCCTGAAGGGTCGACGACGTCAATATACGAAAGGCTTTGTGCCACCTCGTCGGAGCCTTTGATGGAACCGAAACCTCGCGGCCACATGTTGCATTTTTGTGCCGATTGTTGCAATGCGGGTCGAAGTGACCTTTACTCTTGAAGAATTTGTGGTGACCTATCAGAGATCTGTGCCCCCGGTGTGTCGAATTACCCAGCCAGTTCGGTGAAGACATTTTGAGGAATTAGAGAACCTCTTCCTTGACGCGTTTGCGGGGCTCCAACTTACATCCTTTATGGTGATTTAGTGGTAGAGAAGTAGAAACGAACGAAACTTTGGTGGATTACATACTTCGATGGAGGAATCTAAGTATGAAGTGTGAGCCACGGCTACAAGAACGGCTTCACAGTTGGCATTTCAAAGAACGTTAACGGCCCGATAACACTTCTCCTCGAAAGGATTTCTTATTAAGACTTTGAAAGTTGTTAAGCAAGGCCGGAAGCTTACAAGAGGAGGCGAAGCAATTAAGTTTCACCGACAAAACAGAGATATGAGAAGCCGTGAAAACTTTTGAAAAGAAGTCCGGGATCGTCGCGGTATTGATAAAGGCAAGCGGCCCGATACAAATACCGTCGAGAACGGCCGCCGGCAACCCCGACCCGTATCGATCTGTCGACGGTATGAACTGACCGCCTCGTCCACGACGTATGCTAAAGGAGCTTCGGCGGGGAATAAGCGCGCTCAAGAATGAAGACGATGCCAAAAATGTTCTATGATGAGTGAGAGCTCAGTTTTCCAGTGACGAACTTCAGAGCTGAGGAAGAAGTCGCCAAGAAAGGTGATCCCGAAGCTTTTGCCCTTACCACCGGATGCTTGGACACAAGATAGAAGATTGTATTACCTTGAAAGTTGGCTCAATGACAATCTTCGAAGAGATCCTGCGTGATCCCAAAGGGTACGTGAAGGAACCCAAAAGGAGGTTTCGTCGTGTTATCTCGACGAGATCTCATTGTTCGATAGATCCACATGCGACTAATGATGGATGGACTACCTCTTGGACAAAGTCTTCGAAGAAGATTTTGGATCCACCTCCGACAGCCGGTGCAAGACTCAATTCGAGTTCGAGCACATCCAGTCGACACTTTATCACTTGCGATGAAAAGTGCCCTCGACGAGACGATTGAAGAAAAGCGGTGATGAAGAAGAAAAGACCGAGGCTCTTAAGGCTAGACTAGGGGCTGCTTATCCTAGGATAGTTGTTTCGGATTCGGGGAGAAATCCCTCGAACCTCTGACTCTATATGATTATCGTACTCACTCCGGTGGGATCTTATAATGATAAGGGTTATGGTGTTGGCTACGTTTTGATTGTTGCGATTACATAACTAGCGTGACCAACCTAATCCGGACTTCGATTCGATACAAATGACAATTCTCAAATCATACACAATCTCGACGATCACAATGACAAAGAAGACATCCACCAAGGAGGCTGCGGAGGTTATTGAGCAATGGATATTTGTAGTTTCGAGGAGCTCCGGTCAACTAGAGTTAGAGCCTTCGGACTGCGAAGCTAATCCTACCAGAGAACTTGTCTGTTAAAAGAATCATTTATTAGAGGGTTTGTTTATTTAGAACGAAATGTTCAAAGGTGTAGAGGAGGTAAGGAATCCGATTCGGAGTTGGAAAGGAAAAGAAAGTCTTATGCAAGACTTCTCGACTCGAAGGATCACTCCTAAACTAACACCTATTGGGGGTCCACCCCACCTTAGAAATGAGGTAAAAGGATCTCGGAACCTCTCTGTTTAGGGGTGTCTAAACAGTGGCTCCTAAATCCGAGAGAATGTTGGCTATACTTGTCCAAGGTAGAAATGAACATAGCATTCCAACGGAAAGAAGGGTAGTTTGACCCATTAAGGACATGGATACACTACCGATTTTTGAAAGCAGAATTATCTGATTATAATGGAGAGAGGAATTTTCCCCAGCAGAGTCTCCAGAAGTTGTCGGCATATTTTTAGGTTGTGTGTTTTATTTTGAAAAGGGGGTCGCCTAACAGAAGTATGTCGGCGAATTTTTAATTTAGTTTAAATAAATAATTTTGAAAAAGTAGTATTTGATTTTGAAAATAATTTTAAATTTGAAGGTTTTAAGATATGAGATTAAACCGATCTCACATCCCAAATAGTTTATATAAACGAGCACCGCACCACAAACCGTGTATCTATCCCTAAGGATAGACATACTGCTTGATGGTGAGGCTCGATTAAATAAACTAGAAGATTTGAGACATCCGTTTGGTCTGCGAACCAATTTTATAAGCCGACAAATTCCCCTGCTTAATATGAAAGCATTAAACAGGGTTTATATTACCCGGGTTCTTTTAAAATTCCCTATAAGGGCAAGCCCCTATAGTTAATTACATCTTAAGTGATGGGAATCACCTAAGAAAACTCT
Organism: Papilionanthe hookeriana x Papilionanthe teres; assembly: GCA_022702705.1. Taxonomy (NCBI): domain Eukaryota; kingdom Viridiplantae; phylum Streptophyta; class Magnoliopsida; order Asparagales; family Orchidaceae; genus Papilionanthe; species Papilionanthe hookeriana x Papilionanthe teres. The sequence continues at coordinate 17,596,858 of CM040424.1, read as the reverse complement.
CGATAATAATCAATAATTCTGGTCTCAAGGATTTCAAAGTTTAAGTTTTCAAGGGATTGAATTTTGGAATTTCAATAGGGAATGGATCAAATTTGGAACATTTTGTTTTAGGAATCAAAAGGAAGAAAAGTAGGAGAAATCACAGATTCGAAGCGAACTTCGGTAATTTCCCGACTATCCTACTGTTTGGCTTGGATTTAGGAAAGTCCTAATGTTATTTAATGTTTTGATTTTGTCAATTTTAATTAATTAGGGCTTATATTTATATGATAGAATCATACAAACAGCCTCGAAGATGTGAGGGTTTATGTCGTATCGGACGACTACCTCGGAATCCTAAGACCGGTTAGGGCTTAATTTACATGACGTGATCATGCAAATGCCTAACAAAGGTTTGAGGATTTATGTTGCACTAGGCAAACTACCTCGAAATCCTATGGCTTGGTTGTTTAATTCTAAGAAAGCTTACTGAAGTAGACTCGAGTTTTCGTCGATGACGATGGCCGTGCTGTCCACCATGCTCCGAGCTCCTTGTTATTGCAGAGGTTTAGTTTTAGAAATCATAAATCAGGGGATGAGAAAAGTGTTTTGGTTTAGAGAAAATCTTAATTTCCAAGTGTTTTCAAAATTTTAATTAAAACAAATCTTAAAGTTGATTATAACGACACCGGTTAAGATCCCACTGGTTCCATCCTTCCAAGCATCATTATTTTTTCGGATTCACTTAGTCCGTATGAATTTGCTAAACTCAATCGAATGAGTTCCACACTTTCATTTAAACCGTGGGAAATCCCGTTAGCAACACGTAGGTTACATCATCCGAGGTATTCCCGATCATCCAACGAGACGTTTTAATTTAGTTTTAATTGTAGTTTTGTGTTCTGTTTGTGATTAAATTTTGAGTTGTTTTATATTTTGAAATGTTGTGGCGGTGAGTTTTATCTTGCAATAACTTTTAACTTAGTTTTGGTTTCAGTTTTAGGGACTATCCTAAAGGTGTGGGTTTTCATGCAACAGTTGTTTATCATGCAAGAAAAGTAAGTGCGATGCGATTAATGAAATTGCAATAATGTAAATTGCAAAAAGGTAAATTGCAATAAAATAAAAGTGTACCTGGAGGGTCTTCCCGTCATCCCAAGCTGCACTTAAAACACAATTAGAATTTTTAAGCAAATTCCTAGGTAAAGCTAAGGTAAGGGTTATGGTTTTCTACCAAATTCCTAATCTTATAGCTAGTCATTTCCTATGACGTCTAGATTCCTTGTGTTTTGGTTTGAAGACGATTTTTTTCATCAAAGAATAATTAAGTTCAATTGTTCTTATAAACATCCTATCATATTGAGAAAGTGTTTAAGAAGAATCTTAAACATCTTTTCAATATTGCTAGAATTGTTTTAAGTCCAAATGGATTCAATTACACAAATGAATTAATCGTCCAAGAATCTCAAGTTTTGTTATCTTGCTCAGCTGAACTAGGACATTTGAATATCCTATAGGTGAAGTAACATTTCATTTAATATTCTCGTTTAGGAGTTATGATAACTAAAGTTTTTGAGGGTAAATTGGTGTTCAAATGGTTTGTGATTTAGTTTAATTTCCATTAATGGGTTTAAATTTGGAATAGTGTTCAAGTTATTTCATATTTATTTTTGAATTTCTTTATGTCCTCGGTGATGTTATATTTAATTTAACTTAATTTGATTTAATTTAATTTAATTGAGTTTTAATTTAATTTAATTCAATTTAATTCAATTTAGTTTGATTTGATGTTACATTAAATTAATTTGATTTGATTTAATTTTAATTTAATTTGATTTAATTTAATTTAATTTAATTTAATTTAATTTAATTTAATTTAATTTATTTAATTTAATTTAATTTAATATATTCATTTAATTTAATTTAATTTGTTTATTTAATTTAATTTAATTTAATCTTTAATTTAATCCAACTTTAAATTTTAATTTAATTTAATTTAATTTAATCCAATTTAATTTACTTAATTTAATTTAATTTTTAATTTAATTTTATTTTTTTAATTTTAATTGAAAGTTTTAAAAGAGTTTAATAATTTAATTTTAGTTTAATGATTAAGTCTTTTAATATTTTAAATTTGAGTTATCATTTTAATTAAGAATTGAATATTAATGAGATAATTAATTTAGGGATTTTTAAATTAAAGAATAAATCTCTTCCTAATAATATCCCTATTTTAATAATTCCAATTTTTTTTATTCTTCCAAATTTAATCAATTATTTAATTAAGGTTTAATTATTTTAAATTACTGAATGGATTTCTACCCTTTAATCATTTAAATTTCAATCACCCAAATCAGATTAGGATCAAATATTTTACTTGTTAATTCTTTTATTAAACCTAAAGTTTTAATTAAGGGTTAAAATTTTAATTACCACTTTACCCTTTAAGCTTAATAATTTCATAACTCACTAAATTGAACTCAAATGAACTTGAAATCTTTATGTGACTTCACTCATATGTCAATGAAGACATGAGAGGAGAAAATGTGATTTTTCTGTATTTAATTTATTTATATAATTATTTTTGGTAGAAAATAGAGATTTCCAAGGAAAATTTAATAACATGACCAAGGGAAAGTTTCTGTCCTTAAGAAAATTAGGGGACATCCCTAATGACCAGAGGACCACTTGGACCAATTTTGGTGATTTTTTGAATTATATTATTTTTATTATAATTATTTTAAGTTTTGGAGTGTTAATTAATTTAAAAATAAAATAAAGGTTGAAAAATGAATTTTATATTTTTTAAAAATCTCTCTGATATCAAGGAAATCAAAGAATCAATTTTTGCAATTTTCTAATTTTTCTATGATTTATCATAATTATTTTAGTGAAAATGCTAGAAAATACATTTTTTTTAATTTTAAAATTACCCTAGAGCTTTAAAATTTAATATCTCACTAAATAGACCTAAGAAAAATATGGGGTTTGTTCCTAAGTGATTAAAATTCAAAATGTGACATTTTTGGTGAATTTTATTATTTTTGTGATTTGTATTATTTTTTAATTATTAAAAATATTAAAATAATATTAAAAATCAACTTTTTTAGAAAATTGAAATTTTAATTTTCATAAATTCCCCTGATATCGAGAGGCTCCAAAACCAATTTGGTGAATTTTTGAAAGATATTTTGAAAGTTATGAATTTTTAAAGTTTAAAATAGCTAAATGGCTTAATCAACCCAATTAGTAGGGCTAACCAAGTCCAATTGACCTCAAATTTTTATGGTGGGTTCCTCTGATCCTAAAGGTCAGTGGAGAATTGATTTCAAGTCAATTTAATGTATGGTTAGCTCTAATTAATTAGAGATCCATTTTGGGTGTTTAAGCCAATTAGGGTTGTTTTAAATGAACTAACTCAAAACCTATTTTTTCTAGGGTCCTCTCGGTCATAAGGAACATCACCAAATTTTCCTAGAATTTATTTCACAACATGCTATTTATTGGAATTAAAATACTCAAAATAGTAACATGAATTTGAAAAATCAATAACTTTTCATAGGGATGACCTCGACTTTGGAAAATTCAGGGAATGTTCCCAAATTCAGAGGCTTCAAAAGCCCTATGGTCTCATGCCATGGTGAATTGTATACATGCATGGAGAATTAAAAATATGCAGAGGGTAAATAAATTATTAAAAATAAAATACTTGATGAAATTAAATAATTTCTTTTCCACATTATTCTCCTCTGTTCACTGAGCAAGGGGGTATTTTTATTTTATTTTTATGACTTTCCTACACAAAGTTATGAATTTTTGAAGTTTAGGGAATTAAATAAATAGAAAATACCCCTAATTTTCTATTTATCCACGCGGCGCCGCGTCATCCTCGGCATCTCCGAACGCAAACGCGTCGCGCTCCCATTCGACGCCGCCATCTAAGTCAGCAGCCTGGGCCCCGCGGTTCTCGTACTGTCTCCTGGTCCGACATCATCTGAGCCGTCCGTCCGCGCGTGTATTGAATGGACATCATCCGTTCATCGTCCCCGAGCGTCCTCACCCGAGAGCTGTCCACACTAAATCCCTAAGATCTCACTTGATACTCAATGGATTTTCATGTTCTTATGCTCTATGGATTCGTCTTGAGAAGACGAACACATCTATACGATTTATGTGGGATGAAATTTACGCAATAAAAATGGAGAATGTTCAGAAGCTCGAGAAGAAGAGTGAGTCCATACCTTTGCTCAGAGAAGTGTGGCTTCGATCTGAGAGTTGTTGCACCTTCAATTGGATCCTAGCAAGCTCCAGATGAAGTCCCTTGGCCTAGTGAATTGTCTAGGTATGATTTCAACCAAGCCCGATCACAAAGCTTGGAGGCTGGAGCAACTGGGTGGCCTGGAGATGGGGCTTTTGCTGGTGGACACCTTCCCTTGGTTTGGTGAAGGTGTAGAACCAATCAATTTGGGGATTGGCTCACTGTGGAGAAGTGTCCTGGTTTTGGGCCTAGATTTCAACTGCGAAATTGAGCTCTCAGAGAAGAAATGGCAGGGGGATCTCGGTGGGGATCAAGTGCTCGTGTATGGGGAGGAGCCCGGAACAATTTTGGCAGAGTTTCCTTAAGGTTTTTTTCAGCACCTCTCATGGCCGAGAGGGGTGGTGTTTAAATAGGAGAGGGTGGAGGGCCTCCTAGGGAGAGTTAGGGCTTGGGATCAGCTGCTTAGGTCAAGGGAAGAACAGCTCCAATGGACACTGGGGATGGGGCGGCTCGGCGAGTGAGAATTCCAAGTTGGGCTCACATGTGAGCTCTCGGCCCGGTGGTTTCCGGCGGCCGTGGTGGCTGGTCGGCCAGGGTCAGGTCACCCTCAAGGTCAAGGAGGTCAGGGCTGGAGGTTTGTGCAGTCAATTGGCCATGGACATGTGTAAAGGAGTTGAATTGAAATGAAATGGGGGATGAGCTCATTTTGGGTCCAAATTGGGTCAACCCACCTTTTGGGCTTGGTTCACCTCCCCATGGCTGATTTGGGCTGAGGGAGGATCAGATGGATCAGCTAGGAAAGGGTGGAGAAGTCACCATCCATGAATATTTTGATTAAACATGGATTAAGGAGAAGCATTAAAAGGGTTAAAACCTTTTTAAGGGGGCTTAAAAGAGGCTCCTCCTTTTGCCATTAGTGTCTTGATCACATGTCAAGCCTTCCATGGCTTCATGTGGCTTGTCCATGGCTTGCATGGCTCACCTTTGGCTTGGGAAAAGTGGAGTCAATTTCATGGAAATAGATTTTAGGAATTTTTGGTAATTAGATGGAAATTTGTATGAAACTTGATTTGGAATAATTTGATGATGAATTTAGGACTTAGGTAATGGCTTTAATTAAGTGGATGGCAAATGGAGATGTCATGTGGGCTTTAGGGTGGATTTTGGGCTTTTTTGAAATGGTTTTAGATGGGCTTTTAAGATGGTTTAGGAAAGTGGGCTTTTGAATTTTAAAATAGATTTTGGGATGAAATTTTGGTAAAGGCTTGGGCCAAATAATTGTTGAGTTTAGCTCATAGATGTGTCATGAGTGACTTGAAGCAAATTGGGGGTGATTTGGGTTTGAATTGAGTTGAATTTGGGTTCTTTTGGTGAATGGGCCAATATAGGTCCAAGTGGGCCAAGTTGGGCCAATGTTGGGCTAGGGTTGAAATTGATGTAAAATTAATATTGAGAAGTGTTTATGGGAGTGTTTCAAAGAGGTTTTTACTTTGGTTGGGCTTTGATTTTGGGGTTTGGGCTCATTTGGGTTAGGTTTGGGTTTAGGTCTTAATTGGGCCTTAAGGCCAAAAGTGAAATTGGATTCAAATGTCAATCAAATTGGACTTGGATTTGATCTAGATTGGTGTTGGGAATGTTGAATTGAAGTTTAGAATTGTATTGGACCAGAATTTGGGTCAATTGGATGGGTTTGGTTTGACATTGGGTTCACTTTGGGTTAAAATGGGTCAAATTGGGGGTTTTGACAAAAGTAGGGTAAATTGACAAAATTGGCCCATAGTTTAGTTGCACAAAATGAAATTGGGAATATTTGGGATTTTCTGAAATTTTCTGGGAATTTTCTGAATTTTTGGATTTCTGGGTCAAGAGGGGTATTTTGGGTATTGGGAGGGTATTGGGAGGTATTTTTGGAATTTTTGGTATTTTTGGGTATGGATGATCAATTTGAGTGATGTGTAAATGTTTGGGATTGATTTTGGGATTTTTTGGGTAATTTGGAAATTTTGGAGGATTTCAAGGGTTTTGGGTAGGCTAGGCGGGTGTAGGTTCCCGGGGGGTCAAAAATTGAAAATTTGGAAAATTGAAGATTGGGTAAATTTGAGTGGAATAAAATCATTTTGGTTGAGCCATGAAGCCATATCAAGCCCACATGAGCCATGAGGGGACTCATTTGAGGCATTCACTATGTTGTTCCTAACCCTCTTAGCCAAGGGCATAGGGGTTAAGGACCATCCATGTGAATCACCTACATGAATCAGGAGGTCCAGTTAGGTATGGGTATGGTTTTAGGAGGTGTGTGAAAGTGTGGTGTATAAGTGTAGTGTGTGTGTAAGTCAGCCCCTTCACCAGACCAGGCCACCCAGGTCAGTCCTAAGGCCAAAGAGTCCTATAGGAACTCATCCTTTAAACTTCCATATTTTGATTTCAACCCTCTAGGAGATTAAGGGTCTACAGTCAGGTTTGTGGAGTTTGCAGGGAGTTAAGAAGTGGTTTGAAATTCTAGATGGTGGATCCCAATTCTAGTCCTCTAAGATAGTCAAAGGAAAGCCTAAGGCTAGATCCTAAGTACTAAAAAGAAGAAGAGAAGACCTCATCAAAAATGAGGTCAACAACTATCCTAAAGGTTTTGGTTTTCATGCAATAGTTTTATTTATCATGCAAGAAAAGTAAAGTACAGTGCATATAAGTAATTTGCAATAAAGTAAATTGCAATAAAATAAGAGCGTACCTGGAGGGTCTTCCTGCCATCCCAAGCTGCACTTAAAACACATGTTAAGGCATTTAAATATTTCAACAAGTACCTAGGTAAAGCTAATGGAAGGGTTTTGGTTGTCTACTAGAATCCTTATCCTATTGCTAGTCATCTCCTATGACGTCTAGGCTCTTTTGTTTTGTTTGAGGATGATTTTCTTCATCAAAGAATAATTAAATTCAGTTGTTCTTCTAAAACATCCTGTCATATTGAGGAAGTTTTTAGGACGAGTCCTAAACATCTTTTCAATACTTTTGGGATTATTTTGAGTTCAAGTAAATTTAGTTATACAGGTGAATTAATTATCTAGGAGTTTAGTTAGACTTTGTCTCTTGCTCAGTGAACTTGGGTATTTGATTACCTGATGAATGAAATGACATTTCACTTAATACTCTATTTAAGAGTTATAATAATTAAAGCCTTTAAGGGCAATTTGGGTTGTTGAGAATTTTAATCATTCTTAATTTAAAGTTTGAGTTAATGATTAAAAGTGTTTTAATTTAATTATGAGGTTTTAATTAATAATTTTAAGTTTGGAATAGTGTTCAAATTATTTTAGATTTGATTTAAATCTTTACACTTTCAATTATCTTGGTATTTCAAATTGATGCTCATGTTTCAAATTTACTTACATAGAAAGAGGTGTTGAAATTATTGATATATTTTGATTTAACTCTTAATGATTTTATTTAGGTTTGTTGTTAAATGATTTTAATTTAATTTAATTTAATTTTTATTTTAATTAAATTTAAATTTAATTTAATTTAATTTAATTTAATTTTAATTAAATTTAATTAAATTTAATTTAATTTTAATTTAATTTAATTTTAATTTATCTTAATTTTAGTTTAATTTAATTTAATTTTGATTTTATTTTAATTTTAATTAAATTTAAATTTAATTTAATTTAATTTTATTTAATTTTAATTTAATTTTAATTTAATTTTAATTTTAATTTTAATTGTTAACTTTAGTTTAACTTTAATTTTAATTTAATTTTAGATTTACTTATTAATTGGGATTATTATTTTAATTTTTAATTAAGAACTAAATATTGTTAAAGTGACTTATTTAGGGATTTTTAAATTAAAGAATAAATATCCTCTTAATAATATCATTGTTTTAATAATCCAAATTTTAAATATATTCTTTCCAAAATTTAAATCATTTAATTAATTAAAGTTTCATTTTGATATTTTCAAAGTTTTAAATGGGTTTCTACCCCTTAATTTCCCTAAGTTTCAATCATCCAAGAGAAACTTAAAATCAAATATTTTACTCTCCATTTTTATTAAACCTAAAGTTTTAATCAAGGGTTAAAATTTTTAATTACCTTTATGCCCTTTTAAGCTTATTTCTTTCATAACTCTCTAAA